>SJYV01011337.1:4752328-4847907 GCA_006410875.1 Neotragus pygmaeus
CCATGGGCAGAGGAGCCTGGATGAGTCCATGGGATCGCAAGGTTGGACACGATTTAGCAACTGAACCACCATATCTTCATTAAACAGAATAGGAGACTGAGACTCAGAAAGGTTAAATCACTTGCTCAGAGTCACACAGCTGGTAAATTGCTAAAGTTGTTCAGTCATATGTGACTCTGTGGCTCCATGGATTGTAGCCCTCCAGGCTCCTCTGTCCATGGGATCTCCGAGGCAAGAATACTAGAGTGGGTTGCCATTTCCTTCTCCAGGGGATCTTCCCAACCCAGGGATCAAACCTGTGTTTCCTGCATTGGCAGGTGGGAAGCCCAAATTGCTAAGGAGATGCACTTTTACATCTTTAGATTATAGAATAGTGTGGTCCTATCTCTCATAGTTGAGACCCATTCACAGTTCCTCAAGTGGCCAAGCTGTGTGATATCTGCTTGCCATTTATATGTAACTCCTTTTGTTCTGAAGAATCTTAAAAAAAAAAAAAAAATCTGAAAAACTACATATTTTTCAAAACCCAGAGCAAATATCTGCTTCTCTGTGAGGCCTTGCCGTGCTTCCTCCTTGATGCTATTGTCACACCTAATGTTTATATTCCTGTATTCTCATCTCATTTTGCAGTGGTGTCATTTCCCCAAGTCCCAGCTGCCTCCCAGTGAGGCTTCACCCCAGGCTGTTTGTGAACCCCAAGTAAGAAGCAGTGTGGCCCGGCAGAAAGGGCCACACTTTGGAGACAACTGGAGCTTAAATCTTAGCTCTGCCAAAACTGGCAACTTGTCTTTCTTTAGAGAGTCACTCTTTCCTCTACTGTAAACAGGAATAACATCCCCACCCTCACAAGTNCCCGGCAGAAAGGGCCACACTTTGGAGACAACTGGAGCTTAAATCTTAGCTCTGCCAAAACTGGCAACTTGTCTTTCTTTAGAGAGTCACTCTTTCCTCTACTGTAAATAGGAATAACATCCCCACCCTCACAAGTCTGTTGGGAAAATTACATGAGTGTGAAGCGGTTTACCCAGGACTCAACACATGGTAAGTGCTCAATAAACATTGCTTTCCCTTCTCCACTCCTCTCCTGATGCCCTCTTACCTGTGCATGGACAGGACAGGGGGATTTCTCATACCTGTCTCTCCCCACTAGCACAGAGCTCCAGCCAGACCAGCCTGAGTCTCCCTACAGCCCTGAAGAAGGGGCAGGGATTTGTGTGTGCCCACTTTATAGATGGAGAAACTAAGACCCTGGGGAGGAAATGGCCTGCCCAAGATCAGAGGGCTCAGTAGCTACAGAACTAGCCCCAGAACCCAAATTCCTTGACCTGATTTCAATTCTATGATGCGGTTTCTCTGGTCTCACCGCAGAGGAATGCCAGAACGGCATTCCTCAACCTACTCACTCTTGGAACCATGTCAATATGGAGAATTTGAGNGCTCCAGCCAGACCAGCCTGAGTCTCTCTACAGCCTTGAAGAAGGGGCAGGGATTTGTGTGTACCCACTTTATAGATGGTGAAACTAAGACCCTGGGGAGGAAATGGCCTGCCCAAGATCAGAGAGCTCAGTAGCTACAGAACTAGCCCCAGAACCCAAATTCCTTGACCTGATTTCAATTCTATGATGCAGTTTCTCTGGTCTCACCACAGAGGAATGCCAGAACGGCATTCCTCAACCTACTCACTCTTGGAACCATGTCAATATGGAGAATTTGAGAGGAAGTTCTGAGGTTAAAAACTCTTCCTTCATTTTGGTATTTAATTATGTTACCCTTACATAGCATGAGGGGTTCAGCACCAGAGGTCTCATGTTAGCCAGTCCTGGAACTGAACCTGGTTCTGACCCTAGCTAGGGGATGAATATACAGTNGAGGAAGTTCTGAGGTTAAAAACTCTTCCTTCATTTTGGTATTTAATTATGTTACCCTTACATAGCATGAGGGGTTCAGCACCAGAGGTCTCATGTTAGCCAGTCCTGGAACTGAACCTGGTTCTGACCCTAGCTAGGGGATGAATATACAGTAATAAGTGATAGAGTCAGGAGTTTTCCAAACTTAGCAACATAATCAGTAAGAACAAGAGCAGCCACAGCCACAGCAACAGTAGTACTAATCTAAGATCTTAACAGGGGGTATTAGGTTGGCCCGAAGTTCCTTTGAGCTTTTCTGTAACATCTCACACCCAGAAGAACCCCAATTTAATTTTTTTTTAAATTTCTGGCTGTGCTGGGTCTTTGCTGCTGCACGTGGAATTTCTCTAGCTACAGAGGGCGGGGGCGACTCTCTCGCTGCGGGGCACAGGCTTCCCGCTGCAGTGTCTTCTCTTATTGCAGGGCCTGGGCTCTCGGGCGTGTGTGCTTCAGTAGTCGTGATGCATGGGCTTAGCTGCTCCTCAGCAGGCAGGATCTGCCCTGAGCAGGGATCGAACCTGCATCCCCTGCATTGGCAGGCAGTTTCTTAACCACTGGAGCACCAAATGAACTTTTTGGCCAACCCAGTATTTTTATGCCCATTTTACAGGTGAGGAAACCGAAGTACAAAGACAACAGGTAAACTGCCCCGATTTACAGCTATGGAAAATGCCCACTGCCGGATGCAGAAGCTGCTTTGATTTTTTTGAAGGAAGGGCTAGAGTTCAGAGGAAGAGTCAAACCAGTGCCATTCCCTGCCCAGGAGGTCAGTCTCCCCACTCTCGCCTGTACTTCGGTGAGAACAGAAGAGGCACCACGTGAGTATTTCTGTCCACGCATGCGTGAGCCATCTCAGCTTCCCTGAAGCAGAGCCAAGGGCTCCAATGGCAGCGCTTCATTTGGGCAATGGGAGTAGAGAAGTCAGACTGGGAGGGGAGGTGCCCCCCACAGGCAGGTCTGTTGCCTCAGGGACCCCATGACCGTGACCACGTGGAGTGGAGTGTGAAACCCCATCTCAGCCACACACCTGAAGGTTTAGGGGGCTGGGATGCAGCACCAAGTCCTGTCAACCATCGAGTGACTTGCTGCTTCCCTGGGACACTAATCGTTGACATTCCCAGTTTTTTCGCACTTAGGCAGGGCTGGTTTCAGCGGCCATAAGAAGCCCGTCTCAGAGGATGGTGGCGGATGGGAGCTGGCAGGGTTCGGTGCTGACAGTACCTGCTGCATCAGTGGGTCTCCCACTCGAGGGAGTGTCAGCATCCCCAGGAGGGCTTGATAAAACCCAGAATCCTGCCCGAGCCCCCCAGGAGTTTCTCCTTCAGAAGGCCTGGTGTGCAGCCTGAAAATGCGCATGTCTAACAAGTTCCCACGACTGGGCACCAAATGAAGTCCAAATGCCTCTGCCTGTTGTCCAAGGCACTCTGTCACCTCCCCAGACACACTTACAATATTCTCTCCCAAGAACCCCTACAAACATCCACGGTGTTTTGTACTGTTTCTGCAAACTGCTCTAGGGTTTCTAGCCTTTGCACTTTGCTCTCTCTGTCCCCTGCTGGGCTAGAGCTTCTCTGCCCTTTTTGTCTGTCGGGATTCTATTCATTCTTCAGTCTCAGTGCTTTTCCTCTTTTCCATCATCCCAAACAGTCGCTCTCTCTCTCGCGCCTTGCCTTTCTCTCGTAACCCCTTATCTGCACCTCTCGAACTACACTAATGACTGTCTACTTTGTATCTCAAGGAATTAAGTCCTTATCTTCTTAATAACAACCTCCAACCCCCTTTGTCAAAGAAAGTCTCTTGATTCTCAAAACCATTCTAGGAGATAGCGAAGTGGAAGGGTATCATCAGCTCTGTTTAGAAAATGAGGTTCAGAGAGGCCAGGGGTCCAGCCCAAGGCCAGCTGTGACTCTGTTTCAGGTCTTCCAGGTGGAAAGTCTGCATTCTGCCCTCCTCGCTGTCTCCTCCCTCCTCCTGAGGACAAAGATGGGGAGTACCTTCAAACAGCATTTGTTGTGTGAATGGATGGGATGGGTTGGGATGGACTGGAATCCTCCTTGAGCTGTTTCAGAGTAGGGTCTTACAGGAAAGCTCAGCCCCTGGCTGACAAAATACCCTAAGGCCTTGGTGTCAGAGAACAATCATTCCTCTTTCCCTTTAGAGACCAGAAAATGCTGAGAATCTAAACTTGTCTTTGAGCCTGGACCACCCTTACCCAGACTATGCTTGATCTTAGTTAGACCAACATCTTCAATTCTGACACCAGTTCTGATGTATGGGCTTTTCCTCCACAACAAGCAATTCTGATACCAGGTAAATGCTTTACAAGTCAACTCAATTCTGATGCTATCTGCCTGGAGTTAGAGTTGAATCCTACAGGTTAAATTCTCAGGCCTATGAAATTGCCCCCCTACCCAACTTCGGGTACCAATCAGAAGTGCAGGTTGTCACCTGGACTACTGACCAACTGGCTATAAATCAGAGGTTTCTGTGAACCTGCTCCTTGGAATCAATTAATTTACTAGAGTAGCTCACAGAATTCAGGGTAACACTTTGCTTTCCGGCTAAGTTGCTTCAGTCACGTCCGACTCTGCAAGCCTATGGATTGCGGCCCACCGGGCTTCTCTGTCCATGGGATTCTCCAGGCAAGAATACTGGAGCGGGTTGCCATGCCCTCTCTGAGTAACACTCTACTTACTAGATTTTGTTGTTTAGTCACTACGTCATGTTCAACTCTTTTGCCACCCCGTGGACTGTGACCTGCCAGGCTCCACTGTCCATGGGATTTCTCAGGAGTGGGTTGCCATTTCCTTCCTCAGGGGATCTTTCCAACCCAGGAACTGAACCTTCGTAGCCTGCATTGGCAGGAGGATTCTTTACCACTGAGCCACGTGGGAAGCCCACTTACTAGACTGAAATGGTTAGAACTCAGAATGAAAGGCTAGAGCTCAGGGCCAGCCAGAGGGAAGTGATACACCAGGCAAGCTAAGGGGAAAGGGTGTGGAGCTCGCTCCAGGTCTCCACATGTTCACCAACCCAGAAGCTCTCGGAAACCTTTCCTGTTGTGTTTTTATTGCATAAAATATTTTAATGTAATATTTTTATGGAATTCTCCAGGCAAGTATACTGGAGTGGGTAGCCATTCCCTTTTCCAGGGGATCTTCCCGACCCAGGGATCGAACTTGGATCTCCCACATTGCAGGCAGGTTCTTTACCATCTGAGTGATCAGGGAAGCCCTGCCTATAAACTACCATATTGTAAAGGTCCAGCGTGGGTTGGGTAGCCTTCTCATCTTGTTGTACACCAATCAAAATACATATCATCTTACTAACTCATCTGTAAAATGGAGTCAATGTCTAGGTAATACAAGTTGTCACAAGAATTAAGGTTAATGCAGATAAAGTATCTATTATGATACCTGATACTTAACAATCACATAATAAAAGAGAGCAAATATTATTATTATAGTTATCACTACCCTCACTGAAATCCCAAGAGAAATTAAAATTAAGCGATTAAAAAAAACACCTATCACCAGGGCAAGGGAAGAGAGAGATGGAGAAAGGATGTTTCTTTCTCCATCCTTGACCTGGAAGCCACAGTCCATGGGTCAGAAATAGTCACATGACCCCAACCCTTTCACAAGGGAGGCTGGGACAAGGAGGGGAACATACAGATCATCAATGAGGATCTAACTACCCATACTAAAGGTACTGATTTTCAAATGCCAGGGGAGACCAAAACCATGTGGAGACAGTACTCTCTTCTCAAGAAGGTCAACACACGCAGGCCAGGCCAGATCTGCTCTGGAGTCTGATTAAGAAAGGAATCATCCCAGGGCAGTGGTGGAGGCTTCTGAGGGAACCCTTCCTAAGAAACCTAGGGTCACAGATGGTGGTCATTTCCATGAAGAGCCCGCTGCGGAGGTAGCAGTGGAGCTGGGTAAGATGAAAGAGCAGGAGGCAGAGAAGATGTGTATAAGAGACAGGCTCCAGCCNCTCCAGTACTTTGGCCACCTCATGCAAAGAGTTGACTCATTGGAGAAGACTCTGATGCTGGGAGGGATTTTGGGCAGGAAGAGAAGGGGGCGACTGAGGCTGAGATGGCTGGATGGGATCACGGACTCGATGGATGTGAGTCTGAGTGAACTCCAGGAGATGGTGATAAACAGGGAGGCCTGACATGCTGTGATTCATGGGGTCGCAAAGAGTCGGACACTACTGAGCAACTGAACTGAACTGAATTCTATGCTTGTCTTTTTTATGTCTTTATCTTACTGTATTAACCTCCAGGATGGTGTTTAATAGGGGTATTGAGTGAGGACTTCCTTACTTGTTCCCAGTTCTAGAAATAAAGTTTTCACTCTTTTACTTGAATGTGATCTGTTCAGTTCAGTTCAGTTGCTCAGTCGTGTCTGACTATTTGTGACCCCATGAACCACAGTACGCCAGGCCTCCCTGTCTATCACCAACTCCCAGAGTCCACCCAAACCCATGTCAATTGAGTTGGTGATGCTATCCAATCATGTCATCCTCTGTCATCGCCTTCTCCTCCTGCCTNGAGGAGACATATGTATACTTACGGTCGATTCATGCTTATTGGGTGGCAGAAACCAACACAACATTGTACAGCAATTATCCTCCAATTAAAAATAAAAAATTTTTTAAATAAGTAAAAAGAGTAAGTCGGATTTTCACCAGGAGAGAAGGAGACAGTAAGGTAAGATGCTCCATGCAGAGGATATGCCAAAGGCAAAACTGTGGAAGAATGAATGAATAGGGAGCACCTGGGCAGCTGCAAGCACCACCACTGGGCCCTTTCTCCCGTTCAGGCCGCTGCAGAGAATCCCCTTCTTCTGCCTTCTGCTGTCAGAGCCTGCACTGCGGGGCTGAGATGGAGATTCCAAAGGCAGGAACACCCAGTACCCTGGCACTTTTTGGCCATCAGCCTGATATGGGGAGAGGAGGCCTGATCCCCCGTGGGAAAGGCAGAGGTCCTCAGGTCCTGGCTGAGAGGGCTCCCCCAGAGACCCGGGCCACCCTTGCAGCAGAATATTGGTGAATCCACAGAAAGCAGTGGCTTCAAGGAGGCAGGCTGGCATCTGAAGAGCAGACAGCAATGCCGCCCACGCAGCCCTCCCACAGCAATCGCTATTTATTTAGATGTCAGTCATCCCCACAGTTCACACACAAGGTTTATCACCAGAAGCTAGTCACACAGAAGGTCACACTAACAAACTTCCCAAACATGATCTCCATGGCAGGGGTGGAGGATGTAAAGGAAGGAACAATGTCCAGATGTTGGGAAACTATCGTGCCTTACGTATATGGAGAAATTAAAAGTTCTCTAGAAATGTCAGGAAGCCTTTCTCTCCATCTTTAGCAAATTTGGTATCTCGCCCTCACAACAGAGTAATATAATAAACTTTTAAACTGTGTTCATGGTCCCTGTATTTTCCCCTACCCTCATTTCAGTCAGGAAACCAAGTTTTGTCATTTCTTGAAAGGGGATTCCAGCAAAGCAGAAAGCAGACATCAATTCCAGAGCAATAGAAATCTCTCTTCTAGAGGTTGGGTCAGGAAGAGTTTCTTTGATGGGCAGGAAGGTAGGAAACGGGCTTCCCTGGTAGCTCAGCTGGTTAAGAACCCACCTGCAATACAGAAGACCCTGGCTTGATTTCTGGGTCAGGATGTTCCCCTGGAGAAGGAATAGGCTACCGCCTCCAGCATTCTTGGGCTCCCCTGGTGGCTCAGATGGTAAACAATCCGCTTGCAATGTGGGAGACCTGGGTTTGATCCCTGGGTTGGGAAGATTCCCTGGAGGAGGGCATGGCAACCCACTCCAGTATTCTTGCCTGGAGAATCCCCATGGATAGAGGAGCCTGGTGGGTTACAGTCCATGGAGTCACAAAGAGTCGGGCACAACTGAGCCACTAAGCATAGCACAACACAGGGCAGGAAACAGAGATTCCTGGAACTGGAAGGGAGATACCAAGACTTCAGAGAGGAACGCCTAAGTGGTTCCAGATGCACTAAAGATTCCTATAGCCCTCAGAGAAAAACAGAGAATGGACAAACAGGTGCTAATTAGAAACGAACTAGGCCTCCCTCATTCCTTAAGAAACTAAACCCTGGGACAAGACTGTGTCCTCCAATGACAGGGCTGTAATTCCCTCCTGTCCAGTAAAATAGGGACTCCTCTTTGCCAGCAGAAGCAGCCCTTCCACCCCTGTCTGAGGATACTAGTCCTGCATTGCCTGAGGAAACTATAATGACCTCCCCTCAGGTAGTCGCCTTGCAAGACACTGTGAAATACAAGAAGATCTTTATGTTCCATGTTAATATTTACCAAGGGCTTCCCAGGTGGCTCAGTGGTAAAGAATTGGCCTGCCAAGGAGGAGACCGAGGTTCAATCCCTGGATCAGGAAGATCCCCTGGAGAAGGAAATGGCAACCCACTCCAGTATGCTTGCCTGGAGAATCCCATGGAGAGAGGAGCCTGGTGGGCTACAGTCCAAGAGGCTGCGAAAGAGCTGGACACAACAGCATCTAAACAAAACAACAGTCGTTAAAGAGTAACCTTCCTGGAAGAAGACTTTAATCGTGAAATCGGTAGGATGGCCCATTTTGTGGACACCCAGTCAGCCCTCTTCCCCAGCCAGTAAGCTCATGAACAATGTGGCTATGGTGGCAGCATGTTCAGTTGCTCAGTCGTGTCTGATTCTTTGGGATCCCACAGCCTGTAGCCTGCCAAACTCCTCTGTCCATGGGATTCTCCAGGCAAGAAAACTGGAGTGAGTTGCCATTTCCTTCTTCAGGGGATCTTCCCAACCCAGGGATTGAAGCCAAGTCTCCTGCATTGCACGCGGATTCTTTACCACTGAGCCACCTGGGAAGCCCAAAAGGCAAGAGCAAGGCATCCCTGGGTGGGCTTGAACCACCAACCCTTCGGTTGACAGCTGAACATGCTAACTGAGTGTGCCACAGAAATGGAAGTTATACATGGGCTGGGCAACACAGACTTCTGTTCACCATGGAAAATAACCTGGCTTCAGCTACTGCTAAGTGTCCAAACTGTCAGCAGTGCAGATCAACACGGAGTCCCAGGTATGGTTCCATTCCCATACTTATGTATGCATAAGTATACGTATGTCTCCTCCCACTTGAACCATTCCCAGGCGGCCAGCCAGCTACCTGGTGGCAGGTTTATTATATTGGATCCATTACGAAAGTGACAGTATTTTGTTTTTCCTGAAATGGACACTCTAGAGTGGGATTTGCTGTCCCTGTCCACAATGCTTCTGCCTGAACTACCATCTGCGGGCTTACGGAATACCTCATCCACCATTATAGTATTCCACACAGCACTGTTTCCGACCAGCAAATGAAGTACAACAGTGAACCCATGCTTGTGAAATTAATCAGTCATACCACATTCCCCACCATCATGAAGCAGCTGGCTTGGCCCTTTAAAGCCTGATCACAGCACCAGATAGGTGACTGGGGCAAGATTTTCCAGCTTGAATCAGCATCCAGTACATGGTACAATTTCTCCCATATCTGGGACTCAAGGTCCAGGATTCAAAAAGTGGCAATAGCACCATTTACTATTATTGTTAGTGATCCACCAGCAAAATTTTTGCTTTCTGATCTCACAACCTAATTCTCTCCTAATTTTAGAAGCCTTGGTTTCAAGGTGGGGGAAATGCATCTACCAGGAGACACAGAAAGGGATTCTACTGAACTGGAAGTTAAGACTGCCACCCAGCCATGTTGGTCTCTTCATAAGTGAATCAACAGGCAAAGAAGGGTGGATAAGGTATTCTGTAGGTCCACAGATGGTGAAGGTGATTAATTCAGGTTACCAATGGGAAATTGGACTGCTGCTACACAATGAAAGTGAGGAAGAATACTACCAGAATACAGAAGATTCCTTATGGCATTTCTTAGTACTATCATGTCCATGTGATTAAAGTCAAAGAAAAACTGTTACAGTCTAATTCAAGCAGGACTACATATTCCAACAAAATAGACAATCTAGATGACCTGGACATATTCCTAAAACACACACACATATGAATTATCAAAATTGACTCAAGAAGAAATAGAAAATCTGAATAGACCTGTATCAACTAAGAACATTGAATTAATAATTTAAAATCCTCCCACAAAGAATCAGCTTTTGTGGGATGCTGATGCTGACTTCTATGAAAAATTTAATGAAGAAACAATACCAATCCTACAGAAATTCTTTCAGAAAAAAAGAAGAGGGAACACTCTCAAACTCATTTTGATAGCTCAGTATTAGCCTGATATTGAAGCAGCCAAAGAAATAACATGAAAAAGAAACTATAAATCAATATCCCTCATGAATATAGACACAAAACTCTTTATAAAAAATAGCAAATCAAATCTAGTAACATTAAAAAAAAATGACCAAATGGGATATAATTCAAGAATACAAGGTTGGCTTAATATTCAAAATTCAATAAATATAATATGCCATATTAAAGGAATAAAAGACAAACTCACATGATTATCTCAACAGGTGTAGGGAAACATTCAGTAAATCTTAATATTTATTTATGATATTAAAAAAATCAACAAACCAGAAATAAAAGTGAACTTTCTCCACCTGACAAAGGGCATCTATGAAAAACCTTTTGTTAACATCACATTTAATGGTAAAACACTGAATGCTATCCCCTTAAGACTGTGAATAAGGCAAGAATGACTGTTCTGATCATTTCTATTCCACACTGTACAGAAGGTTCTAGCCAGTGCATAAAAATATATAAGGCCCTATAGATTAAATGGAAGAAGCAAAACTGTATTTATGTGCAGATGATATAATCTCATAGATATAAAGTTGTATAAAATCTACAAAAAATGTACTAGACCTAATAAGCTAGTACATAATAATCTAGTACATCTACCAAAAATGTACTAGACCTGTGACCTGATAAAGTCACAGGACACAAGCAGATTCTAAATTTTATAAATATTTATACGAAAATTCAAAGGACTTAAGATAACAACAAAAAACTGCATACTAATTATTAGAGAAATGCAAATCAAAACTCTAGTGAGGTACCACCTCATACTAGTCAGAATGGCCATCTCATCAAAAAGTCTAATAATAAATGTTGGAGAGTGTGTGGAGAAAAGGGAACCCTTCTACACTATTGGTGGGAATGAAAATTGGTACAGCCATTATGTAGAACAGTGTAAAGATTTCTTAAAAAACTAAAAATAGAGTTACCATATGATCCAGCAATCTCATTCCTGGATATATACTCAGAAAAGATGAAAACTCTAATTCAAAAAATACGTGCCCCCACGATGTTCATAGCAGCACTGTTTATCATAACTAAGACACATAGTAACCTAAATGTCCATCAACAGATGAATGGATAAAGAAGATGCAGTAAATATATATGTGCACACATTCATACAATGGAGTATTAGCCACAAAAAAGAATGAAATCTTGTCATTTGTAGCAACATGGATGGACCTAGAGATCACCATACTAAGTATGGTAAGTCAGACAAAGATAAATATCACATGATATCACTGATAGATAGACTCTAAAAATTATGTAAATGAACTTGTTTACAAAACAGGAGTATAAATATTTATATAATATTTACACATAAATATTATATATATTTCATGAAAATCCCTCAGACATATCCAATTCTTTGCAACCCCATGGACTATACAGTCCCTGGAATTATCCAGGCCATAATACTGAAGTGGGTAGCTATTCCCTTCTCCAGGGAACCTTCCCAATCCAGGGATCAAACCCAAGTTTCCCACATTGCAGGTAGATTCTTTATCAGCTGACCTACCAGGGAAGCCCAGTATATATTTATGTATACGTAAGAGTTACAACACCTACTCCAGTGTTCTTGCCTGGAGAATCCCAGGGATGGGGGAGCCTGGTGGGCTGCCGTCTATAGGGTCACACAGAGTCGGACACGACTGAAACGACTTAGCAGCAGCAGCAGCAAGAGTTACAACTTAGCAACTGAACAACAACAACACAACGAAAATAAACTCACAGACATAGGAAACAAAGTTATGGTTACCAAAGGGGGGAGGGGGAGGGATAAATTGGGAATTTGGGATTAACGGATACATACTACAAAATACAAAATAGACAGACAACAAGGACCTACCCTATAGCCCAGGGAACTATATTCAGTACCTTGTAACAACCTATAATGAAAAAGAATCTGAAAAAGAATATCACATACACACACATATATATACATTTTCAGTTTTCTATACATCTGAATCATTGTGAACCAACTATACTTCAACAAAAAAGACTGCAGAAGAAGCACAACATGGGAGGACTTATACAAAACTTACAATACAGGTACAATAATCAAGATGCTGTACTATTGGGGTAAAGAACAATAGATAGATCAAAGGAACAGAGTAGAATATACACAAATAAACCTTCATATTTATAGTCAATTGATTTTGACAAAAGTGTCAGTTCAACAGGGGAAACCTTAGTCTTTTCAAAAAATGGTAATGTAACAACTGTCTATTCATATGCCACTCCTATGGACTATAGCCCACTGGGCTCCGCTGTCCATGGGGTTCTCCAGGCAAGAATACTGGAGTAGGCTGCCATGCCCTCTTCAAGGGCCTCTCCCCACCCCAGGAATCAAACCCAGGTTCCTTCTGTCTCCTGCATTTGCAGGCGGGTTCTTCACCACTAGTGTCGCCTGGGAAGCCGCCATACATACCATACATAGCTCAAACTGAATCATAGATCTAAAGGTACATCCTAAATCTATAAAATTTCTGGAAGAAAACAGGAGAAAATCTCTGTGACTTTGGGTTAGGTAAATATTTATTAGACATGACACCAAAATCATGATCCATAATAGAAAAACATGTTCACTGGACTTCATCAAAACTAAAAGCTTCCTCTAATTAAAATACATAAATTTATATTTTAAAAAAACTAAAAGCTTTTACTTATAAAAAGAAACTATTTAAAAAATTAAAAGAGATAAAATGATTGCAAGCCATATATCTGATAAAGGACTTGTATGTAGAACATATAAAGCACTGTTATAATTCAATAATAAGAAAACCCAATAGAAAATGGGCAAACAATTAGAATAAATATTTCACCAAAATAGATATACATGTGGCTAATATGCACATGAAGAGATTCTCAAAATTAATAGTCATTAGGGAAACGCAAACCAATACCACAATAAGATACTTAATTCACTCAGGTGACTATAATAAAAAAAGATTGAATATATCCAGTCATATAGTGTTGGTGGGAAAATAAAATGGTTCAGCAAATTTGGAAAACATTTTCAGTTTCTCAAAATGTTAAAACTATACTTCCCACATGACTAAGTAATTTCATTCGCATCTATCTACAAGAAATGAAAACATTATGTTCACACAAAAAGTTGTAAACAAATAATCATAGCAACATTGTTCATAATAGCCCCAAACTGGAAACAAATGTCCATCAGTGAAGGAATAAAGATGCTGTGGTTTGTCTATCCATTGGCATACTGTTCAGCAATAGAAAAGAACAGACTGATGACACACGCATGACTGAAACTTGAAACACTGTGTGAGTGAATGACGCAGATATCAAAGATTTGTATTGTCCAATTGTATTTACATGAAATTCCTCGAAGAGGCAAAACTATGGAGACAGGAAGCAGAACAGTGGTTGACTGGGGTTGAGTGTGGGAGTGGGGGTTGATTGCAAACAAACAAAAAGAAATTTGGCGGGGGTACAATGTTCATCGCAGCACTGTTTATAATAGCCAGGACATGGAAGCAACCTAGATGTCCATCAGCAGACGAAGGGATAAGAAAGCTGTGGTACATATACACAATGGAATATTACTCAGCCATTAAAAAGAATATATTTGAATCAGTTCTAATGAGGTAGATGAAACTGGAGACTATTATACAGAGTGAAGTAAGCCAGAAAGAAAAACACCAATACAGTATACTAACACAAATATATGGAATTTAGAAAGATGGCAATGATAATCCTGTATGAGAGACAGCAAAAGAGACATAGATGTAAAGACTTTTGGACTCTGTGGAGAGGGAGAGGGTGGGATGATTTGGGAGAATGGCATTGAGACATGTATACTATCACGTAAGAAACGAATCACTAGTCTAGGTTCGATACAGGATACAGGATGCTTGGGGCTGGAGCACTGGGATGACACAGAGAGATGATATGGGGAGGGTGGTAGGAGGGGGGTTCAGGGTTGGGAACTCATGTACACCCGTGGTGGATTCATGTCAATATATGGCAAAACCAATATAGTACTGTAAATTAAAAAAAAAAGAAATTTGGGGGGGTGGGTAATAGGAGAGTTCTGANGGAGGGGGGTTCAGGGTTGGGAACTCATGTACACCCGTGGTGGATTCATGTCAATATATGGCAAAACCAATATAGTACTGTAAATTAAAAAAAAAAAGAAATTTGGGGGGGTGGGTAATAGGAGAGTTCTGAAACTGAATTTTAGCCCTTGTGGCAAATTTCATAAATTTACTAAAATTCATCAAACTATGAAGTTACAGTGCATGAATTATATGGTATATAAGTTATACTTCAATAAAGTTGTTTTCAAAAACAACTTTGAATCTTGAATTCTTGAGTCTATAGATTTAAATTCATTCTTATTTCATCTGCTTTAGTTTTCCCCAAGAAAATATTATCTTTTTTACTATGAGAATCAGTTTGAACAACAGCTGGCCACTTGCCTTCATCATCCTATAATTTATTTTGAAAATGCAAATGCTTCCATTACGTGTCTTTCATTCCTTCTTCAAAATCTTTACTGCTTTGAAATTATTCCACTGGGAAAAGGCTCAAGAATTGGGTCAAAACACAAGAATCCACAGTAATCATGAGGTCCAGGTAAGATTCTACTCCCTTCTGTGCAAATCTTTCCTCCAAATCTATAGCAATGATTACTTAGAGCCAAGGTTATTGCTTTTTAAAGACTTCTTTAAGAAGACTTATACTTTCTAATTGTATTACATCTTCCTCGCATTAACATAGAGATGAAATTATTGGGAAGCTCGTCTCTGGTTGTTATTCAGTCAGTAAGTTGTGTCTGACTCTTTGTGACCCCATGAACTGCAACACACCAGACCTCCCTGTCCTTCATCATCTCCTAGAGTTTGCTCAAACTCATTTCCATTGAGTCGGTGATGCCATCCAACCATGTCATCCTCTGCTACTCCCTTCAGTTTCTGCCCTCAATCTTTTCCAGCATCAGGGTCTTTTCCAATGAGCTGGCTCTTCACATCAGGTGGCCAAAGGATTGGAGCTTCAGCATCAGCATCTGGAGCCTATTCATTACGTCTTCCAGACCCAGTGCCATCCAGAATGTGAGTTCTGGGATCTCAGAAACCCTAAGTAAACCTCGCTGGCCCCTTCAGCCACACTTTGCACATCTTTCATACTTAGAAAGTTCTGTGAGAGATTTAAAAGATTTAAAAATTTTTCATAAATCATAAAACCCAAATCAAATCATGCTTAGAATTATCAATCTATAAATTTCAACTAAGTTGAACTATTGATGAAATTATCACTCCAAAAAATTCAGCTGGCTAAAAACTGAAACTATACCTACCAGTTTGTGCAATGAAATTCCAAACAAAACACACACACAATTCTGGGAAAAGTTGCCCATATCTAGTAGCAGAAAACCCACAGCTCTATTTATCAATGGTGGGTTTTAGATGAAATGTAACTTTCAGAAAATANATTCAGCTGGCTAAAAACTGAAACTATACCTACCAGTTTGTGCAATGAAATTCCAAACAAAACACACACACAATTCTGGGAAAAGTTGCCCATATCTAGTAGCAGAAAACCCACAGCTCTATTTATCAATGGTGGGTTTTAGATGAAATGTAACTTTCAGAAAATAGTGGTTATTTTTTAAACAGGAATAATGATTGATAGAGATCACCAGTTCTTCCCAGCTAAGGTCAGCACTGCTTCCCCAGAAAGGAGAGTGTGTTAGTCACTGAATTTTTATTCAGAAGATTATTTTGGTCAAATCTCTCTGAGATTCTGGGAATCTGAAAATTTGTTTCCTAGGAGAAACTTATCAGACCTTGTTA
This sequence comes from Neotragus pygmaeus, assembly GCA_006410875.1. Classification (NCBI taxonomy): domain Eukaryota; kingdom Metazoa; phylum Chordata; class Mammalia; order Artiodactyla; family Bovidae; genus Neotragus; species Neotragus pygmaeus. Next base: position 4,768,384 of record SJYV01011337.1, read on the forward strand.
TTGTTTAGATGCTAAGTTGTGTGACTCTTTGAGATCCCATGGTCTGCAGCCCACCAGGCTCCTCTGTCCATGGGATTTCCCAGGCAAGAATACTGGAGTGGGTAGCCATTTCCTTCTCCAGGGGATTTTTCCAACNCTAAGTTGTGTGACTCTTTGAGATCCCATGGTCTGCAGCCCACCAGGCTCCTCTGTCCATGGGATTTCCCAGGCAAGAATACTGGAGTGGGTAGCCATTTCCTTCTCCAGGGGATTTTTCCAACCCAGGGACCGAACCTGTGACTATTGTGTTGGCAGGAGGCCTGTATTGGCAGAGCCACTGAGCCGCCAGGGAGGCCACCAGGAAAGCCCCATATCACACCTGCTGCTGCTGTTGCCGCTGAGTCGCTCAGTCGTGCCCGACTCCATGCGACCCCATAGACGGCAGCCCACCAGGCTCCCCCGTCCCTGGGATCCTCCAGGCAAGAACACTGGAGCGGGTTGCCATGTCCTTCTCCAATGCATGAAAGTGAAAAATGAAGTGAAGTCACTCAGTCGTGTCCAACTCTTCATGACCCCATGGACTGCAGCCCACCAGGCTCCTCCATCCATGGGATTTTCCAGGCAAGAGTGCTGGAGTGGGGTGCCATCGCCTTCTCCGATATCAGACCTAGCAGAAGAAAAAGTTGTAGAATGATATAATCTCAGGTGTGAAAGAGACCAGCCACCTCACTCAGGAATCATCCCTAAAATTTCCCTGGAATTCATCTATGTAATTCTAGCAACTCTCAAATCTTGGAAATCCATATTCCCTTTAAGAAATATTTTGCTTTTTATTTTTATTGGCATTTTTGTCTATCACTGAATTACTGGACTCCTTGATACAGTTTGGATACAGTTTTTTATCAGATACATGATACAAGTATTTCCCCCTAATGTGTAGCTTATGTTTAGGTTTTTTAAATGGTGAATTTTGAGGAGAAGTTTTCAATTTTCATGAAGTACAGTTAATCAGTCTTTTTAAAAATCAATTTTTCATGGTTAGTGGTTTTACACTCTAAGTCATTGATTACCTCAAGGTTCAATGATATTCTTCTATTTGAGTCTACAAACATCATAGTTTAAGCTAATAACTTCAAGTTAATTTTGAATTAACTTTTCACATATATTAGGAGTCAGGTTCATTTTTCTCTGTACAGATATTAAATTATATAGCACCATATATTGAAAAGATTATCCTTTCCCTATTAAATTATCATGGTACCTATGTTGAATATCAATTGACAGTATATGAGTAGCTCTAGACTATTTGTTTCATTTATTGATTTGTCTATCTTATGCTAATACCAAGCTCTCTTTTTACTGCAATAATATATCTTAACCCAATATATCCAAATATTATCATTTCAACATACAAGCAGTACAAAATAATGAGATATTAGAAATTTTTTGTTCATACTAAGATTATTGATTTGTCTATCTTATGCTAATACCAAGCTCTCTTTTTACTGCAATAATATATCTTAACCCAATATATCCAAATATTATCATTTCAACATACAAGCAGTACAAAATAATGAGATATTAGAAATTTTTTGTTCATACTAAGATTATTGATTTGTCTATCTTATGCTAATACCAAGCTCTCTTTTTACTGCAATAATATATCTTAACCCAATATATCCAAATATTATCATTTCAACATACAAGCAGTACAAAATAATGAGATATTAGAAATTTTTTGTTCATACTAAGATTATTGATTTGTCTATCTTATGCTAATACCAAGCTCTCTTTTTACTGCAATAATATATCTTAACCCAATATATCCAAATATTATCATTTCAACATACAAGCAGTACAAAATAATGAGATATTAGAAATTTTTTGTTCATACTAAGATTATTGATTTGTCTATCTTATGCTAATACCAAGCTCTCTTTTTACTGCAATAATATATCTTAACCCAATATATCCAAATATTATCATTTCAACATACAAGCAGTACAAAATAATGAGATATTAGAAATTTTTTGTTCATACTAAGATTATTGATTTGTCTATCTTATGCTAATACCAAGCTCTCTTTTTACTGCAATAATATATCTTAACCCAATATATCCAAATATTATCATTTCAACATACAAGCAGTACAAAATAATGAGATATTAGAAATTTTTTGTTCATACTAAGACTTTGAACTTTGTTATGTATTTGGCACAGCATAAGTCAATCTGGATTAATTGTTCTGCAAGCATTCAGCAGCAGATTCTTTACTCTGGTAAACATGTTGGACAGGGCTGTGTGTGTGTGCATGTATGTGCCTGCACATGCTTAGTCGCTCAGTCATGTTTGACTCTTTGTGACCCTGTGGACTGTAGACTGCCAGCGCCTGAAGCCAAGGAATTTCCCAGGCAAGAATACTGGAGTAGGTTGCCATTTCCTCCTCCAAGAGATCTTTCCAACCCAGGGATCAAACTTGCATCTCCTGTGTCTCCTGCATTGGCAGGCAGATTCTTTACTACTGTGCCACCTGGGAAGCTCCATTGGACAGGAAAGTCATTGATTATAAGTGAAGAGAGCTTCAGAATAAAGTACATGAGAGTCTGAGATTTCAAAGCTGAGCACTTCTGCTTTTCCCCCTATTTTTCCCACAAAGCACGTTGGATCTTAGTTCCCCGACAAGGAATTGAATCCCCATCACCTGCTTTGGAAGCATGGAATTTTAACCACTGAACCTTCAGAGAAGTCCCCTTGAGCACTTCTGCTTTGACGACAATAAGTTTTAAGTCTGAACTCAAAGGATCTTGTTTGCCTTCACCTCTCACCTTTCCATAAATTAAGGGTGATGCTGTACCTGCCTGATAATGCAAGTATGAGGTTTTAATAAGATAAAATCCCCTAAAGCATCTGCCATGTTGTGTCGCTGTCACTGTTCAGTCACTAAGTCGTCTCCGACTCTTTGTGACCCCATGGACTGCAGCCCACCAGACTCCCCTTTCCTTCACTGTCTCCTAGTTGGCTCAGATTCATGTTCATTGAGTCTGTGATGCTATCTAACCATCTCATCATAGATTATCCAAAATCAATGGTTCTCTCACTGGTTGCTCCCCTGCTCTCAAACATCCACAAGCAACCTTAGCCAGGACTGAGGCTCAGAAAGTTTAAAAGCAATATCAGAGCCACAGGAGTTCCCAGGTGGCTCAGTGGTAAAGAATCCACCTGCAACGCAGGAGTGGGCTCAGTCCTTGAACAGGGAAGATCCTCCAGCATAGGAAATGGCAATCCACTCCAGTACTCTTGCCTGGGAAATCTCATGGACAGAGGAGCCTGGAGTAGCAAACAGTCAGATACAACTGACTGAACACCAGCAACCAAAGGCCTCTTTACTTAGAGCTGTATTTGTGTGTCTTTTACAAAATCTTGATCAATTTTCCAATCCAAATCAGGAAAGGAATTGTTCATAGAAAGGCATAATGCTATGTGTCCCTTGAAACTGTAAAACATTTAATAAGATGCCAAGGATTGAAAACCTGATTCAGAGCCCAAAATGGCCAATAAGGTTTTTTTCTCCTCAGCTCTATTAAGATATAAATAATGTTTTACATTTGTAAGTTTAAGGTCCAAATCTTTTTGACTACCATAGTGGTTTTTTTTTTTTCTAGTAAGTCTTAAAACCATATAATTTAAGTTCTCCAGTTGCTTTTTTCTTTTCTGAACACTGTTTTGGCTATTTTAGGTCCTTTTCATATGCCTATCTATATAAATTTTGGGATTAGTGCAGCAATTTCTACAGAGGAAAAAGAAGAGGGAGGAGAGGAACAGGAATGAGAATCCTGCCAAGAAACTGATTATAACTGCTTTGATTTTATAAATCAATTTTAGAGGATTAACATCTTAATATTGAGTCTTCAAGGTCCATCTATATTGTTGCAGATGGCAGAATGTCCTTTCTCATGGGAAAGGAAATATATATATATATATATCACATCTTCACCCATGCACCTCACATCCATTTATGGGCACTGAAGTTATTTCCATATGTTGGCTGTTGTGAATAATGTTTCAGTAATCTTTGGAGTAATCTTATCTCTTTGATGTCTTGTTTTAATTTCCTTTGAGTATACACCCAGAAGTGGACTTGCTGGATGATACGGTAGATCTATTTTTACTTTTTCTGAGGAACCGTCATATTATTTTCCATAGCAGTTGAACCAGTTTACATGGAAATCCATATTCTAGTCATCCACTTTCTGTTTTGTTTAGCCATATGTATATTTCAGAGTAAGGAATCAGTTCTGGCTGTGTTTGATTAGATGAACCTGGGGAGAAGTATACCAAAAATGAAAAGTAAATGTCACAGGTTTAAGTATCAGAAAACTTCCCCCCATCTCCTTCCAGGATCATCCTGTTCCTGGTCCCCCAGAGGCTGCATTTGCTTGACCTCAGCTGCCATCTCCAGATGCCACCTCCTGCCTCTGGGAGGGCAGAGGAGCATGCAGAGGTCTGCAGTTTCTCTTCCTGGTTCCTGGTTTGTATTTTTGTGAGACAATGATAGAGAGATGCTTCCTCTACCCAACTTAGTACATCTAAGCTGTGAGTCACTATACGGGAAGTAAAAGGAATTCCCCAAACCATATACATGATACCTTTGGGGGTTTTCTATTATTATTAAATGAGGTTTCACATATCACAAAATAACACGTACAACTTGTGTAAAAAACAATTCACAAGCCTTCCAAAGAAGGACTTAGAGTGATGATTTGCCATGAGCATCATCGTGCCAGTTATTACTCATGGGGATAAGGGTGCCTTGCACTCTTTTTTTAAAATAGATCTTTCCATGAACAAGCACAATATGTTGTTGCTGCATGAAGTAAAATTACAAGAGAAGTTATTTTTATCCTCCAGGAGGTTAACATTACATTCTGAGCACACTCAACCTGATGATTAACAAAAAGGAAAAAAAAAGGAACTGACATATCCGGAAATGCAATATTTTTTCTTTTCCTCCAGATTACATTTCTGAAATATCTTTTCCTATTACATAAAACCATACTTTCTAAACAATTACGTCTGTTAATGACTGTCCCCAGCTTGTAGAAGGTAGTAACAGTAAATCCAAGCTATAAAAACGAAAGAAACAAGAGATCGTGTCATATAAAGAATTAGCACTCAACTCTGAAGCATGCCTTCTTTTTCTGTCATTTCTGTTCCAGGCTCTGCATTGAGGCAGTGTTGCAGAAGAGCCTAATCTGTAAGTAGAAAGGTCTTCATCATTGCAAAAATCTCTGTGGGAACAGTAGCTCCATAATTTACCAATTGATCTTGAGCAAGATAATTAATCACAGTATCTCAGTCTCCTCATCTCTAAAGTGGGGATAACGGTACCTCCTGCATTAGAGAGTAGGATTAAATGAGGAACGTGAGCAAAGACCGTACTTAACACATTTCCTGTCACACAGCAAGCACTCGGGGAATTATCAAGCAGGATCCTGGCTCCTTAGATTTTGAGGAAGGAGTGACTGAGTATAGTAAGAAATAAAATGAAAAGAAAGAAGTTAAAGGACAACAGAAGGCCTGATGACCTGCTCGATATTGAGGTTTACACTGCAGCATTTCATACCACGTCATTCCACCTTGGTGACACTGAAGTTACATACCAGTTATTTTCCATTCAATATATTTGTAAGGTGACGAGTCACCCCCTCCCATTTTTCAAAGGTTGAGCTGAAATACCAAAACGATGAAGTCCCTATGGGCAAAACCAAAAGGAAACCCACAACTTGCTGTAGTCTGTAACTCACTTTTGCTGCTCTGTCCATGAGCACCAAAAGTGGGTCTAATTGTCATTTCTTCTTTTAAAGAACACCTCTTATACATAAATTGGGGTGAAAAAAATATTTATGATGATATATATAGATTAAACATTACATATCACAAGAACTAGAAGAGCACATGAACAAATAAAAACACAATTTTATTTTGGGGTAAAATTGTATGCAATATTTGCGCTAGATTTCCACTATTGAAAATTTTTATAATAAAACTTATACTACCCATGCATAGATCTTAGTATAGTCAATATCATTCTCTTCTTTGCTTTCTTTCTGTGTCTTTCTCTAAACACTAAAATCTGAAATCGCTAGGCGATAGATGAAGCCTTTAGCAGATTCCCTCTCATCTAGTTCCATGATGTATGGATATTCTTAAGAGATAATTTCCTAGTTAACTATGACCCATTCCTAGCACTGGAGGAGAAAACGGCAAGCCACTCCAGTGTTCTTGCCTGGAGAATCCCAGGGACAGAGGAGCCTGGTGGGCTGCCATCTGTGGGGTCGCACAGAGTCGGACACGACTGAAGCGACTCAGCAGCAGCAGCAGCATTCCTAGCACACTTACTTACCAGAGACTAGAGGAGATGAAAGAATTCAGCAAATGATTGAGCACTAATTGCAAAGCACATAGATTTTAAATCTCAAAGGCAGATGCTTCGGGGTTTCCTTGGCGGCTCAGTGGTAAAGAATCTGCCTGCCAACACAGGAGACACAGGTTTGCTCCCTGGTCTGGGAAGACCCCACGTGCCGTGGAGCCACTAAGCCTAGGCACCACAACTACTAAGTCTGCACTCTGGTGCCCGGGAGCCACAACTCCTGAGCCCAATGCCACAATTACTGAAGCCCGAGTGCCCCAGAGCCCTTGCTCTGCCACAAGAGAAGCCACCAGGATGAGAGGCCCACGCACCGGAACCAGAGAAAAGCCCACGCAGCAACTAAGACCCAGCACAGCCGAAAATTAAAAGATCCTACATGCTGCAACTAAGACCCAGCACAGCCAAATAATTTTTTTTTTTAAGGCAGATGCTTGGGACCAGCAGTCCAAAAGATTGAGCACCACCATTTTGAACGCTTGATTTATCTTAGAAGCCCTCCACTCCTGAGTTAGTGGATAGCCCAGCACTGGAAGAGACTTCTCATTTCCTGACAGATGCCAATCACCAGCATAAAACTGCTTTCTGCTTAATCCCACCCCTTTGCAAAGCAGCACGGAACCATTGTGTGATCACCATCCTGACTGAAACACGTATAAGAAAGGGGGTTCTTTAGGGTTTTCTATGAGAGCATAGGATTGAAACATACATATTAAAATAGATAATCAGTGCAAGTTTGATGTATGAAGCAGGGCACCCAAAGCCGGTGCTCTGTGACAACCTGGAGGGGTAGGGTGTGGAGAGCGGTGGGAGAGGGTTCAGGATAGAGGGACACATGTGTACCTGTGGCCGATTCATACTGATGTATGGCAAAAATCATCACGGTATTGTAATTATCCTCCAATTAAAAGACGAATGAAAGCAGTAAAGATAATGAGAAAGAAGCAGAAAGCACTTCTGACGTTCCTCAGTCCCAGAAGCTCTTCTGTCAGCAAAGGCAGCTGAGAGAAGGAAAGACAAGCTGTGCTTTGAGCAGGGAGTGATAGTGTGCCAGTAATTCCACACGAGCTGGATGCCTCTCCAGCAGCGCGCTATGGGCTTCCCACAACTGGGAAAATCCATCCTTCCCTTTGAGAGAGGCAATGACATTTCTATTTCTGGACATGATCTATAATCTCATACTCACTAGGGCTGCCACTGAGAAATTCCCCACATTACATTCCTATTCCCAGAGGAAACACTCAGTGCCCTTGTGACCAGTTTTCAGGTGGCAAATAGGGTATTTTTTCTACTTCTTCGATGGGTATGGCTACAGATTGAGCACAGTCATGCAACAAAAAAGCTGGCTTTTAGCCAGTATTTCACAAGAAGCTTGAAGTCTTCCGAAATCATGATATATGAGCTTTGATTCACAGGGTCTCAAAAAACATTACATATCAATACACATGTACACACACATTGCGTGCAAAGGCCTTGCGAGCGTCATGTCTTTCTAACCGTCTTGGTCTGCTGCCCCACTTCCTGCCTTCGTGAACAGGATGTGACCCAACAGGATGCAGCTCTCCCTGTTTTCAACTTTCCAGCTAGGAAACCTGATGTCTGCATTTGATGACTTGATCATTGACTTCTAGTAACCATGACCAACAAGGGGAAAATCCATACTCCAATCATCTGAGGCTTGAAGACTGTTGAACTTGCTACACTTTTCCTGGATGACTAGCAGTCTTCTCTCCTGAAACAGGTGAAGAGCAGGTAAAAACTGAACAGCTGATCCAATATCTGACTATATCCATAACGATTCTGCTATATCTCTTCCAAGGGCTGTGCTGCCTCCAAGGGTGATCATTTTACCCTGCAGGAGAAGATAGCAGGAACCACATGTGAACCCACAGCCCACACCTGTTTCCCAGTCCCCTTACTGGACACCCCATATGATCATCTGAGATCAGCTGCATGTGTGAAGGGGGTCTGATCCTGGTCATCAGGGCTGGCTCCTTCTAAACAGCTGTCATTTGTCCAGTTTTATAGATGAGTTAATTGACGCATGGACTTCCCTGGTAGCTCAGCTGGTAAAGAATCTGCCTGCAATGCAGGAGACCCTGGTTCAATCCCTGGGTCAGGAAGATCCCTTGGAGAAGGGATAGGCTGCTCAGTCCAGTATTCTTAGACTTCCTGGTGGCTCAGTTAGTTAAGAATCTGCCTGCAATGCAGGAGACCTGGATTCGATTCCTGGGTTGGGAAGATCCCCTGGAGGAGGAGATGGCAAACCACTCCAGTATTCTTGCCTAGAGAATTCCATGGACAGAGGAACCTGGCGGGCTACAGTCCGTAGGGCTGCAAAGAGTCGCTAAGTAACTTATTCCAGGCAAAGCTTTTTCTGCTGCCGCATACTTCTAAGGGGGCAGCAGTAGAGGAACCTGGAGACAGGAATTGCCAAGTATGGCCAGTAACAGGCTAAAGACAGATGCCAAGGGAGGGATGAAGGTCATCTTTTGACCTCAACCGCCCAGCTCCTCTTAGTCACCTGCCATTCACCAATTTGTAGAGTGCATTTGGAATTCGTATCTCTCATCAACGCCTGCTCCCAGAGTGACACCAGGGCAGTTGTGCTGCCTCGCTGGTCTCACTTCTCCACGATAGTCCTGTGACCAGAGCTTGGTCCCACTGGCCCTCTGAGGGCCTCCTGTGAGCATCCCCCATTTGCTGAAGCCCCCTCCATGTACAACAGAGAAGCAGAAGCCTGAAGCTGGAGGGCCAAGGAGTGGGAAGGCTGGCTTTCTTCGGCTTTCAAGATCTGGAACTTCAGTAGTCAGGCCCACAGACCACTTGCAACATGCTAGCCTGGTTTCCTTATCTCTAACTCGAGGAGACTGCACTAGAAATGTAAAGAAACCTCTGTCCTACTGCAAAGCACACGACTGTCCACTGTGCCACAGTTAGAGGAGGGAGGATGGGTTTGGGGAAGTGGCAGGAAGGCATTAAGAACTCTACTGGGGAGATACATTAAATTGGGGTTCCAGAGGACTCCCTAGGTGGATGGTCCAGCAGGCAACTGGAACTCTCTGATGGATCACTGAAATACTAAATAGCACCTTGCTTCTCCCACAATATTTTTATTCATGAGAATCTAAACTCTCACGAGTTTCCTCACAATAATCCACCATCAAATCAGACTTCCACAAGCATTAACTGTGATTTGCACAGCTAATAGCTCATAAGCCCAAATTAGAACACTTCTTTAACACCATACTAAAAATGGAGTGAAATCATACTTTCAGATGACTAAGATATTTTAAAAATATGTAATATTTTAAGAGCAAATATACTCCATTTGAATCCAGCTAAGAGTTTCCAAACTTTCCTATTGCTTTTGGTATAAATAATAAGATTGTCATAAATGAGCTATACCATGAGGATATTAGAAACATGCATTTTAAAATTTTTTTTGTAATTGCAGAATACTTGCTCTACAATGTTATGTTGGTTTCTGCCATACAACAACATGAATCACCCATAAATATACACATGTCCCCTTCCTCTTGAACCTCCCTCCCACCTCCCGCTCCATCCCACTCCTCCAGGTTGTCACAGAGCACCGGGTTGAGCTCCCTGTGTTATACAGCGACTTCCCACGCTGCTGCTGCTAAGTCGCTTCAGTCATGTCCGACTCTGCGTGACCCCATAGACGGGAGTCCACCAGCCCCCCCCGTCCCTGGGATTCTCTAGGCAAGAACACTGGAGTGGGTTGTCATTTCCTTCTCCAATGCATGTATGCATGCTAAGTCGCTTCAGTCGTGTCTGACTTTGTGCGACCCCATGGACAGCAGCCCACCAGGCTCCTCTGTCCACAGGATTCTATAGGCAAGAATACTGGAGTGGGTTGCCATTTCCTTCTCCAACTTCCCACTAGCTGTCTATTTTACATATAATAATGTATATGTTTCAATGCTATCCTCTCAAATTGTCGCACCCTCTCCTTCCCCTGCTGTGTCCACAAGTCTTTCTCTATGTCTGTGTCTCTACTCCTGCCCTACAAATAGGTAGGTGCCATTCATCAGTACCATTTTTCTAGATTCTGTATGTACGTTATTGTGTGATATTTGTTTTTCTCTTTCTGACTTACTTTACTCTGTGTAACAAACACTAGGTTCATCTCTCTCACTAGAACTGACTCAAATTTGTTCCTTTTTATGGCTGAGTAATATTCTATTGTGTATATGTACCACAACTACTTTATTCCATTCATCAATTGATGGATACCTAGGCTGCTTCCAGGTCCTAGCTATGGTAAGTAGTGCTACAATGAACACTGGGGTATATGTGTCTTTTTCGATGATGGTTTTCTCAGGGTATATGCCCAGTAGTAGGAATGCTGGGTCATATGGTAGTTTTATTTCTAGTTTTTAAAGAAATCTTCATAGCAGTTGTATCAATTTACATTCCCAACTGTGCAAGAGGGTTCCCTTTTCTCCACATCCTCTCCAGTATTTATTTATAGATTTTTTGATGATGGTCATTCTGACTGGTGTGAGGTGATATCTCACTGTAGCTTTGATTTGCATTTTTCTAATAATGAGTGACAACTGCACTCATCTCACACGCTAGTGAAGTAATGCTCAAAATTGGCGTTCAAGCTAGTTTTAGAAAAGGCAGAGGGACCAGAGATCAAATTGCCAACCTCCACTGGATCACTGAAAAAGCAAGAGAGTCCCAGAAAAACATCCATTTCTGCTTTATTGACTATGCCAAAGCCTTTGACTGTGAGGATCGCAATAAACTGTGGAAAATTCTGAAAGAGATTGGAAGACCANCAGTTGCTTCATTTGCAATTATTTTCTCCCATTCTGAGGGTTGTCTTTTCATCTTGTTTATGGTTTCCTCTGCTGTGCAAAAGTTTTTAAGCTTAATTATGTCCCATTTGTTCATTTTTGTTATTTCCTTTACTCTTGCTGCAATATATGTCATAGAGTCTTCTGCCTATATTTTCCTATAAAAGTTTTGTAGTTTCTGGTCTTATATTTAGATCTTTAAGCAGTTTTGAGTTTATTTTTGTGTGTGGTGTTAGGAAGTGTTCTAATTTCATTCTTTTTATATGTAGCTGTCCAGTTTTCTCAGCACCATTCATTAAAGAAACTGTCTTTCCTCCATTGTATATTCTTGCTTCCTTTGTCAAAGATAAGGTGCCCATGGGTGGGTGGGTTTATCTCTGGGATTTCTATGTTGCTCCATTGGTCTATATTTCTGTTTTTGTACCATACCATCTGATGACTGTAGCTTTGTAGTTGTAGTAAATCTGAAGTCAGGAAGGTTGATTCCTCCAGGTCCATTCTTCTTTCTCAAGATAGCTTTGGCTACTTGGGTGGGGTCTTTTGTATTTCCACACATATTGTGAAGTTTTTTGTTCTAGTTCTGTGAAAAAATGCCATTGGTAATTTGATAGGATTGCATTGAATATGTAGATTGCTTTGGGTAGTATAGTCATTTTCACAATATTGAGTCTTCCAATCCAAAAACAAGATATATCTCAATTTCTGAGAGATGTATCATGTTCTTGCATGTATCTCTGCATATATACAAGATGATATGTTTGTATCATCTCTGATTTCTTTCCTGAGTGTCATAGTTTCTATATACAGGTCCTTTGTCTTCTTGGGATTCCCTGGTGGCTCAGATGGTAAAGCATCTGCCTGCAATTCGGGAGACCCAGGTTCGATTGCTGGGTCAGGAAGATCCCCTGGAGAAGGAAATGGCAACCCACTCCAGTACTCTTGGGAAATTCCATGGATGGAGGAGCCTGGTGGGCTATAGTCCATGGGGTTGCAAAGAGTTGGACACGACTGAGAGACTTCACTTTTTCTTTGTCTTCTTAGGTAGGTTTATTCCTAGGTGTTTAATTCTTTTGTTGTAGTAGTCAATGAGATTGATTCCTTAACCTCTCTTTCTGATTTTTCATTGTCAGTGTATCAGAATGCAAGGGATTTCTGTGTATTGATTTTGTATCCTGTGACTTAATTCATTGATTAGTTCCAGTACTTGTTTGATAGTATCTTCAGCATAGAAACATATGTTTTTAATAGTATTATTTATAAATTTATATGATCATAAAATTTCCACTCTCTTCCAGCTATTATAGTTATTTGCATGTCTAGGTTAGGGTATGGGGATTTAAATTTAAATAAACAGTGACCCTTGGAAGTGACATGTGGTTAACTGTCAGAACTCTTGCAATTGAACAAAATTGTTTAAAAAGTTAATCACATTTATTTGTTTAAATGCCTGTGGAGTAAATTTTGAAGTAAGTATCAAGTCCAATGGAATATTAACCCAAGTGCAGTTTTATAAGGTAACAATCTAGGTATCTTGTGAACAACACCATCACACAAACCTCTACTAGAACTATCTACAACACTTATTCTCAGCCTTGGCTATGAATTTTGATACCTGAGCTCAATCTCTAGAGATTATTTAGCTTAGTGATTAATATAATAATATAAATTTTAATTCTAATATGCACTATAAGTTGAGAGATAATGAATTATAGTTTACTCTGTTCAAAACCATGAGTTTCCAAAATGTCAGCCTCTTGAGTAATTGAAGAAATCAAGATAGAAACAATAGCTTACCATTATCTCAGATTACCAGATAGCCAAACGCTAAAAAGAATGCTATATCCAAGCACTGAATAGTGTTTTTTTCAAACTGTTGTTACTACTCATTCATGGATTATGTAATTAACTTAATGAATCATATCTGGCACTTATGATAATTTTGAAAAAGTAAGGAAAGGGAGGAAAGAAAAAGAAGTCATTGCATCTAGTGAAGAAAATAGAAAACTTAATATGCGTGTATTGAATCACTATATAAAATGCTTTTCTTGTACTCTCCTGTACTGTTAAGGGGGAATTTAAATGTACACAACATTTCTTGAGGGCCTTCTGGCAACAGGGGTTTAAAGCCTTGAAAATTTTCACTTTGACCTACATGTTCCTTATCTATGAATTTATCCTAGTGAAATACTCTCTCAAATGTACACTTGTATGTGGGAATGTGCATTCCTTTGCTGTTTACAGTAGGGAAAATTTTTTAAAATATCCAACCATATGGATTATGGTTGAATATATTATGAGTCACCCATGTAATAAAATACAATGCTTCTATTAAAAATAACTGATTGTGGCTCTATCTCTACTGATTTGGACTGATGTTCAGTTAACATTAGAAAGAAAAAGCAGATTACAAGGTTAGGCACTGTATAACCCCACTGCTGCTGCTGCTGCTAAGTCACATCAGTCGTGTCTGACTCTGTGCAACCCCATAGAGGGCAGCCCACCAGGCTCCGCCATCCCTGAGATTCTCCAGGAAAGAACACTGGAGTGGGTTGCCATTTCCTTCTCCAATGCATGAAAGTGAAAAGGGAAAGTGAAGTCGCTCAGTCGTGTCTGACTCTTCACGACCCCATGGACTGCAGCCTACCAGGCTCCTCCGCCCATGAGATTTTCCAGGCAAGAGTACTGGAGTGGGGTGCCATTGCTTTCTCTGAACCCCACTGCAGTTAGTATGTATTTATAAAGATGTTGGAGAGAGAGGTTAAATGCACAGACTCAGAGCTAGAATGCCTGGATTCCGCATCCTGGCTCTACCGCATCCTAGTTGCATGGACAAGAAGCTGAACTTCACCAGTGAAATGCAGATAATTATTGTACCTACTTCACTGAGAATGAGCCTAGTTAGTAATAATTCTCCAAGCAGTGCCAAGCACTTGCTAATCACTCAAGGAATGTGAGCTCTATCTATACCAGGGAAAGAATGAAGAAACTCATGTTGTAAGTCCTAACACTAGGAGCACTAATGAACTTCATTCATTAATTTATACATTTAGTATATTTGAAATTTTTAATCCGAAAAGACAATTCAAGGCATAAAATTAAAAGTATATAATTTTATCTTTGGATTCTACAATGTCTTTAATTTGATGACTTCAGACTAAAAGATAAGTATTACTAAAATAGGAATGACAGTAACAACATGTTTCAATTGGATTTTGCTTACTTCTTTAAAGAAATAAGGTTTGAGTGATTTCATGCCCAATCAGGCAAAGAATTCTGCTCTGGAATTTCATTTCCCTGATTTTGGAATTTCTGTGACTGGTACCAAAAAATCTGCTTCTGCACTCCCTTCTCTACAGGTGTCCTGCTTTCTCTCATTTTATCAGTCCAAGCAAGGCCATGACAGGAATCCACACTAAATTGCCCCCTTATACAGCTCCCAGAGCTACTCCCCTGTTCCAAAAGCATACCTTGGACCATTGCATTTTAGTGAAACAAAGATGACATCATGCCCAAAGAAAACAGTGCAAACTTAGCTGTCCTTTGCATTGATCCAAGAGTTATGAACAGGGACCTTATATGGCATTGTGTGTGGGTGGGGAGATTCATTAGGAGAGAAAACCGGGAATTAACCAAAACAAATGGAAAAAAAGAGAGAGATTAAAAATTATCCATTGTTTCATCATTCAAAATCTACTGTGAACATATTAGTATACTTCCTTCCAGGCACTTTCTTCATAAATTTCTTAGGTTGCTGCAGTTATATTACAGACACAATTTAGTAAACTGCTTTTTCCTCTTGGTTTTATATCATAAGCATTTACCATGATATCATGCAGTTTTCAAAAACAATGCCTGCATAAAGTTTTCTTGAGTGAAAAATTTAACCATTTTTCTTTTAAACGGCATTCAAATTCTTTTCAAGTTTTAGCTACTATAGAGAGAACTGTGAAAAATTTTGTGAAGGAGCTTTTTATGTATACAAAATTGTTCAGCTTTTTTCCACATGTGCAGTCAAAAAGTGAAATTACTGTGTCAAAGTTAATGAGTATTTTAAGTCTTAGGATAGATGTTGGCATATTGCTGTTGACCTTATGTCTAATTACTCTCCTACACTGGAGGTGGCAGGATAAATTTACACAACTATTAACGAAGGCACTGGAGATATAGGTTACTAATTTATATGCAGCCTTGTTCCAAAGAGGATTTGAAGCAGTTTACAAAAGCAAACACATCTAATCAAGTATTTTTTTAAAGTGGGAGAGTTAGAAAGAAGGGTAAAAATAAGAAAAGTAACAACTAGCATTTATTGAATACTTATTGTGATCAGGCACTGTATTAGGTCCATCACATATAATCTCATTTAATTCTCACAGCAAAGAGGGAGGTAATAATATGCCCACTCAACAGATAAGAAAATTGAGGCCTGGAAAGTTAGTAACTTGCCCCAAACCAGTAAGGCACAGAGTAGTTACTTAAACTCCAAAATTTGAGCGCTTCATTTGGGGTTACACAGAGATATCTTTATTAGGGGTAAGCCGAAATGAAAGTCTGCTATCCAGGGGTCTATGCAGACAGGGAGACAGGAGACATTAGAAAATTCATAGTGTTGAAAAGATAAACACAAATTAATTTCTTCTAAGTGTGAACATACCTATTATATGACCCTTTCTCCAGCAATGGATTGTTTTATTTTTAAAAGCATATATTTAAAGACTTCCCAGGTGGTACAGTGGATGGGAATCAGCCCACCAAAGCAAGGGACATGGGCTCTATCCCTGGTTGGGGAAGATCCCACAGGCCAGTGGAGCAACTAAGTCCATGTACCACACCTCCTGAAGCCATCATGCCTGCAGCCTGTGCTCCACAGCAACAAGAGAAGCCACCGCAATGAGCAGCGCAGGCACTGCAGCTGGAGAGTAGCCCCCGCTCTCCACAAAGAGCCAGTGCAATCAACAATTAATTAACTTTTAAAATGCATATACTTAACGTGTTCACATCAGTGAATGTTCTATCCCTGCTGATTTTAATATCAAGATTTGGCATTTTTTCCATAGGTGTGCTTATTTCTACATTTCCATGTCTTCTGCTGTGAATTGGCTAATTTCTTTTCCTTTTTCCTTTTTTCTCTACAGTCTTTATGATCACACCTTAGAATAAGGATACCAGGTTCTTTGCAGCAAATATGACAATTTAATTTCTAACTCTGAAATTTTATATTACATTCTGCAGTCAAATATTTCCCATTATTATTTTCTTTCTACCACTTGGAAACAGTTTTTCATCTACTAGAAGTCTGACAAATATTAAAACTTACATCAATAAAGTTGTTCTGCAATATAATATCTGTTTAATTTATCAAGAATGTATTTGGGGTCATGGTGTGAGGTGAGAACTTATACTCTTTCTCTTTATTTATGACTATTATTTATTTATTACATATATTCATTTATATGCAGCCTTGTTCCAACAAGGATTAATTTTATTTATTATTGTTTATTTATTCCTTCTCTTTGTTCTGCATATTGAATTCATGTACACATAACATGCACCATTGTGAGGCCATAGATTCTGCTCCAGGAATTGTATCCTTCCATCCCATTACTATTTCCTTGCTACCCTCTGATGATACCAGTACTCCCTTCACAAGGCAGTCTCATCCTCCCCCTTTTCTTTAGAATATGAGGTGGTCTTGTCTGAATATATTTTTAGATCAATTTTGAGAGTTTAAATTTGCCAAGACTTCTCCCCCACAGAAAATCCTACTGGGTTCAATTTGAAAATGCATCAAGACCACGAATCATTTTTGCAAACAGTCTCATCTGCGCAGTGGTTCCCTTTCTCCCATGCTCCTTTGCACTGCTCAGTAAAACTGGTGCTTTGACCGCTGTCACATCTGGTCTCCTTCTTCCACCCCACTTCAGTCTCACTCCACGTCCTCCTGTTTCCTTACGCGCATCCAAACATAACACAATAGGACTTTCGTTTACTACAGATGAGAAATCCTGGATCAGGTCTCATTTACTTAAACAATTAGCTAACAATGTGTTGCCTAAGAGGCATGAGCTATAACTAGAAGGGTAGCATTCTCTAAGCCGTTTGTTTTTATCTCATGAACGACCACTCAGAACAGGAGAGTCCTCAGTTCCTTTTAAAGTTACTTGGCTCCATCTTCGAGGTGGGATTCCAATTGTTTGGAGTGAGGACAGTTGGAGTCCCCAGAGCTGGGATAAGAGTGAGGCAGGTGCGGTGCCATGATGCAAAATTCAGCATTTCTGGAAGTGCCTTCCCTCTCCTCACCCTTGTCCTGGTTCCGCCCCCAGAAGGCTAGCTGCCGTGTGCCAGGCAGTGACGGCCTGCAGGTGGGAAAGGAGACCACCCCCAAAGCACTGCCAGGGGCCTGCAGGGGTGGGCCTCCCACCATCTGTGAGGAGCTCTTTGTCCTGCTTGACAGATGGCCCCCATCTTTGCTTATCCAGGTCACTTTTGCATTTAGATAACAAAAAAATCCCCAAAACCAAACACTAGACCAGTGTGACAGCCTGACACCTACAGGAATGCTCTTACAGGGTCCATGACCATTTGTCTGAACCACTTTATAGGTCAATGGAGTTGTGATCTGCACTCGGGCCTTTGCCACCCTTATCTGTCCAGAACCACTACTCACTTGGAAAAACCAGATAATCCTTGAACACAGGAACGAGAGCCAGTTAAAAACTCAAGAGTTGGAGATAAGCAGAGGAAAGCAATTATGATAAAATGCACTGTAAAATGGACATCAGGAGGCTACATATATATGAGGCCTGATTCCATAGTCTTTGTACGCTATTCAAACACAACAAAATAGCTTTGGTTTGGGGCAAGGGGAAATGTATTTAACAATCTTAGCTATGCAGGACACATTCTCATTAATTAGAAAAGGCTCTAAAAACAAAGAGTCTGAGATAAAATTCAGAATTAGAGAGGAAAGGAAAGAGAAGAGAGAAGATGGAACAGGACGTCAGAGAGCAGAAAGCTACCAGGAGGGGCAAGAGGCTCACACAGTGAGAAGAAGATCCTGGGACGTGGAGAGGGTCATGGCTGGACGAGGTGCCAGGCAAAAAGGGCGAGGCCACTCAGCTCAGTTCAGTTCAGTTGCATCTGACTCTTTGAGACCCCTGAACCACAGCACGCCAGGCCTCCCTGTCCATCACTAATTCCCGGAGTTTACCCAAACTCATGTCCATTGAGTTGGTGATGCCATCCAACCATCTCATCCTCTGTCATCCCCTTCTCCTGTCCTCAATCTTTCCCAGCATCAGGGTCTTTTCAAATGAGTCAACTCTTTGCATCAGGTGGCCAAAGTTTTGGAGTTTCAGCTTCAACGTCAGTCCTTCCAATGAACACCCAGGACCAATCTCCTTTAGGATGGACTGGTTGGACCTCCTTGCAGTCCAAGNAGTTTATTGTGATCCACACAGTCAAAGGCTTTGGCATGGTCAATAAAGCAGAAATAGATGTTTTTCTGGTACTTTCTTGCTTTTTCGATGATCCAGTGGAGGTTGGCAGTTTGATCTCTGGTTCCTCCGCCTTTTCCAAAACCAGCTTGAACATCTGGAAGCTCACGGCAGGGCCACTCAGTGCAGGGTAAACGCGCTGCCCACCACCAACCACATACATCGCTCACAAAGAGTTCCCAAGTGATCTCGCAGTATAAGAATTTATGTATTCCTGCCTGGAGAATTCCATGGACAGAGGAACCTGGCAGGCTACAGTCCATGGGGTCACAAAGAGTCAGACCTGACTGAGAAACTAACACACACAGCAACAATCTTCTGTCGGCAAGAAAGTTGAGACACACATGCCCCCACTTGAAGGAGTCACACTACTTTGTTTCGTTACAATACCATTTGTTTGTAAAACAGGAGGCGATTGAAGTAAGTAGAGATGTGAAGTCATACAGGAGACAGCAATCTACCTTCTCCCAGACTCCAGGGACGTGACAGCTACGCTTTCTGGCAGCCAGCGTTGATCCTCATCTCCAGAAGCTCTCGGCCAGGAGCACCCCCGATGCCTCATCCAGCCCTGTGCGTGGCTCTCTCAGCTGTGACCTTGTCTCCTGCCATGTTACTTGAACACCTCTTTGACCCAGAGTAGTTGATCAAATGTGCAGAAGAGTGTGCTCGACCTGCCACACACATACGTACGTGTGTATACACGTCTACAGATAAGCAGAGAGCTGTATATTCAAGGTTTGGGGTATGTTGAGTTGCCTTCAATGAAAACAGTAGAGGAGAAGAAGATTAAGTCCAGCAGGTAATTTGGTACTTGGAGGTAAGGTACAGGAGGTAAGCCCTGTAAGTCTGACCAACAACTTCATGAAGGGCAGCAGGAAGAACACCCATCCAGGTCCTGACTGAGGGACGGACATCCCGGGAGGCCCTCCTCACAGGAAGTCTGTTGCGTGTGGAGAGCTGGTCCAGCTGGGTCTCCCAGCTCCAAACACCATGCGCTTGTGTGTTCAGTGTACAGACAAGGGAAACCTGTGCCTGGGACCAGCGAAGTCATCAGCATGTATTTGTTGAATAAATGATTCCCATCAGGCAGGTTAAAGTAGTGCTGACACTTTAAAAAGTTAAACTTCAGTTATCTAGAACTGTCATTCACCAATCCGGAATTATCCTTTTCTATCTCACCCAATAGAGATGATACCTTATCACTGTCATGCCAGACCCATTCACTTTTGTAAAATGGGTTATAGGTTTTTATCAAGAAATAATTGACATATAACACTGCATAAGTTTAAGGTGTGCAACGTGCTGATTTGATTCATTTATATATTGCAGTATGATTACATTAGCTAACAACTCTGTCAAGTCACAAAATTATTTCTTTTAGGGGATCACAATATTCAAGACCTAGTCTCTTAGCAACTTTGGAATATATAATGGCAACCCATTCCAGTACTCTTGCCTGGAAAATCCCAAGGACGGAGGAGCCTGGTAGGCTGCAGTCCATGGGGTCGCTAGGAGTCAGATATGACTGAGCGACTTCACTTTCACCTTTCACCTTCATGCATTGGAGAAGGAAATGGCAACCCACTCCAGTGTTCTTGCCTGGAGAATCCCAGGGATGGGGGAACCTGGTGGGCTGCTGTCTCTGGGGTCACACAGAGTTGGACACGACTGAAGTGACTTAGCAGCATGCAATATGTAGGATCTTAGTTCCCCAACCAGGGACTGAATCTGCACTTCTTGCATTGGAAGTGCAAAGTCATAACCACTGGGCCACCAGGGAAGTCCCAGGAACTTATTTTAAAGACATATTCTGCCCCCTACCGCCAAAGATTTTTAATTTAGCGGGTCTGGGTGGGCCCAGGAACTCCTCATTTGTTTAACAAACATCGCAGGGGATTCTGTTCTGGTAACCACTGGAGATGATAAAGCAATGCCACCTAGGTTAAGTGCCAAACAGTGGTCCAATACTCACAGTCCCCAAGTCAATTAGCTAATTCATGGAATAGCACAGGTACACTCTCCTCAATTGTTATAAAATAACAGAAGTCTGTTTCNATATTCAAGACCTAGTCTCTTAGCAACTTTGGAATATATAATGGCAACCCATTCCAGTACTCTTGCCTGGAAAATCCCAAGGACGGAGGAGCCTGGTAGGCTGCAGTCCATGGGGTCGCTAGGAGTCAGATATGACTGAGCGACTTCACTTTCACCTTTCACCTTCATGCATTGGAGAAGGAAATGGCAACCCACTCCAGTGTTCTTGCCTGGAGAATCCCAGGGATGGGGGAACCTGGTGGGCTGCTGTCTCTGGGGTCACACAGAGTTGGACACGACTGAAGTGACTTAGCAGCATGCAATATGTAGGATCTTAGTTCCCCAACCAGGGACTGAATCTGCACTTCTTGCATTGGAAGTGCAAAGTCATAACCACTGGGCCACCAGGGAAGTCCCAGGAACTTATTTTAAAGACATATTCTGCCCCCTACCGCCAAAGATTTTTAATTTAGCGGGTCTGGGTGGGCCCAGGAACTCCTCATTTGTTTAACAAACATCGCAGGGGATTCTGTTCTGGTAACCACTGGAGATGATAAAGCAATGCCACCTAGGTTAAGTGCCAAACAGTGGTCCAATACTCACAGTCCCCAAGTCAATTAGCTAATTCATGGAATAGCACAGGTACACTCTCCTCAATTGTTATAAAATAACAGAAGTCTGTTTCACATTTCATTGTTAACATCAGCTTTTCAAAATTACGTAACATTCGATGGAGGTTAGGGCTTCCCTAGTAGCTCAGATGGTAAAGCATCTATCTGCAATGCAGGAGACCCAGTTTCAACCCCTGGGTCAGGAAAATCCCCTGGAGGAGGAAATGGCAGCCCACTCCAGTATTCTTGCCTGGAGAATTCCATGCACAGAGGAGCCTGGTGGGCTGCAGTCCATGGGGTCGCAAAGAGTCGGAAACAACTGAACGACTAACACACACACATGGAGGTTACTGAAACTGTCTTGAGCCAAGATATTTGGTAGGCATACAGTAACAGTTTTTCAAATTAGCCACTGTTATCACCATTTTAAAGATGAGGAAATAGGTCTACAGAAGATAAGAAATTTACCCAAGATAACATAATGAGTAAGTGTCCAAGCTGGGTTTCAAACTCCTGTCTGTCAAACCCCAAAGAAAAAGTTATTCCAGACAACTAAATAATGCATCATTTTCAATTCTTCTGTAAGAATCCATGTCCACTGATTTCGAATATTCTTTACAGGTGACTCATTCATTCCAGTTTCATAGGTTTATAACATACCGAATGTCTTCCAGTCTAAGAAAATATTAAGATTTCATAAGAAGCAACATCATTTGAGTAACAGTTTTCAGGGGCATAAAACTCTACAGTAAATCCATACATTGAGTGTAAGATGCCTCACAGTTTTGGAAATGTGAAAATGCAAAACTAAATAACGAGGAAGAGAGGGTAGAATCTGTTGGCGGGGAAGCATACTACAATTTATGGCTAGTTTACTATGCAGCCTCTGGCTTACAGTGCCACCTGCTGTAAGAAAGTGGCAACTGCATCGGCCCTCAATGTCCACACTGGTCTGAGGGTTATAATCTCTTTATCACCTCGTTTCCAACAATGAGTGCCAATATCAGATACAATATGTGGCTGTGGAACAAAGATGAAAATAAGAATAAAAATAAAATTTTAAAGGAGGAAAACTAAAGAGAATAAAAAGAAAAAAAGGAAACCAAAGCTGGGAGGCTGTGCCACATCACCAATCCTTGGGTCATTAGTATCTCTTTTCTTATGCATCAGGTATTTTGCATGTTTTATCTCCAATCTATTTGATTTATGATCTTACACCGCCTTGCCTTTTTCTTTTTTTTCAGTCTTTTCAAAGAACAAGCTTTGTTTCTATTGACCATCTTTATGACATTTTCATTTCTACTTCACTTATTTCTGCTCATCTCTGTCATTTGCTTCCTTCTACCTACTTTGGGTTCTTACTTTCCACACCTCTGCCATGTGATTTCAAACTACAGAATTCCATAGCTGGAAGGAGACAAGACCTGGCCCTCCCCTCTCATTTTATAAAGAGGCCCAGAGAGAAAGGGCATTTACCTCAAATCCTCCAGCTGGGAACAGAACTTCCACGCTCTCCATTCACTGCTTCTCTTTTCACACCACCACTCTCCTTCCTGCTCTCTCTCCTCTCCCATACCTCTCCCTCAGCCCAGAAGAGAAAAAGACAAGATTTTTGGATTGATAAATACCTTCCCCCAAAGAGGTGCATGTAAGAACTTAAAAATCAGAGCACATCTGTGTTGGTGGGGTTCCTGTTCTTATAACACAGCACGTTTAGTTCAAAGGGTGTGTGCGTGCTCAGTCATGTCTGACCCTTTCCAACCCCATGGACTGTAGCTCTCCAGGCTCCGAGAATGCTGGAGTAGGTTACCATTTCCTTCTCCAGGGGATCTTCCTGACCCAGGAGTCGAACCTGAGTCTCCTACAGCTCCTGCATTGGCAGGTGGATTCTATACCACTGAGCCACCAGGGAAGCTCAATCCAAGGGCAGGGTTACCTATTGAATAAGATGACAGACATGTCACAGGTAATCAAGCACAGCACAATTTTATAAAACAAAATTCAATCTGCCTTCTAGAAGTTTATGTTTATAAAAATTCTGATACTTATATCAGATATTTGGAAAGAAGCAAAAATTGATGGCATCTTAATGAATCAGGTATCAGTGTCAAAATGCAAAGCTAGTCCTACATTCCGGGTTAAACAGATGAGCTCTTCTGGCCATAAAACGTATTGAATTGTGTGTAAAAAGCACTGGTCCTGAAGGGTTAAAAGGGAGCTGAGGTTTCACTTCCGGGCTCATGTCCTGTCACCCCTGGGACTTCCGAAGCCCTGGCGGCCTTGAGGGCCAAGTATCTTCCTCCCTCTGCCAAGATCTTGGATAAGAAAGACTGACTATGAGGTTAGTTATTTATATCTAGTAAGGAGATATTGCTCAAATGCCTTCTCTGCGGCTGTTTTATTAGAAGTTCTCCTTCAGTGTGAGTTTTCTTGTCTAAGAAATATGAGGTAGCTTTGATCAAGGAAGTAGGTATGGGGGGACAAGGGCTTTCCAGGTGCTCAGAAATAATTCCATCCAAGACCCTGAATATTTCAACACGTTTGCCATGTCCTCCAAAAACGTGTAGTCCCCAAAAGCACTTCCCAAAGTAGCATTAAAGTTGTTAACACACACACACACTTGCACAGTGTGGTCTAGTCTCTAATATATTGGTGTACGGTGTGATGCTGAGAGGGATACAGAGAATACTTCTAAAACATATTCAACCATGACACATCTTCTTCAAGTAGCATCTGGAGGTCTGTAATGAGTTAAGTAATGTCACACCTCCCCCAAAATAAAGATGCCTCTACCTGGACATTACTTTGTCAAGAAATGTCTGTCTAGTCAAGGCTATGGTTTTTCCAGTGGTCATGTATGGATGTAAGAGTTGGACTATAAAGAAAGCTGAATGCCAAAGAATTGATGCTTTTGAATTGTGGTGTTGGAGAAGACTCTTGAGAGTCCCTTGGACTGGAAGGCAATCCAGCCAGTCCATCCTAAAGGAGATTTGTCCTGGGTGTTCCTTGGAAGGACTGATGTTGAAGCTGAAACTCCAGTACTTTGGCTACCTGATACGAAGAGCTGACTCATTGGAAAAGATCTGATGCTGGGAAAGATTGAGGGCAGGAGGAGACAGGGACGACAGAGGATGAGATGGTTGGATGGCATCACCAGCTCAATGGACATGGGTTTGGGTGGACTCTGGGAGTTGGTGATGGACAGGGAGGCCTGGCGTGCTGCGGTTCACAGGGTCGCAAAGAATCAGACATGACTGAGCGACTGAACTGAACTAAACTACCTGGAACCTCAGAATGTGACTTTACTTGGAATGAAGATAATTAACGACATGAATCTTGAGATAAGATCATCCTGAATTAATTAGGGTGGGCCCTGAATCCAATGATGAGTGTCCTGTCAAGAGACAGAAAAAAAAAGACACATGGCAACCCAGAAAATAAGGCCACAGGAACACGGAGGCAGAGACTGAAAAGACACAGCCACAGGCCAAGGGACACTGAAGTCCAGAAGCTGAAAGGAAGGGCTCTCCCCTTCCAGGGCCTTTGGAGTGAGCATGGCCTAGCCGATGCCTCGACTTCAGGCTTCCAGCCTCCAGAACTGTGAGAAAATAAACTTCTGTTGTTTTAAGCCACCAAATGTGTGGTGATTTATTGCAGCAGCCCTGGGGAAGTAACACAAGGCCTAACATTCTCCAGAACACGCAAGAGGAATCAGTGCATAAACTTCCTTCTGCTCAGTCTCCAGCCCCATCAAAGAATCCTTCTGAAGGCTTTCTGATGGTATTGCCATTAGAACTCAGTATTCACTATAAGACAGGAAAAGAAGAAAATGGTTTCTGAACACATGCGTGGACATAAAAGGCTTTGGCAAGAGGTGTCCTAGAGACAGGAACAACTGCTTGGTAAGGGGAAGCAGGAAGTGTCTCAAAGTCATTCATGGGAAGGCTCTGCCCTGCACAAAAGCAGAAAACTGGGAGGTGAGAGATCTGATTAATATTCAAATAACATTATAATCGGACTAAGTGAAAGTGGTTGGACATAGGAAAGTCAACAAATGAGAGCAGGCAGCCCCCAGCAGCACAAGCATTTTTTCTTCAAAAACATTTGAGAACTCTGGGATCTGATCCTTCTGCCCTTCCACATTATAGTCAGAAAGTCTGTGCTGAAATTGACTGTTATGAAGAACCAGCCTCAACTTTAAACCCAAAAATGAAAAAAAAATTATGAGTGAAAAAAGTTCCAAACAACTCTATATCATATACCATTTTTGTAACATCCCCTAAAAAGCAAAGTAAATTATATTAAGGAACAGGACAATGAGGTGTGTATGCTCAAGCAAGAGATTGATACAGTTCAGAGAACCAGTTACCTCTGAGATTGAAGGTGTGGTGTGGGTTATGTTCAAGGAGGAAGAGCATGGTAATATTCTAACTCTGAGATTGGCTGATGGGCTCAGAGTGTTCATGTTAACATGCATTATAACTCATAATGTGACATATATAACATATGTGTTATATACAATTTTATTATGCAATACTTGATATATTTGAAAGAATATATTAACCTAAAATACATGGGCTTCCTGGTGGCTCAGATGATAAAGAATCTGCCTGCAATGTGGGAGACCTGGGTTCGATCCTTGGGTCGGGAAGATCCCCTAGAGAAGGGAATGGCAACCCCCTCCAGTATTCTTGGCTGGCGAATTTCATGAACAGAGAAGCCTGGTGGGCTACAGTCCATAGTATTGAAAAGAGTCAGACACGACTGAGCAACTAACACACACAAAATATATATAGCCTTTTACAAGAAAAAAATTAATCAAACTGAAAGCCCCTCAGGGCTTGAGGACAACTGTTCCAAAGACCACATCTAGGGGGAAAGCTGATGGCTGGACTGTCTCCATGTCTCACTTCCCCATAAGTGAGGAGATTGATTCCTGCTGAATCACTTGATTCCTGCTGTCTCCACCAAGCCCGGCCGCAAAATTGTCACTCTTGTTCCCAGCTCTTCGGAGATACAAGGATAAAACCAGCTTCTCTTCCTTCCAGTCCTCAGAGCTCAGCCAGGCAGGGGAGCATTCTCCAAAAGCTGTCCTAAGTGAGGGTGAGTGGGAATGATATAACCTCAGCAGGACAAGCAACAATGTGCTGCAGCAAGCCCAGCCCCACACAGGCTGCCCTCAGAGTCACCACACCCTCTCTGCTTCCCTCCTTCCCTGGCTCACACCCCTCCTTCAGTCTTGCTACACTGCTTGGGGTTGTCTGTGCAGGCCCATGCATCCAGCCTCTGTCGCTACCGTGTCCTCCACCTAGGACACCCTCCTCATCTTTCCCCGCCTTGCCATATCTTGTTCATTCTTCGCCTCTCCACACAGGCAGCCTTTTTCAGGAAGGCTTCAGGTAACGTCAGCTGATAGGGTAAAGAACCCTATCACCTGTCTCATGTCTCATCACCAACCCCAAGTGAGCATGACCTTGAAGGGGCAAATCTTCCTGCTTGGTGTCTGCACACCCGTTGACCAAGTCCTGGTACAAAGCAAATGCTCAGTCAATCCTTGTTGAAAGGATATGTGCTAAAATTAGTCAAGATCCCAGAGACCAGATTTCTGTGCAAAGATCTCAAGGAGAAAAGAAAGACTTTTCTGAGCCTCCAACTTTTTTATTCTGAAATTACTTCAATCCAGCTCCAAAGGGCTGGGACTCCTTTGCACACATACCTTTCTTGGCTCCCTTCCCCGACTCCCTTCCCTGTCCCCTGGCCAAATGGGGGACAACCCATTTTGCAACCCCCTTATCTAACAAGGACATCTTGAGTGATTTCCAGACAAACTAAAAAAAAAAACAAATTTCAAACCCAAGACCCGCTGTATCCATCTTATTTCTGGTTTCTAATCTGAGGGATGAGTCATCACAACTGATAGGAGAGGCAAGATGAAGAATGATCTGGACTCTCAAGCCTGAGTTGATGGTCATGGTCCCTCTGGAGCCTCTACTAACTGTCCCTTTAAGTGAAGTAAAGTGAAAGTCGCTCAGTTGTGTCTGACTCTTTGTGACTCCATGAACTATACAGTCCGTGGAATTCTCTAGGCCAGAATACTGGAGTGGGTAGCCTTTCCCTTCTCCAGGGGATCATCCCAACCCAGGGATCAAACCCAGGTCTCCCGTACTGCAGGCCTCTCTAAGGTGAGCCCTAAGTCCTGGAAAAGAAATTTCGTTATCATAGTCTCACATCACAGTATTTTAACAATAGGGCGTCGGGCTATGGTTTAAAGGATGCTGGGAACTAGGCCACAAGAGCTGGTGAGGAGAGGGAGGAAGCTTGAGAAAGAGAAATAAAGGGTGGGAAACCAGACCTTTCCCCGGTGCTGGCCCCCAAGCATAAGCTCACTAAGACACACCAGCTGAAGCTTAGCTCAAGCCTTAGTCTGCACCTGGAGACCTGACCCAAAGGATAAAGGTCAGACACCTGAAAATAAAGCAGGCTACTTGAGGGCTTCCAGTTGCATCTCTGGCTGACTGGACAAGGAACAAGAGCCCAGCATCTGTGGAGAGCAGCTAGAAGTTCAGGCGGGTGCCAAAGGCTTTGATAAGGAGTAGAATATCAGGAAAGACAATCATGAGAAACCTAGGATTAGATGGGTGAAGAGGCAGCGTGAGGGAGGGGATACATAGATTCACACAGAAGAGGAGAAAATGCTGTGACCAAAGCGCTACAGAAAAACTGGGGGTCCAGATGGGGTCGAAGAGGAGATTTGTGGGGCAGGGGAACCATGAGAGCTGGCACCTTGGCTTTACTAATAGGTTGTGTCTGGAGATACAACCGTCCTAAAGGTCCAGCAGGGGGTGTTGCTCCTGAGGAATGGATGGGGTCAGGCTGAGCCTCAGGTCTAGGCAGTAGAGAGTAAAAATGGAGAGAAGGCAAGTATGTTCAAAAAAGGTACATTCATACAGTACATGTTAGAAGCTTCCTAACTGGAGGCTAGGATGTGGCATGTATTGTTTTCTTTGTCTGTGCACGTGTGTGCATGTGTGTGTGTGTCAGTGTATAACGTATAAAAGTAGAGAAAATAATGAACCTCCATCCATGGAGACTTCCCCCAACTTCTGCACAACTGATGGTCAATCATCTTTCCCCCCCACACCTCCACCCACTGCCCTCTGCCCTGAATTTTTAGAAGCAACTCCCAGATATTGTATCATTTTGTAAAAGTTTCAGTCTGTAAGTCTAAGAGAGAAGGACTTTCCTTTTTTATATAATTTTATTTATTTACTCTTGGTTGCACTGGGTCTTCGTTGCCACGCGTGGGCTTTTCTCTAGTTGTGGCGGCTGGGGGCTACTCTCTAGTTGCAGTGCACAGGCTTCTCATTGGGGCGGCTTCTCTTGGTGCAGAGAACAGGCTCAATAGTTGTGGCGAAAGGGCTTAGTTGCTCCGCCGTATATGGGATCTTCCTGGACCAGGGATCAAACCCCATGTCTCTTGCATTGGCAGGTGGATCCTTTACCACTGAACCACCAGGGAAGCCCAGGACTTTCCCTTTACTAATTAACCCCAATGACACCATTGACATCATCAGATCCCCAAATTCCTTAACATCCCTGGGATTCTTCATGCAAGAACACTGGAACACGTTGCCATTTCCTTCTCCAATGCATGAAAGTGAAAAGTGAAAGTGAAGTCGCTCAGTCGTGCCGACTCTTAGCAACCCCATGGACTGCAGCCCACCAGGCTCCTCAGTCCATGGGATCTCCAGGGAAGAGTACTGGAGTGGGGTGCCATTGCCTTCTCCAATAGAAATACAAGTCACCAAATATCCAATCAGGATTCACATTTCCCAGATGATCCTCCAAATGGTTGTCTTTTTTATTTTTCCAGTTAGTTTAATCTGGATCTAAATAATGTCCATACATCATTAGTTAAAATATTCCCCAAGTCTCTTTTAATTTACAGGTTTTCCTTCCCTGTCTTTTTTCTGAAAATTGTTTTGCTGCTGCTGCTGCTATTGTTGTTAAAACACCAGGTCATATGTATGTAGGAGGTCCCATTCTTGGTTTTGCTGATGGTATCCCTGTGGTGCCATCTGACTTATTTTCTCTATTCCCTATATTTCTTATGAATTATAGATTCACGCGAACTCCTCTGGCACAACTCTTTCACAGGTGGCAGTGTGTTCTTCACTGAGAGGAGGCTGATGTCAAGTTGTCCCTTTTTTTGTTTTGGAAAACTGTGAGGTCCTAAATTCTATCATTCCTTTAGCACTTAAAAGCCAGAATACTTCTATAAAGAGAAACCTCCTTCATCCATTACATGATTACCCTGATGAATGGTTCGGGTAGATGAGACGGGATATGTGCTTGATTCTTTCATTTACCAGTTTTTGATAATGAGTTAATTCCCTAGAATCTGCTAAGTCAATCAATGAAGCTTTATTTTTGTTGAGTATTACTGTGAATTTATGAACATGAATATATTTGATGTATTTCAAGGATAGGATATTTGTAAGATCTTTAAGGTCTGGTATAAGACGGGCCTTTCAATGCAGGCAGCCTGATTAGATTGGCAGGTTTGTCCTTTAACAATTGAGGATGGGTGGACCCAGCAGGGGGCAGGCTTGAAGTGAGCTGAGTGGCACAGTCATGTGATCAACCAGTTGACTGATATATGGTTCTGAGGAGAAGCTGTAATTCTGACGAGATTACTTGAGCAGTCAATCTATTGCTCCAAAAAGTGGATTTTTAAGAAATTCCTAAAACAATAAAAATATTTGGCTTGAGACTTGCCCTTTAAATCTGATGTGTATTCTTTCCGCCTTGAAATTTATTCCCATTGTCTTCAAATATTTCTTCCTCTCTGTTTTTACATCATTCCCTTTCTGATCTAGTTCTATTCTTGATATTAATTAGAAATTTTAAAAATAGCTGCCTTACTTGCTGCAAGCTGCTGAAACTACTCTTTTCAATCACTGATTTCTCTTCAGCTGCATCGAGTCCATGGTTTATCCATGTTATTGATAAAGAATATTCATTCGATTATCATATTCTTCATGTTTAATGTTTCTATTCATTTTAGTTTCGTGATTTTTTTCCTGACCTATATTGCTATTGTCATTCCTCACTTTCTCAAATATATTTATCATGCTTATTTAAAAATCTTGGTCCATCAGTTTTAATTACTCCGTTTCAGATGGCATACACTGTTCAATTGTCATTTTATGGTAGCTGTACTCCTCGCAAGTCGAGTTATTTGGCCTGCGAATTCACATTCTCTTGGAATTTCAGCTACCCTGATAAACATGCATCCAGAAGGCCCAGTGACTTAGGGGTGGGAGGTCGGTGATGAGCCCAGAACCAAAGTCTCAGGCACAGGAGAGCCACTGTGTGTCCCTCCCGCTCCCTGGCTACACCAGATCACTCCTCAGCCAGGTTTCTGCCCTCAGGGTGAAGCAGGGCTGAAAATAAATGTAACCTGGCAGCCCTAGGTGTGTGCGTGGGGGGAGGAGAGAGCGAAAGTGGGGTAGGGGCCCACCTTCAGTGTTTAATGTCTCACCCCAACAGCACTTCTGTGTTGGTCAGCTATTCCCAGGGAGGACTCCCCACCAGTGGCTTCTGAGTGGTTTCCATTTCTACTGTGAAGAGCGACCACTGGGACAGAGCTGTGAAAGCAGAACCTGAAGTCTGGTTCATCTCACCTAACTTTGTGGCATCTCCTCCCGCACCCACCTTCTACGTGTTCACAGATTAAGCCAATCTTTAGATTCCCCAGCTTTTTTATTTCTTTTTTACTTCCTAGAACCTGCGGTTCCTCCAGTGTCCCACGCGTCGTGGGAGAGCAGCCCTGGGGCGCATCCTGGTGTTAAGAGAACCACCTTGACAACCCCTCGAGTCTCGGGGTTCAGCTCTCCTAGCTCTACAGTTTGCTGGCTGTGTGTCCCCGAGCAAATTACATGGCTACGGTCCTTGCCTCGGTTTGCCTCATCTGTAGGTTGGGGCAATGGTAGTTTCTGCCTGGTTGACGCTTTAATAATGCCTCTGAAAGCGGTTTGAACAGAACCCGGTGCAGGGAAAGGCACTCACCTGTTAGCTATGTAGATGTAATCCGGCATTCCACCGTGGCCCGCCCTCGGCAATGGTTTCCTGAGACTCTCTTTCCTGCTCTCTGCGTGGCCGCACGCTCATCAGGCCCCAGCGGCGGCGCGCGCAGGGTCGTGGCGGGGCCAGCGGGGACCTCACGCTTCAGCCGGCTACCCGGGCAAGTCGGGAGTCGCACCGCGCGGTGGTTTAGACGAGCGGCGAAGAGCCCCGGCCTCGGGGGAGGTGCGGGGGACTCGCGCGGATCGCCGGGTGCGCGCGGGGGCCGGGGGCCGCTCGGGATGGCGCACAGCGCGAAGTCCGTGGCGCTCGGAGGCTGCCGCGGGGCGGCGCTGCGCCCCTTCTCGCCGGTCGGCCTCCGGGCCCCGAGCCGGCCCGCGGCGGGCTCGGCGACGGCTCCCAGTGCGCGGCCCCCGGCGCGAAGGGCAAGATGCAGTGCCTCGGAGCGGAACACCTGGTAAGGCCCGCACCTGGCCCCAGGGGAGGGGTCGCGCGCGGGGAAGGCTCGGGCCCCTCCACGCACCTGCCCCGCGGGGACGCTTCCGCCTCCCGGGATCCCGCGGACCGACCTCCCGCCCCGGCGCCGCCGCATCCCGGGGGACCTGGCGGGGCACCTCGGACCCCCTCGGCTGCTGGGGCGCAGGCGCGGGAGAGGCTGGCCTCCAGGCGCCAACTTCTAGGTGCGCCTCCGGGTAAGGACTCGGCGGCTGGGAACTTCTCACCCGCTCCGCACACGGCAGGTGTTTCAAAGGCTTCGCGAACGCTTCGGGCGACAACGTTTAAAAAAAAAAAAAAAGTTATTTTGAACAGTCTTCGAGTAACTTTGGGCTCATTTTCTAGGTTGGGACCTAAATGTATGATTATCCTCTTTTCCTAAACACTCTTCCTTCTTTTTCTGGAAGGATTCCGCAGAAAGTATTCCCACGCAAAGACAGTGGCGACCTCAGATTTATAGGAAATGCACAGATACGGCATGGTTGTTCCTGTTCTTTCTCTTCTGGACTGGTTTGGTAAGTGTGGGTGCCTGGCAGGGAAGAGCCCAGAGTGTGGTGTGTGTGTGTCCCGAAATAGCTGTGCCCCAAGTATAAATCGCGTCCCTGGGCGGGGGTGAGGTGAGGTCGGGGGTGAAGGTTCCAGGTTGTACCAGGTAACAGGTTGTACCGCGGCTTTAGAGACGTTTGCCACAGAGCAAATAGCAGTTCTCAGAAGTGCCAGTCAGGTATCTCTTAACCTTCTAGGTTCAGTAGATTGGAGAGGCTGGCTATTAGCATGGGCCTTTTGTAAGACAAGATAGCATTAGGAAATGAGAACCACCCTCTGCAGTGGGATTGCCATTCAGTAGGCCTCTTAGTACCAGCCCACTGAGGGGGAAGTTCTTGTACCATCTGGTCTCATTACCCCGAATAAAATGTTCCTCTCACAAAGGGATATCCAGGTGAGCCTAGAAATAAATTCCTATTACTTTAGCTGAGTGTAACATGCTCTTGGAATGTTGTGTTTAGCAGGTGAACAAGCCTTTGCTATAAACCCTCTAGTTGGACAGGAAATGAGGTTTTTGCCCACTCTAGTTACCAGGTGTGTGTGATTGCTGGTAGACCTTCCATGTTAGTCCTGGAAGAGTCTCTTGGAAGCTGAACTTTGATGCTTTTATAGCTTATTTTAGAGTTGTAGGTAACAGCAGAAAAAGGCTACTCGAGTTCTTAAAAGATCATGTTCATGAAATCCTCCATTTCAGATGGAGGCATGCTGTTTCTTCTTGGTAAATTGTTATAAAGCCTGACAGTGGCTACCATGTAATTACCTTTGTTGAAAAGAGTAAAATTTGAATAAACCCTAAAATATGAACCTCTTTCCAAGCTAGAAAGGCATTTACTCACTTGACTTACCGACTGGTTTCACACAGATAGGTGAATAACAGACACAGTGGAAGGTTGGACCTTAAAGGCATAATCAAATGTTCTGTGTTGC
The DNA here is from genome assembly GCA_006410875.1 of Neotragus pygmaeus. NCBI lineage: Eukaryota > Metazoa > Chordata > Mammalia > Artiodactyla > Bovidae > Neotragus > Neotragus pygmaeus. The sequence goes on from SJYV01011337.1 coordinate 4,801,811, forward strand.
CTCTATAATGACCCTTGGAGCTTTTCTCTAGGAGTTGAGAAAAACTATACCTATAACAACTCCTCTTAAACTTTCCACAGATGCTGGTGTTTCTCTCTGGGTCTACTGTTGTATAAATGCAGGGAGCAGCTGTTCTGCCAGTTACTGGCTGCTTTGAACTTAGACTGTTAATGATCTTCCCTAGCCTCTCCACACCTCAAACCCAGTGCCTAACTATCAAACCTTCAGCCAGCAGTTGTCTGGGGAAAGGATTTATAGATGCCCCATCACAGCCCAAAGATCTAAGAACCATCGGAGAGGTGGCACAAAGCTGGAAATCACTTCAAATTTACATATCATTTGCAAAATAAATCTGAAAACTTCAGTGTGCCTATGTTCTCTTTCCTATATTAAATTTGAGTAAAGATAGTTCTTCCTTAGGTGACTAGCTTTTATATCTTTTGCAATATTTTTTTTATCCACAGCCAAAAGGGCAAGGATGTTATTTCTGCCTCTGCTGTTTGGCTTTCTGGTCTATGTTATGACATCCCGACCAGGAACAAGGCACCTGCTGGATGGAATTATTGATGGTGCTGTCCTGAGCTGGGGCTGAACAAAGGAGGTTTGGGTGAGGGACCAGAATTATGAACCAGGACAGTCTACTGCAAACAAAAAGCGTGCCAACCTTTCTTTATATGTGCATAGACAGGACAGAACCCGCTCAATTCCGGGCCACCCCTGCCTCTGCTCCCTCCCCAGTATCCTCTCCCAGCCTGCCTTTTCTTACTCTTCTTCCAAGACTCCTTTTTCCATATCTTCCCACAATAACTGGTATACCCACCTACTGTTTGGAATTGCAATTGTGTGTTTGAAGTTGAAAATTTTCTTTCTTTAATGGTTTACATGGTAATATGACAGGCACTTAGGATTATCCAAATTTCCCTCCAGCCACCGGCCCCTTCCACCAAAAAAAAAAAAACCCTTGCCCTCCTGGGCAGGAGCTCCCCTTTATTATTAGATCTCTGCTGATCTGGGTGGAAGACAGGACCCCTTCCCTCCATCTAAGTCTAAAACCAATCAGAATCTGACCACACTCCAAAGGGAAGAGCAGGAAGGGGACCAGCTGGGAACTGGGTCAGCCAACCGTGCCAGCCACAGGGGCACACACCTACTCCCCAGTTGAAGCCTGAGAGTAAAGGGTGAGGGATCTGTCCACTTGTACGGGTGACCCACTCGTCCTGGAGTCTGACCTCGAGGTTGAGGAGGTGCTGGTAGAATAGGAGTGGCAGAGACCCTCCTTCCCTGGGATGTCAGAAGTTTCTCAGCCCTGAGCCCTGCCTGCCTTCTAGGCTGAGTTCCTTGGGGGCTCGATTTTGTTTCCACATCCCTTAGTAGGCACTTTAAGACTGTTACTTTGATTCTTGAATTAGTAATGAATGTAAAGTATCTGAAATATAATTGACTTTGGGAATATGTACTTTTGGAACATCTGGTACCACAGTTATTTTTTCCAAATATTGAAGGGTATTTTCTGCATTACAGATTGAGAAATTTATGACACTAAGCTTATGTTATAGGAAGATACAGACTCAGTCTGAGTAGAGGGCCCATCAATGCATGTTAAGGGACTAGTCACTTGAGCTGAAATTTTAAATATTCCACATTCATTACAAAATTGGACAAAAGTGACTACAGATTGCATGATGTTCTTGTCCAGCAAAATTCCTGAGATTCCTTATGTATTTTAAGTACTTATTCCAAAGCAGCCTTTTCTCACTTGTTACAGACAGTATTTTGGTATTTTTCAACTGTGTTGCTTCTACCCCTGAAGATCAGTGTCCCCTAAATACAAGATAAAAATAAAAGTGGAAGAGGAAGTAGGAGGAGAGAGAGGTGGAAGGGAGGAAAGGTGGATGGATAGAACCTCAGGGAAGGAAGCAGAGCCCCAGTGCCTTAGATAAAACAAGGGGCAAAAGTTTGAGTTATCCTGGTGATCTTAGGCAAAAAGAGAGAATGACAGACTCTTAGGGAAGAAGGGGAGAAAGCAGGGAGGAATCTGCTTCAGAGTTTTAGAATAGTGTCCCTCCATAACCTGTTTAAGCAAGTACTAGAGAAGCAGTACCCCCATCAGCGGTCCTCAACATTATTGGCACCAGGAACTGGTTTCATGGAAGACAGTGTTTCCACGGATGGGGATGGGAGATGGTTAGGGGATGATGCAAGCATATTATATTTATTGTGCGCCTTATTTCTCTTATTACATCAGCTCCATCACAGATCATCAGGCATTAATTAGATCATGGAGGCTGGGGACCCCTAATTGATCTGACTTGCTGGTGTCACTGCTAAAGGAGGGAAGTGCATTCGTGCTAGGGAGATTTGCTTTTGCCAGGTTTCATTTTATATCAGCATTTAAGGATGTGGGAGGTGCTTTCCAGCCCTTTGGCCAAGCTTTCACGTGCCACTTGGGTTTTGCCAGGTGTTCATCATGGGCTACTCAGTGGCGGCTGGAGCCACAGGAAGACTCCTCTTCGGCTATGACAGCTTTGGGAATGTGTGTGGCAAGAAGAACTCCCCAGTAGAAGGGGCTCCTCTTTCAGGGCAGGATATGACTCAAAAAAAGTAAGTGCTGAAGTAAGTCCTCAACCTACAGAGGTGCTAGATTTCACAACTTTGTATAAATTAGTCATTTTGAGCCTGGAAACTGATACCCACTCAAAACTCTATCAAACCAACTCATAAAAGGAAATTTTGATGTGGTAGTAAGGACACAGGTTTTAGTACCAGCCAATCCCAAGTTCAAATTCAATCCTTGCTGCCTTTCAGCTGTGTGACTTTGAGCAGGGTACTTAACTTCTCTGAGCTGAATTTTCATCTTTTTAAACCAATTATTACACCTATCTCATAAGGCTGTTTTTAGGATCCACTGAGACACTGCATGAGCTAAGGCTTAATAAGTGTTAATTGTCACTATTATTATCCATTGTGTGTGTGTGTGTGCTTAGTCATTCAGTCGTGTCTAACTCTTTGCAGCCCCATAAACTAACTCTCACCGAGGAGTTTTCCAGGCAAGAATACTGGAGCTGGTTGCCATTTCCTCTTCCAGGGGTCTTCCCAACCCAGGGATTGAACCTGCATCTCTTAAAGTCTGCTGCATTGGAAGGCGGGTTCTTTAGCGCTAGCACCACCTGGGAAGCATTATTATCTACAGTGTATCAGAATCATGTTACTAACTATACACCAAACTCATATTGTTTCTATGTGGAAATACCTCAATCCCACCTGGGGATGTTGAGAACCTGTATCCCACTCCCTCCCAGCCTACACTCTCAGCTTATGCCACCGTGGTGCATACTCTTATCTCTCTGACTCCAAAAGAAAACCAAAAGGAGAGAGAAGACACAGGAATCCCCCAAGGGGAGAGAAATCCCTGGCCATGATTTTCTAAGATGGATAAGGCCTTATAATAACTTCAAGACTTGATAATCAAAAGCAGCTCCTAGGAAAGACATCTTAAGTGTGTAAGGTCCTGGGTGTAAGTTTGGAGTCATCAAATACAGATCCCGGAGCAGGCCTCTTCTACCCCTGAATGTTGCTCTTGAGTAAGGGGCTCTGCATTGCTGGAAATGCATTGCCCCGGGCCATTTCCCCCTACACTTNGGATCTAACAACCCATCTATATAGATTCCAAGGGGGATCCAGAAACCAGCTGTAAAACAAGTAAAGACTGAAAACTACTCGTTTTCAAAAAGGCCTTGAAAAACTTTGTTTCTAACTAGATATTATTTTTTATTTGGCCACAATTAGAATGCAATGAATGTTTTAACACAGACATAAAACTGGCTCCAAACAGAAAATTTTAATTATATAAGAAAATTATTAAATGGCATGCAGCGGTCCTTGGGGTCGCGAAGAGTCAGACACGACTTAATGACTGAACAACAACAACAATATATAAACATTTAATTATTATACCTTTCTATATGTGGAACTAGGGCTTCCCTGGTGGCTCAGATGGTAAAGAATCCACCTGAGTTTGGTCCCTGGGTCAGAAAGATCCCCTGGAGAAGGGAATGGCAACTCACTCCAGTATTACTGCCTGGAGAATCCCATGGACCAAGGAGCCTGGTGGGCTACAGCCCACAGGGTCACAAAGAGTCAGACATAACTCAGCGACTAATATTTGAATAGGGTAAAAGTCATTCAGTCGTGTCCGACTCTTTGTGACCCCATGGAATAGTCCATGGAATTCTCTTATGTGGAACTGATCCTTTGTTATTATTATAGGCACTATATTTTACCAAAATACTGGAAAGAATCATAACCCTACATTTTTATTGTAAAAATTTAATGTTCAATATTACATCAAAGTATAAAGTTTTATCTTTGGAATATTCAATTTAGATAAGCCTCTGAACATTCCCTAATATTTCTTTTTCCAATAGGTTAAAAAATTACTAAAACGTGAGACTTCCCTGGTGGTGTAATGGCTAAGACTCTGTGCTCCCAGTGCAGGGGGCCTGAGTTCCATTCCCAGTCAGGGAACTAGATCCTGCATGTGGAAACTAAAACCCAAGACAGCCAATTAAATATATAAATAATTTAAAAGAAATTACTAAAAAGTAATAATGGAAGCAATAATGGGGTAGGGAGCAGAACAATGAGGAAAAATGAATCATTTACTAGAAATAACTCATAGAAAATTAGAGTGGGTTTACAGAAGCTTATGGCTTAAAAAATTTCAGCATCAATGATCAAATTTTAGGATATTTGTTTTCATTTTTTTGACACATGGTTTATGGGATTTTAGTTTCCCCACCAGGAATCAAACCTGGATGCTTGGCAGTGAGTGTATGGAGTCCTAACCACTGGACTGCCAGGGAATTCCCTAAGATACTTCTCAATAAACAGAAGTGTAAATGGTTGACTGATATGTCTCACATGTATATGTGTGCTTTTGGGCTAAACATTCTTAACCTCTGTATTTTGCTGGTATTAAAAAAAGACATCTGGGTGGTGCTACTAAGAATTTCTCCCTGGTTTCCCCTTCACTCTAGAGACCATTACCATATTCCAGGATCTGCTGTTAATGGGCCGATATCTGAGTCGATTGAGCAGCACCAATCCCTCATCTCTCCACAGAATGGTACACCTGTTCACGGAAGCATTTACAAATTTGACTCTGATGTCCCACGGAGGAAGAGGCCTCACTGGTAACCAGGACAAACAAAAAAGTGTGATTCAAGCTCCACAGCTGGAAATTGTCTTCTAATTACATGAGCTATAAAGAGTTGAACAAATATCATTTCTAAAATGTACAGCCGCCAACTTGGTGAAACAGACAAGAGAGGAGTCCCTGGCTTTTAGAAGAAAGAAAAAATTGGATTGACTTCTAAATCATTATAGTAATTCCCTTTAACCTACCCTCATTTTTATACAGATAAACTACCATAAACTTCACTGATAATTTGGATTTCATTTAATTCAATGATTTAAAGAAAACCAATGTGCCAAACCCAAGAGTTTCAACAGCCGAGAAGGTAGAGGTGTGGCTAGTCGTGATCACATCAGAAGGAGAAGAAATCTTGGTAGGAAAAGCCACAGGCAAGAGACTCAGAAACAGAGGAATAGAAGAGAAGAGGAAAAGAAGGTGATTAGAGATGAATGGTCAATGTAAAGAGAAGGAAGGCAAAATGGGCAAAATTGTGATAGCAAAATGTATAGCAGACGCTAACGTATATCATTTACTATACTGTACAGTGTGTCTGTGTCCAATGAGATGCTTTGGGAAGAGAGAAAAGAGACACGTGGTGTGAGGCCAGAACTTCAGGCAGGTCAGAAGCTTAGTGTTACCTGGGAATGCCTGAAATTGGCCTCTGATTCAACTGGGTCATTTACATTTTCTCAGAGATGTGCTGGGACTGGCTAACTCCAGCTCCCAAGCTGATGAGAGGGGTGAAGGTAAGTGTTCTCTGAGGAAGATGCATTTGGTACATCGATACACTTTATTTATAGTTTGCACCTGGCTGCTTCATCCCTGCAGGCCAACACACAGCTTTATCTTAGAACAATGGAGTAGCTGTGACCCTGAAAAGACATCTCCACCATGAAGGGCTTACACTGAGCTTCTTGAACAACCTCACATGACCCTCACTCAGAAAGTATCACTGGCAGCCTATGCCTTCACGGGATCTGAAACCAGTGGGCTCTTATTTCTCCAACACAGAGAATAATGTCGCATATTCCATTTTGTACAACCATGTCTCTCGCTAGAGACCTACATCCTTTTGCTTACATCAGAGACACATCTATCCTTTGTCAATGCTTACTGGCCACTCTCCACGAACCACTCTCCCTTTTGAAACCATCACACAAGTGATTCTAAAAATAATGTTCACAGGCTAAGATCAACACCTAAAAAAGTGAAAGTATACATACCTATGTCCAACAATGTGAATGAGGATGGAAATGAAGAAGCACTCCCAAGACTATTGATAGCAGTAACCTCGACTGTGTAACTAGATTCAAGTGATTCAGGGGTTAGGTTGATTCCAAGGTCCAAATGATCACAATAGTGATCATTACATTGCTTTTGCAAAGTTAAATTTTTTGGTCCATTTAACCTGTAAACGAAAGATGCTTGTGTTTAGCAAGACAATTTATGTGCTATTGCCTCCTTTTAGCACAAAGGAACAAAATGTTCAAGTATCGAAAATTCTTGACATGTTTTATTAGGGGTTATACTATGGGAATATTTGTATTCTGCAGTCATAGGACCACAGTTCACCCCTCTTCTTTTTTTTTTTTATTATTGGATAGGACTGAAATGCTTGACATTCGTATGGATGAGTAATGATCTCTACACTGCGTGCATGCGTGCCCAGTTGCTTCAGTCATCTCCAGCTCTTCGTGACTCCACAGACTGCAGGCTGCCAGGCTCCTCTGTCCATGAGATTTTCCCAGCAAAAGTACTAGAGCGGGTTGCCATTTCCTCCTCCAGGGGATCGTCCTGACCCAGGTATCAAACCTGCCTCTCCTGCATTGCAGGTGAATTTTTTTTTNCTTAAAATCTTTAAGATGGTAAAATTTTATGTGTGTTCTACTGCAATTTTTAAAACTTAATAAAATAAGTAGAATAAAGTATATAGTTATCATACACTTGGAAATCTGCTCCCCCATCTCCTGTAACACCACCACCCTCCTCCCAACCCCAGTTGAGGGAAAAGAAGCTTCTGGGACCCCTTCTCCAGGTCTCTCTCCTGGAGGACTGCCTACAGGGCTCTTGACCTGACATTGCTCTGATCTCAGCAGCCGGGATAAGTGTAGGGCAAGGGTCTGGGAGCTGCCGCTGCCAACCCTCACGTGACCTCGTTAATGGCAACAAGCAGTTTTGTTCTTGTGCCCAGTGTCTGGGCAGCTGCAGCAGGGTCTCCAGTTTCCTGGCTCAAACTGGGAGGCAGGGGGAGGGGTGAGCCTTTAATTCACAGCCTCGGCCTCCTCCTCTCCTCACTTCCCTGGGTTGAGCTATTCTCTGAGATACAGTTGAATACACTATGCTTTCTGTGGACTTCATGATGCAGTGGCCTCACCTAGGGAACCCGGGCAGTGTTATCAGTCCTTTCTGTTTCTCAGTGACTTCCTCCGAGAATGCCCTAGTGTTATCAGCATCCCAGAAAATGCTGAATCTGAAGGGGAGAAGTTTTGTTAACATTTGAATACAGCTCCCAAACTGTTCAACTCCATAGATGACCCCAGGTGGGCATAATACTTGTTAAATTATGCAGGAAGTATCTGATGATGAAAGTTGACTTAAATTATTCCCATGTTTGATAGCTTGTGGCTATTGTTTAAGTCCCACAATTAAACTCAACGACAGGAAATGCTCTACGACAATTCTCCTTCTGTTTCATCTGCCTCCTAGACACGTGTTTTTTATGAATTCCTGCAACCTGGAAGTCGAGGATGTGAAGCTCAGTTCCACAGTTCTCTGTGTATCCAGTTGTCCTGAAGAGCAGCTTGATACCCTGGAAGAGGTCCAGCTCTTTGCAAACACCAGTGGTGGGTACCAAAGGATGGGGTCTCTGTTCCCCTTAAGGCTGGTGATCATGGCAGGGTAACCTGTACAGACATAGATGAGATCACTTGCCTTGCTCCTGCTTCCTCTGCGAAGTGGGAAATTGTCCTTCCTTGTGGGTGCCTCCCCTTGTGTAGAAAGGGCCATAAACATTTTCTCCTGAGCTTAATTGCGTTCAGGTTTATCTGGAATTCATCTGAAACCCTAGCTGTTCTCTGCTCACTGCCAGGGTCTGGTCTGCTGTAGAAAGTGGGAGGGAACAGCAGACGCTGAGGGCCTGAAGGCAGGGTCAGATGGAGGTCAGAGAAGTGCACTTGACAGGTCCAGTCCTAGAAAGGCACTCACAGGCTTTGGGTTGAATTGCCGACAAGTATGTTCTTTCATTAAAATATTCAGGCTGTGGATAGTTTCACTGACCAGTGGGACAGTCATACGTTATTCCAAAAGCACTTATGTAACTTGCTCTGAGCCTGCTTTTCAGATTTATATTAAACAAGCAAAGGGAAGTAAGAAGAAATTCGAGGCAGCCCACTGCAAATTTCATCTGCCTGAGAAGTGGGGTGCCAGATTTTTTAAAATTATTTGCAAGACTGGGTTAAAAATATCAAGCCTATATAATTAATCATCTTCAAGTCATTTTGTTGCCAATCATTGTATAACTTTTGAATGTGGCATTTTGGAGAGAGGAAAGCAAGAGAACCTGATTTGATCTCAACTGGATGCTTTTTTTTTTTTTTTTGTCTTTAGGACACCCAGAGACCTGTTTTCTAAGTCTGAGTGGTTTATTCTATCTTTTCCCCAGTTGGGTAAAATGACTATGGTTTCTTTACTAGCTCCCCTAGAGAGATAAGTACAATGTAGGAAAATGGTATAGCCTGTGTGTTTTCTGTTTCCAGGGTCCTTCCTATGTGTTTATAGTTTGAATTCCTTCAACTACACCCAGATTCCAAATGCAGACTTGCTGTGCCCCAGGCTACCAGTTCCCCCAAGGTAGGCGCTTTCAAACGTTTTCCTTATCCATTAACAAAACTTATTGGGTACTTGGTGAGGATCTCTTCCCCTTCTCGGTAAGAAGCAGGCCTTGGTGGGCAAGGCCAGATGGTCAGCACACCTTTTTTCTCAGTGAGAATAGAAAACAGGTCCTTCTCAAGAACATCACTCAGCAAACTGCAGTCACAGTCTTATTCATCCCTATCAACTAGGGAAATACCTGGTCTCCTGTAATTAAAGCTCTAAGGGGGAAGCAGTAGTTGCACTCCCGTGATTAATGGCTCACGTGTGAGCTATTGAGAAGGCTGAGGGGGGATATGCAATTAATTATCACCACCACCATCAGGATGCTGAGAGGTACTGAAGAAGGACTTGGGTTTATTTTGCATTACCATTCTTTTGAAAATTACATGTTTACAGTGAATGAGACCTCTGTGCAAAATCCCTTCAAGATAATCACAATTTAAGTAGAACCAAGGCATTATGCCAGCTCCCTAGTATAATGTTCATCAAACTTGTGGTCAGGATTCCCAGTAAGATATGCATTACATCACAACTCCAGTATACACATATCTTCATACATACTGATGTATATGGAAACAGAAATAAAGTCTCACAAAACAAGACTTCTTCCTTAGTAATAGTTCCTAGTCTGTTTCAGTTTTTTAAAATAATATATTTCATAATCTTCTAAGAGCTTGAAAAATGCTGAGATAGCAGGTGCTAAGAAAAGTGAGTAGATTTTAGCAGAACAGGGGAAAGACTATAGGCAACCATCCTTGTGTCCTTTTCCAAAATACTTTGTGTTATAAGTAAGTGAAAGAGGAGAGAATTATTTCCAGAGTAGAATACCATACTATTTTTCTGTAATACCTTCTTTTTTAAAATTTGATTTCTTACTAGATGTCATAAACATATCTCAATGAAACATAACTAAATCCAGAAAAAATAAAATATTCCAGTAATTCAAAGGAAAATGATTCAATATGTGGAGAGAAGTTTTTTTTTTAACTTTATACCCTTTGACCACATCTCCCCTTTCGCCCCCACCCTGTGGCTACTACATTCTGTTCTCTGCTTCTGTGAGATGAACTATTTTAGATTCCACATATAAGTGAGTTCATTCAGTGTTTGTCTTTTGAGAAGGATTTTTAAAAGAACACTATATGTGTTCTGGGCCTGAAGAAGGAATTGAAAGAGAATAAAATATCTAAGGCTGTAATTTAACCAGAGTTGAATAAACTCTCCTCTTACTAGCAATGGAATGATTACTGTAATTCCCTGGGAAGCTTATATCTTGATATTGATGATAATAACAAACATCTATTGAGTCTGATGCTTGTCCAAAAATTACCATGTACTTTTCTAAGCTCTTAACATGTGTTAATTTACTTGGACCTCATAAAACCTATGTGTTGTAGATATTTTCATCCCTATTTTATGGCTGAGAAAGCTGTTGCAGAGGCAGGTTAAAGTTATACAAGGGGAAGAGCTGGCATTCAAACCCAAACAGCATCCACATTTCTTCCTGTAACTCTAAGCAAACAGGTCTTTGTTGGTTTTATTTTGTCTGGCAAACCACCGAGAGGGCTCACACCAAGCTGGGAGGGGATGGCGGGGTTGGTCCTGTACCCCGTGTCCTCAGAACACCATCTTTCCTACATCTCAAGCCAGTCTTGGTCCTTTACCCCTTAAATGCAGACCTTTCCAACACTTAGCTTTTCAAGTGAAGACAAAACTGCTGATTGACTGGTTTTTCTTGGATGGAGTTAGGGAGATAAAAGTAGCCTCGAGGGCTCCATTTCCTTTTCCTACACAAGCAAGCAGTTGTTTTAAGATGGAAATTATCATATTTTATCATGGAAGAGCAGTGCCAAGAGTGAAAAGCTTGGAAACATGAGAAGTGTGACCATACAGCCAAGAACGTTTTCTAAATATTTCTCTTTGACTAAACCAATTGTTTCTTCTTTCTGGGTTGATCATGTGAGGTATAACATACCCTTTTAGAGCAATGACTGAGTATAGAGAAGGTTTGTATACCTAGGAACAAGCTGCTAAGAGCAGTGAAAAAATACTGCAGATAACAAGCAAGCATATCTTTTTCCTTTTGGTGTTCAATGTAATATTGCATTTTGAGTCCCCAGCCCCATTAGATTTTAGATTTAAAGTCTAAAAGGCTTGAGTTTTTCCCTCTAGTAAATTCTATTTCTAGCCTCTCACATAGGAGCCTGTGCATGTCACTGCATTGTTTGCTTGAGTAAATTCCATGTATAGGGTCATCTAAATACACAATCAGCTCTCTAGATAGTTCTCTGTGTATTTGAGTGGGTTTCCTGCTGGGGGAGGAAAAACAGAAGTGGGAAAGAAACCACCGTTTGTGGACCAATAGACACATCCCCCGCCCCAGCTCATTAATGTACATCTGGTCCACAACCTACCAGGGATGACCCACACTTTACATGCCTCCCTCCATCATTCTCAGAANTGGGGGAGGAAAAACAGAAGTGGGAAAGAAACCACCGTTTGTGGACCAATAGACACATCCCCCGCCCCAGCTCATTAATGTACATCTGGTCCACAACCTACCAGGGATGACCCACACTTTACATGCCTCCCTCCATCATTCTCAGAACTAAGACGCGATCAGCATAGGGGAATTAAATGCCTAAAAAGCACAATATTTAACAAGCCATGTTGTCAAAATTAAGGTCTTATGGAGAATTGTGTTTGGGGGAAAGCAAATAAAATGACATGAAATCTTTATCTGATCTTTTTTTTTTGAAAACACTAAATAAAAGTTCAGAAAGCATTTTCTTTCAAAACAATTCAGATTCTTTGGTGTTAAGACTGTTTAATAACAGAAAAGAAAAAGAAATTCAAAATGTAAACATTGGAAAGCAGGAGTTAAAATTACTACTTTATATGTGGTAAGATATACATACTTCTTTATATGTCCTATGGCCCCAAGGGTTGCAAAGAGTCAGATGTGACTTAGCAACTGAACAACAATGTGGTAAGAAAATTAATTGAAAAACAAGAAATGATAAGAAAACTTAAGGTAGCAGGGAACAAGATTAATATACTGAAATCTGTAGCATTCATATGTTTTTTGAAAAGACTGCTTTTATCACAGCAGGAAAAAGTATATACAAAAAATGCCTAGAAATTAACAAGAATGTATAAGAACCACAGGATGAAAGCTTACATATGCTTCTGAGGTACAGAGTAATCTTGAACCAATAGGAAGATAGAATGTCTTCTTGATATGACTCAACATGTTAAAAATGTTACTTCCCTCTACAGTATTTAAGATGCTATTTCTAAGTTGAAAAATATAGGTTTATCATGATTAAAATAAATATAATGGGATTTTTCCAGTAGCTAGATAAGCTGATTTGAATGTCTGTAAGGAAAAAAATTCTCTTAAATGACCATGAAAAATCTGAAGAAAACAATGAAGGAAAACCAGTCCTTCCAGTTTTCAAAACATGTTTAATAATTGAAATACTGTGGTACTAGTTCATCTGTAGAAAGTTCAGTGAAAGATATTATATAATCCAGGAATAGGAATTCTTGTAAGAATTTAGTACATGATAAAAAATGGCATCTCAAGTCAGTAACAGAAACTTGGACTATTCAACAAGTGGTGTTGGGACAGCTGGGTAGGAATCCAGAGGGAAGAACTGGATCTATACCTCATGGCTTATATGGATAAATTCCAAGTAGATTAAAGATCTTAACTTACAAAGTGAAATCAGGAAGTACGAGAAGGCAGGGGAGAATTCTCTTATAACCTGAAAGTAAAGAAGGCTTCTCCCTATGACTTAAAATTCAGGAGACATGAAACTAAAAACATCAGTAAATTTGGCTACATCAAAAAGAAACATTTCTGCATGACAAAATAGTAGAAGCAAAATTAACAGGCAGATAAGTTATAATTCATATAAAAGAAGATTGACCTCTAATTTATGAAAGGTCTTATTGATCAACTTTTTTTTTGATATCTCATTGTGGTTTTTATTTGCATTTCCCAGGTGATTAGTAATATTGATCACATGATTTTCTTTTTTTTTTTTTGAGGTTCAAGTTTTGTTTTGTTTTTTTTACTTTATTTTACTTTACAATACTGTATTGGTTTTGCCATACATCAACATGAATCTGCCACGGGTGTAGATGAGTTCCCAATCCTGAACCCCCCATTCCACCTCCCTCCCCATATCATCTCTCTGGGTCATCCCAGTGCACCAGCCCCAAGCATCCTGTATCCTGCATCAAACTTAGACTGGCGATTCATTTCTTATATGATATTATACATGTTTCAATGCCATTCTCCCAAATTCATCCCACCCTCTCCCTCTCCTAGAGTCCAAAAGTCTGTTCTATGTGTCTGTGTCTCTTTTGCCTCCTTCTTGTTTTTTTTTTCTGATTAAAGCTTATTACAAAATATTGAACATAATTCATTTCAGTTCAGTCGCTCAGTCGTGTCCGACTCTTTGCGACCTCATGAATTGCAGCACACCAGGCCTCCCTGTTCACCATCTCTCAGAGTTCACTGAGACTCGCATCCATCGAGTCCGTGATGCCATCCAGCCATCTCATTCTCAGTCGTCCCCTTCTCCTCCTGCCCTCAATCCCTCCCAGCATCAGAGTCTTCTCCAATGAGTCAACTCTTCGCATGAGGTGGCCAAAATACTNAGAAGGTCTTGTAGGTCTTCGTAGAACCGTTCAACTTCAGCTTCTTCAGTGTTACTGGTTGGGGCATAGACTTGGATTACCGTGATATTGAATGGTTTGCCTTGTAAATGAACAGAGATCATTCTGTCGTTTTTGAGATTGCATCCAAGTACTGCGTTTCAGACTCGTTTGTTGAGTATGACGACTACTCCATTTCTTCTAAGGGATTCTTGCCGACAATAGTAGATATAATGGTCGTCTGAGTTAAATTCACCCATTCCAGTCCATTTTAGTTCGCTGATTCCTAGAACGTCAACATTCACTCTTGTCATCTCCTGTTTGACCACTTCCAATTTGCCTTGATTCATGGACCTGACATTCTAGGTTCCTATGCAATATTGCTCTTTACAGCATTGGAGCTTGCTTCCATCACCGGTCACATCCAGAGCTGGCTGTTGTTTTTGCTTTGACTCTGTCTCTTTATTCTTTCTGAGTTATTTCTCCACTGATCTCCTGTAGCATATTGGATACCTACCAACCTGGGGAGTTCATCTTTTATTTATTTATTTATTATTATTATTATTTTTTTTTTAAGTTTCTTTTCATCTTTTTTTTTTTTATTCTTGGGAGTTCATCTTTTAGTTCATCTATATTTTTGCCTTTTCATATTGTTCATGGGGTTCTCAAGGCAAGAATACTGAGGTGGTTTGCCATTCCATTCTCCAGTGAATCACATGTTGTCAGAACTCTCCACCATGACCTGTCCATCTTGGGTGGCCCTACACAGCGTGGCTCATAGTAATTGAGTTAGACACNCTTGGGAGTTCATCTTTTAGTTCATCTATATTTTTGCCTTTTCATATTGTTCATGGGGTTCTCAAGGCAAGAATACTGAGGTGGTTTGCCATTCCATTCTCCAGTGAATCACATGTTGTCAGAACTCTCCACCATGACCTGTCCATCTTGGGTGGCCCTACACAGCGTGGCTCATAGTAATTGAGTTAGACAAGGCTATGGTCCATGTGATTAGATTGGTTAGTTTTCTGTGATTATGGTTTTCATTCTGTCTGTCCTCTGACAGAGAAGGATAAGAAGCTTATGGAAGCTTCCTGATGGGAGACCCTAACTGAGTGGGAAACTGGGTCTTGTTCTGATGGGTGGGGCCATGCTCAGTAAATCTTTAATCCAATTTTCTGTTGATGGATGGAGCTGTGTTCCTCCCTGCTATTTACCTGGGCCCCAACTGTGGTGGAGGTAGTGAAGATAATGGCGACCTCCTTCAAAAGATCCCAGGCATGTATGCTACACTCAGTGCCCCCAACCCTGCAGCAGGCCACCACCCTAAACCTGTAACTGCAGTCTCATCATGAGAGAACACGAGGGTCATCCTGCAGCTCACAGCACACTTATGAAATACCTGACCATGAATCTTCAAAAGTGCCAAGGGAATGACCAATAGGGAAAACTAAGAATTGTCCCAGACCAAGGGAGACACAGCAAGTAAATGCAGTGTGGTATGCTGGAACAGAAAAAGGAATTGGTGGAAAACGGCGATTTCCAAATAAAGGCTGTGGCTTAGTAAATAATGTAGTGCCAGTGTTGATTTCTTAATTTTCACAAATGTACTGTGGTTATGTCAGATGTTAACATAAGGTGGAGGTGAGGGAAGGTATGTGGGAACTCTCTGTACCTTCTTTGTGATTTTTCAATAATTCTAAAGATATTCCAGAATGAAAGTTTCTATTTTAAAATGCTTTACTCTTCTCCAGCCTCGAACACTCTTATAATGTGTTATTGTTTAGTCACTGAGTCGTGTCCAGCTCTTTAGCGACCCCATGGACTGTAGCTTGCCAGGCTCCACTGACCATGGAATTCTTCAGCCAAGAATACTGGAGTTGGTTGCCATTTCCTTCTCCAGGAGATCTTCCTGACCCAGGGATCGAACCTGAGTCCCCTGCCTTGGCAGGTGGATTCTTAACCACTGAGCCACCAGGCAAGCCTGTTATAATGTGTAGGTGAAAGATTTATGAGAGTAACAGTTTTTTTTCCTACCTCTTTTTTGAAAAAGGTCTGGTATCTCATTTAGGGATATAAATTTTACTATTTTTGACACTCAGCAACAGACTGCTACTTAAATTTCCTGTTACATTCATATATGCTAACAAATATCTCTGTGGTGATATGCAAGAAACCAAAACCTAATGGCCCGTGGACAAATGTTCTTCAGTGGCTCAAGGAGAAGAGCAATTTCTTACGGTTTATTGAGATGTACTTTTGGAATCTGAGCCATGTGAATGTATTGCATCTGTAAAATTTTTAATTTAAAAAAATGGCTTGGTTGTATTACTCTTGAATCAATATTTGATGACTCAGGAACTGTTTCTCTACTCTTAAGCCTCCTGAGAAAGATCCTTCCATATGTTCTATGTTGAGATTCATTGGGTGTTTCAAAGCCACTTTTCCTTCATGATGCTGTAATGTCATTTGCATTTGGGTTTCTCTTGCTTCATCTTCACACATTTCACAAAATATTTGGTAACTGCCTAATACTTTAGCAATTTGTCAGATAATCAGGCGCTTCATGAGTTGGGATTATTTCCTCTCTTTGGGGCCCACAGAAGGAAAGAAGAGTGGGATGCTGTGAAGGTATTTGTGGCTACAGTAAATTCATCAGGAGGAACATTCCTGGGCATTTTTCCATTTCAGGAAGGGCTCCAAAAGGGGTCAGATTTCTCATCTAGCTAAGACAGGTACCAACCACAGTTTCACTCATACATTTATCACTCATTTCTAAAACACTCACTCTGTTCATAACAAAACGCTGAAGCTTTATAGGTCTTCATAAAGAGAATAGAAATAAAGCCTTTGTTTTCATTAGTACACCTTCTGACTGAGCCAGTCTTTAGCTCTAGAAGTTCCCTAAAGAAATGTGATTCTTGTGTTGGAGTTGGTGGTTGTTACCTAGGAAGGGCCAAGATATGAGACTCAGAAATGTCACTGCCAAGTTTAGGTTTTGGGTGTCTGTGGGTCCCTATAATCAGTTTCCCACTCAGGCATTAGCTAAACACTGACGGCACAGATGCTTGGCTTTGTAAGGTGTACGTTGCAAACAGGACTTTAACCTTCTTTTTATTACTTTAGATCTTATACGTTTTGGTTGCTGAGAATTTTAAATAAGTATCTTTTTTGGGATAAATGAAATCAACATCATTGCCACTTATTCTTTTTTTTTTTTTTTAGCAAGTCTTTTCCCTTGTTTAATCGATGCATCCCTCAAACTCCTGAGTGTTATTCTCTGTTTGCATCTGTTCTGATCAATGATGTGGACTCCCTCCATCGAATTCTAAGTGGAATAATGTCAGGAAGAGACACAGTCCTTGGCCTCTGTATCCTCGCCTTTGGTAATTTTTCATTAATTTTTCTTCAGTGACTATTTATACCAAAATTTCTAGCACTTATGTGTGCTGTACAATGAAAATTAGCCTCTTGACCTAAATACTGAAACATCACTTCATATATTTTCTTTGTAGATATTGTCAATGTTTCAAGTTCAAGTGGGGGAGGGGTAGTAAGACTGGGAAGAGGCCAGCTGATCCTGCCTAGAGGCCTCGCTAGGTGCAGGTTGTCTCAGACATTGACGATGTTCCAGGATCTACTCCTCAGCTCTGCCTGAGGATGGATGTGCAGAGCAGATTGCCACTTTGTGAACTGGCCATGGAAAGTGCCAGAAATGCATGTCCAGCAAGTGTGGGCATTCTGTAGCGCCTCTTCCTGCAGGCAAGCCAGATCAGAGCCTTCTGAGTAGGGGAAGGAGGTGTGTCCATCATGTTAGTGCCAGAGGGCAATGAACTGGTGGACCCAGCTCCCAGGAACAGGCTTGCTGGGGTGCAGGCAGGCCAAGCCCTTGTGCCAGATCCTGCTTTTCCGGGTCTTTCTGGAAGCAGCCACTTCCCCACTCCTGATGGTTTAACTTCCCTTTTGCTATTTTAGCTTGATGAGTCCTTTTAAGAGTCAGCCTTCTCTTTGAATGAGTTAATACTCTCTGTTGCTCTAGGCAATAGTAGTGGCCTATTATTTACCCCTGTCATTTACAATGGCTGCCTCCCAACCTTGGAAGTTTCAAAGAAGCTCTTTGATCATCCATTAACATCATGTTTCCAGTTTATAAATTGAGGTCTCCATAATTTCATTACCCAAAGGTTACTAATTCCTGAATGCTTGGGGATGCTTCACTAGCCACCATTGTGTAACTTCCAGACTTCTTATGACCCACAAGCACCAGGCACTGTGCTTATTGTTAACTCTTTAAACCTCGTCAGAATCCTGTCACCATTTGTATGAGAGGAACCTGAGGCCTAGAGAGGTCTGAGGTTGACCAAGGTTACGCATCTAGTGGAGGTGGCAGAGCTGGGACTTGGCCCAGATCTGTCTGATTTCAAACCCATGATCTTAATCACTACACTGAAATATCTATATGCAATCTTGAATTATGGTTCAGAAAGAAAGTAAAATAGTATCTATAGATTCACTGACGTTCCCTGGTGACTCTGGTGGTAAAGAATCTGCCTGCAATGCAGGAGACCCCGGTTTGATCCCTGGATCGGGAGGATCCCCCGGAGTATTCTTGCCTAGGAAATCCCATGGACAGAGGAGCCTGGTGGGCTACAGCGCATAGGTCACAGAGTCAGACAGGACTGAGTGGCTAACACTTTCACTTTCAATAAATTCATAGGTTTAGAAAACCCCAAAGTGGAAACAGATAGGCAAATTTTTATACATAGATCTTATCATATAATTATAATCTTAAATTTTTCATTTTTAAACGCATTCATCTTTCTTATTTAGTGAAGATATCTGAGAACACAAAATTAGAACTTTTAAGTTATGAAATCAAGAGTTAAGTTTAGTAAAAAAAAGTTTAGATGTTTCATTTGGACTTAAAAAAAAGTTTAGGGTATTTGGGAATAATACCTGCTTTGAAAACATTGTTATAACTCAAGAAGCATGCTAGCGCTTCCAGGACATGGCTTACTGTCACAGATTGAACTTGTACATGCTTCAGAGGGTGGCCTCAGTATGTCTTGTTTTTCTGTTTGATAGATGTCCAAGATATTTCGAGACTGAAGAAAGTCCTCAGCCTTCACTCTGTTGGAAGGCTTAGTCATTCCGCCCCATTGCCGTGACCTTCATGCCTTGATCGTTGTTAGAATTTACGTTCTGCTTACTTTTCCAGCCTTGTCTTTGGCCATGATGTTCACCTTCCGCTTCATCACCACCCTTCTGGTTCACATTTTCATTGCACTGATTGTTTTGGGATTGTTGTGTAAGTATTTCCACTTGATTGGTTTCTTCTTGATTAAAAGAAAAACCTTTCTGTTACATGTAGAACTTAAAAGCTGGCATTTTTGAGTTACATGGGATCTTAGAGAAGCTCTTGTCCAGCCCCCTCATTTTATATAAGAGGAAACACAAACCCAGAGAGGACAGGGAGGACTAGAGGATTGCTTCTGTCTCACAGCTAACAGCAAAGTTCCTGCCTGGCCTGCCATCTCTTCTGCACTCTCAGATGAGCCAGCCCAGTGAGTGGTACTGGTTTCATCCATTAAAAGGCAATTCCAGTGCCTGTTAGAAGCCCTTTAAAGAATTTTTTCTGAATTTTCATATCCCCCATTGGCACATAGGGGCCCATATTGCCCTGCAAAGGCTCAGGCCAGTCTGAAGAGACACAGCCCTTGAGCTGGGCAGGGTACCAGAGACTTGTCCCATGCCCACTGTTTTCCTTTTCAGTGCTGGATCCTGGGTCCATCCAGTTGTTGTCAGGGAAGAAGATCTGAGGGACAGGGGCAGGCAGGAAGATCAGGATCCTGGTATAGGATATTCTAATTTTTAATAATTGGTATGCCCAAATAAATACTTGGCATGACCACAGTGTTTCATCTTCTGAACAATCAGTTCTGTCCTCAGCACCTCCCAGCCCTGTAGCTCACAGGTGCCTGCCATGCCCGTGCGGGAGGACATGCAGGATGGCTTGTGAGGGATGCCCTTCCCCACCTGCGAGTGGTAAACACGCCTCCCTGAAGCCACTGTGGATGTGATGCAGGTGTCACCAAGTCCCTAAATTTGTGATGTTGGGACATCACACCTACTTATCTGGGCAGAGCATTTGTGATGTTGGGACATCTGCCCAGTTTTGTAGTGTCAAGCCAATATAGTCAAAGGTATGGTCATTCTAGTACAGATGTGAGGGTTGAGCCATAAAGAAGGCTGAGTGCCAAAGAATTGATGCTTTTGAATTATGATGCTGGAGAAGACTCTCGAAAATCCCTTGGACAGCAAGGAGATCAAATCAGTCAGTCCTAAAGGAAATCCACTCTGACTATTCTTTATAAGAACCAATGCTGAAATTGAAACTCAATATTTTGGCCACCTGATGCGAAGAGCCAACTCATTGGGAGAAGACCCTGATGCAGTGAAAGATTGAAGGCAAAAGGAGGAGGGGGGAACAGAGGATGAGATGTTTAGATAGCATCCCAGACTCAGTGGACCTGAATTTGAGCAAAGTCCTTTGAGATAGTGGAAGCCAGAGGAACCTGGCATGCTGCAGTTAATGGGATCGCAAACAGTCAGACACAACTTGGCAGTGGAACAACAGCAAGACCGATATCCAGGCTCTTCTGGAGTTGTCACCTGCAGAGCTGGTTTGGAAATTTTAACCTTTGGACTCTAATGTTATTCCTCTCATCATGCTGTGCGTACAGTTTCCTCCACGCTCACACCCAGCCCCACCTGTGGGCTAGGCTCACAGGACACACCTGTATTTTGGAGTCACCTTCCTATATCTCCCAGAGATACACAGCTGCCCTAGGCCTGGCAGCTCCTCGGTGGGCCGCAGTGGCCCTGCCTAGTTGCTTCAGAGGGTTGGTCAATGCCTGTAAAGCCCAGGGGATGTGGGACCCACTGCCTGAGCAGGGCCACCCTGTGTCGGGGGACAGGGTGGTCACCTCCTGGCACGTGTGCTGAGTCCCACTGCTGTTTTGCTTTCCAGTTGTCTGCGGTGTCTTGTGGTGGCTGTACTATGACTATACCAATGACCTCAGCATAGAACTGGACACAGAAAGGGAAAATATGAAGTGTCTGCTGGGATTTGCTATTGTATCTACAGTAATCACGGTAAGAAGCACTCTTCCAGCAGTAGATTAGGTAGCCTGCCAGAACTCTGAAGTCCAAACAGTTTCATGTTAACCCCAAACAATGAGCATTTGTTTTTCTTTCACCGCAGAAGGTGCGTACATAGTAAGGTAGTGAGTGTACCTAACACATTTAGTGCCTTCACATTTCATCTGAGATACCTGTGTGGGAATGCACTGCAGCCTCACAAAGTGAAAAAAC
This sequence comes from Neotragus pygmaeus, assembly GCA_006410875.1. NCBI lineage: Eukaryota > Metazoa > Chordata > Mammalia > Artiodactyla > Bovidae > Neotragus > Neotragus pygmaeus. The sequence goes on from SJYV01011337.1 coordinate 4,822,917, forward strand.
AGTCTTACCTCTTTCCAAGTCATTTCTGCCATCTCAGAAGTTGATTCGTTACCCTTGCTGATCCGTTACCCTTGCTATAGCAGCACTGCTTTCACCCCCAGGCAACTGTAGGGTGAACACTACCATGTGGAGAGGGAGGCAGACTTGTAACAGTTCCTATGTCCTGGTTTGAGAAGAGCCCCCCTACCTCCTCCAGCCAGTGGACTCTTTGCTCCCGAAGGCGTGACAGCTCTTACTGCTCTTGAACACAGAGAGCCCTTTGTCTCCAAACCTGCTGGCCACTAGGTTCATTTGTTTTGCAGAGAGCCTGCTGCCTCCTCAGTGAATTCCCTGGCTGAGAGTGGGCAAAAAGAATATTGAGCCTGGAGATATAGGTTGTTGGGGAAGGATGGCTGGCAACTGAGAATCATTCAGGCCACTTCCTGGATGCTGTTAGGGGTGCTGGCATCACAGGCCTGGACAGGCTCAGGGGGTGGCTTCAGGCGGCCCATGGCCATCCTTTAGTGTGTTGCTTCCTAAGCATGATGTCATGGAGGCATTGCAGGCAGGGGTTTTCACATGCCTATTAAATGTTTCAGCAACTCAGTTCTCCTAAGAGCCTCAAATTCTCTCACCGACTCAGCTCTCTTCTTTAAGGCAATACTTGAGTTCTCACATCTGACACAGGCCTCACATTTTCCCTTCTCTAGGGAGGTGTCAGGTTTGTGTCCCTCACATGAACTGCGTCTCAGGGAGCAAGTATCCGATAAGCAAAGCTCCTGGTTTGTCCTGGGTCCAGGCCCATGGCTGAGCCGGGGCCTGGGCAGGAGGCTGGAGAAGAAAGGCCAGGTGCTGGGCTGCTGGGCGCAAGGGGCAGGGAGAAGCAGGGCTGGGAGCCGGGCCGCTCACCGTCCACGCCCCCCACACCACTGTCCTCCCCAGCCCTCCATAGCTCTCCATTTGTCTTCACACACTGATCCGTCAGTGGCCGTCAGAGGCCGGGTCAGGGGGTTCTCTTCACTGAGTGTAAGGAGAGAGAAAGGGGAAGCTTCAGGGGGGGACCCGCACCTCGGCTCACACGCCACTCATTGACACCTATGTCACTGCTACTTTGTTTCTGCCAGGGACCAGTTTCTGGTGAGCTTGTTCTAATAGGATCCCTAAAACTCTCTGTCACCATCACCGTTTACTGAGCACCTGTCTTGCACAGGGCCCTGCACTAGACCATGGAGCTGGCCAGAAAAAACACACAGCCAGCACACACCCCACTGTGAGATGCATTACAAAGCCAGCCATGCCATGACATGATGCACAGGGCAAGATTCCAGCCGCGAGGGGAGCTGCCTAGGAATATTATTCCAGTGGTTTCAATATACCCAGTAGCAGCAGTGGAGAAAATGGGATGAGTGGCACTGGCTGCTTACCTCAGGCTGCCAGCCTAGGGGCGCAGGCTGAGATGCAGCAGTTTGCAGCTTAGAGCCCAGAAGGGGGAGTAGAGGCTTGACCCCTGTGATGACTCAGCTCTGCTGCCCACCCCACACCCCTAGCACTGTCCCCAGTGGGTAACGCTGATCTCCCTGAGACTAGGGAATAACGGGATAGTTAACTCTTCCGTTCTGGTCAGTATCCTCATGGTGTACTTTGAACACGACAGCCTTTTATAGACGCACACACATATTTAAGTTGAAAAACACACACATTAAATATACACATTTTAGCGTTCCATTCAGGAGCTACCAGCCACTCAGGAGATCCATGTTTATTTGCCTAAAGATTATATCATTTTGCTTCATTAAAATTTTTAGTAAAAAACGAAGTCCCTCTTCCTTGTTGATTGTGCTAGGCATTGAGGACACAGAGATGGAAATTCCTACTCAGCCTTCACAAGTCTCACGTCTCCTCCAGGCATCTCCCCCTGGGTCCTCAGGCCAGTCCCCACAGCTGGGTCACAGCTGGGCCCTTCAGCCCCGGGAGCAGTTTTGCACATTTTATCCCTCTGTCCCCCGACTTCCCTCCACTTGACTGTGAGATCCTCATGGGCAGCAACACCCGAGTCCAGCAGGAAGAGGAATGGCATCCTGGGCTCCGGGAGTGGTGTGCTGGGTCACAGGGACAAGACAGGAGCCTGTAGGACGTTCCCTCGGCAGGAAGGGACCAGACCGGGGAGGTCCTGATTTGCGGGGGTGATGATTTCAGTCTTTATCCAGGAGCTCTGGGGAAATGTCGAAGGATTCTGATCTGGGAGATGACATCCTTGACTGCACGTTTTACAAAGATCCCTTTAGCTTATGTTGGAGGAGGAATGAGGTCAGGAGGAGGGGGTTAGGGGAATTAAAAGCAGAAGGTGATGAGGAAGTTATTGGGGGTCTCGGAGAGAAGGTGAGACCTGAGCTGTGGCATCACTGTGGGGATCGAGAGGAGAGAGTAGACTGGGAGCTCTGTCAGCAAACAGACTGCTATGGCTATCGCTTGGCCAGCCCTTGACAGTAAGGGAGGGCCCTGCCCTCCGGAAGCTGGATGTCAAGTAATGTGCCATGCAGGCAATAAACATCCGCAGTAGAGGATGCTGAGTGTTACAGCAGGGTAAGAGGGAAGCCACAAGAGAGGAGCCTAACTTTTTCTTGGAGAGTGCAGAAAAATTAGGACCGCTGGGTAGGGAATACAGGGGAAATAGACTTGTTTGTGAAGATGATGAAGTCAGTTCTGGACACGTTGAGTCTGACACACTGGAGGATACCCACCGCCTGGTCAGTAACTGATGCGCTTACTCCTCCATCATGTAGAGAAAGGTGAGGTTGGAGATTTTTATTTTAAATCAATAGCATTGCATAGCTTTCAGGATCTTAGTTCCCTTATCAGGGATTGAACCTGTGCCCTCTGCAGTGGGGGCATGGAGTTCTAATCACTGGACCACCAGGGAACTCCCTGGAGGTTTTTATTTGAAAGTTTCAGGCATCTAAGAAGGATGCTATAACCACAAAAGGGCAGGAAGGACCTCCCTAAAGATCCCAAGAAACAGCAACTGAAGAAGGAGACCCAAAAGAAGGAGCACTGTCCTTGTGGTCCCTTGCCCTTCTGCAGTCCTTCAGCATTCTCTGGCATGTTAGGTGCTGTTGGGGAAAAGAAACAGACAGCTCCCTGACACCCGAGGACCTTACTCTCTCTCTCTCTGACCAGACTGCAAGTTCCTTTAGGGCAGAGGCTCTGTCTTGTCCACTGTTGTACCAGCAGAATCTAGCATAAATATCAGCACATAGTAGATGTTCAATTAGTACTTGAGAACATGTCTATTCCATTATAATAAAAGTAGGGGGCGACTGTGTTAAAAGAGCTGTTTGCTGAGATGTCAGTAAAATATTAGGGTTTAAGTTCGTCTCAGTTCTTCATTATTCTGAATAATTTAACCCCTTTTTCACCAGGCAGTTCTACTCATCTTGATTTATGTCCTCAGAAAGAGGATCAAATTGACAGTTGAACTTCTCCAAGTCACAAACAAAGCCATCAGCAGCTCTCCCTTCCTGCTGTTCCAGCCACTGTGGACATTTGCCATCCTCATTTTCTTCTGGGTTCTCTGGGTGGCTGTGCTCCTGAGCCTGGGGACTGCAGGTAAGGGCTGTGGGGATGGGGTCCATGATGCTGGAATCAGGCACAGAGGCCTCAGCGTCCTGGAACCACTGGTCTGTTTTTTGTGTGGACGAGGCTTCCCATGCAGCTCGAGGCCCCTGGTGGCAGCAGTGATGGTGTCTGGGGCTCTGTCATGGGGAATGCAGGAAATTCCTTTCCCTCTACTGTATCAATATGTGGAGGGAGGTGGGGGGAAGACCCTTCTGAAATGTTGTTGCTGTCTCAGAAGAACCAGTTTAACATGAGTGTACACAGACCTCTGCATTGCCTTGCTCCTGAGAAGACGAGGCTGTTTCATTTTGGGCAGCCATGCACAGTTTAAAATAAGAGGTTCTGTTACCAAAAAAAGAGAAAAGAACAGAAACCATGAGACAGCTGGAAGTCTCAACTGGGGCAACGTTGAACAATCATGTTCTAGCTCATTTCCTCGACGCCGTCTTAGTCCTGGTCAGATAGGAAGGCAGTGGCCTTGGTGCCTGTAGGAAAGTGAACACTTGTTGAAAATTTCCTGAATTCTGAGCTCTGTACTAGGTGCGTCCTTATGTTCTCTTCTTTAAGCATCGCAACCCCCTTTTTATGCTCGTGTTGTTATGTTCAAGTTATAGGCAAGAACGTTGAGGTCCTAGTAAGTAATTTGCTGAAGGCCATCCAGCTAGCTGACACCAGAGCTCTAGAACAGCTCTAGCTCTAGAACCTGAGCTCTTTCCACTGCCTCACACGTCCCTGTGTCTGGGATACGGGGCTAGGAAATCAGTCTAGGCCTCCTGAGCTTTGTCTGTTCAAGTGGAAGCAGTGTCGTGGCCACAGAGACTGGCTGGCAGCTGCAGGCTGTGCCCATAATGTGGTGTTTGCAGTCTGCGCCTAGAGGGCAACATGGCAGGCCAGGGGCTGAAGCCAGAGCGGGCTGGGAGTAAGGTATGGCAGAACTTGATGCCCTGGGTGGTAGACTGTGGTGCTGAGCCCTCGTCCTCCAGAACCACAGGGATGAGGTGAGGCCTTGGGAAGCAAAACTTGGGACCAGGGAGGGACCTTCCTCCTCCAGCCTCTAGGGCACAGTGGCCCACTCTGCTGTCATTATGGGCTGCGAGTCTGGGTGGAGGGAATTGTCTCTGTGGTTTGGAGCAGGACACGTTCTTTCGTTCTTTCTTTAATGCACAAATGTTAGCTGAGGGCAATGGGACAAGGTCCCGGCAAGGCCCTGGAGAAGAGAGGTGGCCTCTGCCCACGGTGAGGATGGCAAAGGTAGAGGACCACCACAGAGGAGAAACTGGGGAGCTGTGAGAGCACCACCGCGAGGCTCCAGCCGACTCTGTGAGACCAGGAAGGCTTCTCAGAGGATGGGCTGGAAATTACCAGAAGGTCAGAAAGCACAGAAAGAAGCAAAGGGGTTTAGTGGGGTCATGTCCAAGCACAGGAGAGACCCTGGTCATAGAGGACAGGCGAGAGGTCCTGGTCCTGAGAGTTGGGGGCCCAGCTGGAGAGGAACATGCCCCAAGGCTGATTCGGGCGGGGGGTGACTTGATCCGCTAGCAGGGTGCCCCTCCAGTTCTCCTTCTTAGGCCCCAGTTGGGTCCAAGGCCTGGGAAGCATTAAATAGCCTGGGCCTGAGGGCTGAGAAGGGGGTGGGGACAGAGTGGGCTGCTGTGTAGGGTAGAAGGCAGCATGATGGAAGGTTATGTATTAAAGCGTGGCCATTTTGGAAGGAGATAAATGAGCAAAGTGAAAGAAGAGAGTGAAAAAGTTGGCTTAAAGCTCAACATTCAGAAAACTAAGATCATGGCATCCAGTCCCATCACTTCACGGCAAATAGATGGGGAAACAGTGGCTGACTTTATTTTTCTGGGCTTCAAAATCACTGTGGATGGTGATTGCAGCCATGAAATTAAAAGACGATTGGTCCTTGGAAGGAAAGTTATGACCAACCTAGACAGCATATTAAAAAGCAGAGACATTGCTTTGCCAACAAAGCTCCATCTAGTCAAGGTTATGGTTTTTCCAGTAGTCAAGTGTGAATGTGAAAGTTGGACTATAGCGAAAGCTAAGTGCTGAGGAATTGATGCTTTTGAACTGTGGTGTTGGAGAAGACTTTTAAAAGTACCTTGGACTGCAAGGAGATCCAACCAGTCCATCCTAAAGGAGATCAGTGCTGGGTGTTCATTGGAGGGGCTGATGTTGAAGCTGAAACTCCAATACTCTGGCCACCTGATGTGGAGAGCTGACTCATTTGAAAAGACCCTGATGCTGGGGAAGATTGAGGGCAGNTTCCACTGCCTCACACGTCCCTGTGTCTGGGATACGGGGCTAGGAAATCAGTCTAGGCCTCCTGAGCTTTGTCTGTTCAAGTGGAAGCAGTGTCGTGGCCACAGAGACTGGCTGGCAGCTGCAGGCTGTGCCCATAATGTGGTGTTTGCAGTCTGCGCCTAGAGGGCAACATGGCAGGCCAGGGGCTGAAGCCAGAGCGGGCTGGGAGTAAGGTATGGCAGAACTTGATGCCCTGGGTGGTAGACTGTGGTGCTGAGCCCTCGTCCTCCAGAACCACAGGGATGAGGTGAGGCCTTGGGAAGCAAAACTTGGGACCAGGGAGGGACCTTCCTCCTCCAGCCTCTAGGGCACAGTGGCCCACTCTGCTGTCATTATGGGCTGCGAGTCTGGGTGGAGGGAATTGTCTCTGTGGTTTGGAGCAGGACACGTTCTTTCGTTCTTTCTTTAATGCACAAATGTTAGCTGAGGGCAATGGGACAAGGTCCCGGCAAGGCCCTGGAGAAGAGAGGTGGCCTCTGCCCACGGTGAGGATGGCAAAGGTAGAGGACCACCACAGAGGAGAAACTGGGGAGCTGTGAGAGCACCACCGCGAGGCTCCAGCCGACTCTGTGAGACCAGGAAGGCTTCTCAGAGGATGGGCTGGAAATTACCAGAAGGTCAGAAAGCACAGAAAGAAGCAAAGGGGTTTAGTGGGGTCATGTCCAAGCACAGGAGAGACCCTGGTCATAGAGGACAGGCGAGAGGTCCTGGTCCTGAGAGTTGGGGGCCCAGCTGGAGAGGAACATGCCCCAAGGCTGATTCGGGCGGGGGGTGACTTGATCCGCTAGCAGGGTGCCCCTCCAGTTCTCCTTCTTAGGCCCCAGTTGGGTCCAAGGCCTGGGAAGCATTAAATAGCCTGGGCCTGAGGGCTGAGAAGGGGGTGGGGACAGAGTGGGCTGCTGTGTAGGGTAGAAGGCAGCATGATGGAAGGTTATGTATTAAAGCGTGGCCATTTTGGAAGGAGATAAATGAGCAAAGTGAAAGAAGAGAGTGAAAAAGTTGGCTTAAAGCTCAACATTCAGAAAACTAAGATCATGGCATCCAGTCCCATCACTTCACGGCAAATAGATGGGGAAACAGTGGCTGACTTTATTTTTCTGGGCTTCAAAATCACTGTGGATGGTGATTGCAGCCATGAAATTAAAAGACGATTGGTCCTTGGAAGGAAAGTTATGACCAACCTAGACAGCATATTAAAAAGCAGAGACATTGCTTTGCCAACAAAGCTCCATCTAGTCAAGGTTATGGTTTTTCCAGTAGTCAAGTGTGAATGTGAAAGTTGGACTATAGCGAAAGCTAAGTGCTGAGGAATTGATGCTTTTGAACTGTGGTGTTGGAGAAGACTTTTAAAAGTACCTTGGACTGCAAGGAGATCCAACCAGTCCATCCTAAAGGAGATCAGTGCTGGGTGTTCATTGGAGGGGCTGATGTTGAAGCTGAAACTCCAATACTCTGGCCACCTGATGTGGAGAGCTGACTCATTTGAAAAGACCCTGATGCTGGGGAAGATTGAGGGCAGGAGGAGAAGGGGATGACAGAGGACGAGACGGTTGGATGGCATCGCCGACTCAATGGACATAGGTTTGGGTGGACTCCTGGAGTTGGTGATGGACAGGGAGGCCTGGAGTGCTGCGATTCATGGGGTCACAAAGAGTCGGACACGACTGAGCGACTGAACTGAACTGAGCAAAAGTGAGATGAAGAGCAGGAGGGACTTCCCTGGTGGTCTGGTGCCTAAGACGCTGCTCCCAATGCAGGGGCCAGGGTTTAATCCCTAGTTGGGGAGCTAGACCCCACATGACCACGAGTAAGAGTTTGCGGGCTGCAGTTACAAGATGCTGCAACCAAGACCAAACCAAATAAATGAAAATAAACATGAAGAGGAGGAAAGGAAACTGGGTGCCCAGGACCTGCTGCAGGACTCTGTGAGCAGGTAGATACCAGTCTTCCAAGAGGCCTGGTGTTGACAGAGTTCCTGCCTTCCCTCCTCCCCAGGGTTGGGCAGCATAGAAACCAGGCCACCTGCCTCTCCTTTCCGCTCACCTGTGGGCCAGCGTGGAGCACAGAGGTCCCTTTGTCTTCAAAGGCCTTTTCATGCAGTGCCAGGACGACAAGCTCTAGGCCTGAGCGGGTCCTCTGCTGCTGTTTGGATCCTCAGCAGATGCCGATGTGATAAGGGGGGTGAGGGACGCCCGCACAGCACCTGTCTCATTTCACTTTCCCTCAGCAGATGCCCAGGTGGTGGAGGGTGGTGAGGGATGCCCACGCAGCACCTGTCTCATCTCATGTCCCCTCAGGCAGTCACAGAGCCCTCAGACTCCCTCTCCAGTCTCCGCCCAAGGTCCCCAGTGTTGTGGGGGTGTCCTCAGTGGTGCATATTGTGAGATTTTTATTGTGTCACAGGACTGAATAGTTAATACTTTATTGTGTAAAAAAGAAAAAAAATGCAGAAAAAGTCAACTTAGGTTGATTAGATTTTGCCATTTTTTGATGAGCTGTTTCTCTAGTGACTGTTAATAAGTCCCTTAACTAGTTGACAAACTCGGGCTTGTTTGGGGATTCCTTCAGTGGAGCAGAAGAAATGACAGGCCCCCCAGAAATGACAGTAATTAGTTGGGACTTGTATGCTACCAGCAATGTGACAGTGATTACTAGAATCCAGTGGAAGAAGTAGCTACAGGAACCTGGTAATAACCTTGGGAATCCAGTAGGTGCGGTTGGCAGGTTGGAAAGAGCCCAGATGATCTGATGACCCTCAGTTATCATTAGGTAGTCAGGAAGCCTCAGAGTTGAAACAGTAGAAGAAAGGGGCCTGTTTGGGCTGGGGATGGCTTTCTCTCCCAGTGGTACTACAGTCAGACGAGATCTATCATCACAGGAATGTGCTTAGCATGCTGAAAGGCAAAGGACTGTGCTTGGAAAGGAAGAAGCAGGGTCAGATAGAGGGACTCCCATCAAGGGACCTGGGATCTAGGCTGGCTCTGGCCTTCCTTAAATGTTAATCTGGGCTTCCTTTTTCCCATTTTTGCATCAGACAAATGGTGCTTTCCCCAGGCTGCCTCATAAAGAAGTTAGGAGGCTGAGATGAGACCAGAGCTTTGCTTTGCAAATAGGGGGCTTGTATGTGTTTCTTATATTAGGAACTAATGTCAACCAAGGAATGTCTAGTACTAACTTCAGGTTTGTGGTTTGTTCTCTGCCTGGCATATTTGAGAACACAGTCTAAAAGAAAATTGTCCTCTTTTTAGATTATCAGAGATCTAGAAGATAATCGAAGTTATTTCACAAAAGCTTCCTAGTAGCCCAGCCCTGTCCTAGGAACAGGGGGAAGAGGGGTAGCTCAGGAAAGATTTGAAACAGCTCTTGCTTTTCTGAAGTTTATGTCCCTGTGGGGAAGTGTGAAGGGAGACAGCCTCCATGAACATCTAGTTGTCTTTGCACCTGCTGTGATCTTAGTCTAGAATCTTCTCCCCTTCTTAAGCCTCACCCCAACTTTCTGCTCATCACTGCTTGGAAAACGAGTCATTATTCAAGATTTGTTTTGAGTAATATATTTATTGGAACCAGCTTTCCTTCCAATTTGGAGGCTACAGGGAGATAAGCATTGAATAAAATGAGTAAGTGGATTTTATAGTATATTCAAATTTGATAGGTGGTAAGGAGAAAAATAGAGCAGAGAAGAGTTATAAATGTTTGTGATGTACTATGTGTGCTCAGTCATGTCTGACTCTTTTGCAACCCCATGGACTATAGCCTGCCAGGCTCCTTTGTCCATGGAATTTTCCAGGCAAAAATACTAGAGTGGGTAGCCATTTCCTACTCCAGAATAAATGCTTACGTAGCCCCAATTAACCTGTTCTACTTTTTGCCATAACACTTATCAGATTAACTTATCATAACACTTTAAATCAGATTTGAGACAAGTTTCCCTTCAAGCCCCTAAAGCTTAAACTTCAGGGTATTTCATTTGCAAGGACTCTTGGAAGGTTCAGTACTTAACTAACTTTGTATTCTTTGTCTTATCAAGGGACCCTCAAACTGTGTAAAATTCAGGCATCTTAAATGTATTCTAGCATTGATTATATTCTCATAGTATGTTTTTAAAACAAGAAATACTTGAGGAGGGGGCTCCAATTTTTAATTTAATGATTGGGGAAGGCCTTGTTGAGAAGATAATTGTGAGCAAAGATTCGAAGGAGGTAAGGGCAGAGCCATGAGACTATGTGAAGGAAGGGGAAGTGTTCTAGGCAAGGGGACCAGCAGAGGCTCTGGGGACACAGTCAGGAGGGCCGCTCCCCAGAGTAGTGTGGTTGAGGGGGAGCATGGTTCAGGCCGGGGTCAGAGGGAGCACAGGGTCAGATCCTGGGCCTCGTGGGCCATTACAGAACTTTGTTTCTGGGGCAGGAAGTCGTTGCAGCATTTTAAGCGGCAGAGTGGCATGGTCTGACTCACATTTTCATGGCAGTGATTCAGAGAGGCTTAGAACTAAGGGTTGTGATGGTGAACGTGCTGTGACATACAGGTTCTGTGTCTATTTTGAAGAATTTCCTGATATTAGATTAAGGATGTGAAAGAGGAGTTGGGGATGACACTGAGGTTTTTAGTTTGAGCAACTGGAAGATGAGATGGCCATCAGCTGAGACAGGACAGGACTTTGAGTGGCACATCTTCCAGGAAGAGAAAAATTCATTTTTAGTTATGTTTATTGAAATATCTTTTAGACATCAGGGTGGACATGTCAGGTAGGGAGTTAATGGTTTGAGTCTGAAGTTTCTGGAGAGATCCAGCTAGAGGTCTACATTTGGGAATTGGGGAACACATGAATAGTATTTAAAGCCATGAGATTTGAATGAGTGCAGACAGAAGAGAAATCCAAGGACTGTGTTTTGGGGCATGTAAATGTTAAGAGGTCTTGGAGATGAGGAAGAAAAAGGAAAGGAAATTGAAAGGGAACAACCAGTGAGCAGGAGAATAATGTGCTGTATGGAACTGGGGTGAAATGTTGAATGTGTCATAAGCTGCTGATCAGTCAGCTAAGAGCTAAGGATGGACCATTGAAGTTAGCAGCGTGGAAGTGAAACAGAACCGTTTCAGAGCAGTGTGGGGGAGTGGATCACAATTAGAGTGGGTTTAAGAGAAAGAGAAAAAAACTTGGAAAGAGTAAGAGACAGCCTTGAGAAATTTGGCTGCAAAGAGGAACAGAGAAGTAGGAGGGAAGCTGGAGGAGTAGAGGGTGTTCAAAAGTAGGGGGTTTAAGATAGGAAATTACTAAAAATGATTCAGTAAAGAAGACTATTTTAAGGAAGCAAGAAAGAGAGGGAAATTTTCTGAAGTGGTATCTTCAAGTAGATGAGAAAGGGGAAAATCTAGTGCAGGGGCTGACCTTAGAATCATGGACAGTTTATCGTATTAAGGTGGGGACGACAGAGGATGAGATGGCTGGATGACATCACCAACTCGATGGACGTGAGTCTGAGTGAACTCCGGGAGTTGGTGACGGACAGGGAGGCCTGGCGTGCTGCGATTCATGGGGTCACAGAGTCAGACACGACTGAGCGACTGAACTGAACTGCCCAGTTACGGACATCTGCTGCTGAGGGGTAGAGATGGGGTGGATGCTCCCAGAGATTTTCCCATGGCTTCGGTTTTCTCAGAGAAACCAAAAGTGAGGTCACTGACTGAGCATGAGGATAGAAAAAAAAAAAACCCTTAGAGATTGGAGGAGAGATTACAAACAGTCCAAAAGAAGGGGAGGTGAATAAACTAATGTAGTTCCTGATATTCACTCTGATTGTATCTTCTTTCTGATTTTTTTGTTTGCCTTTTTCATTTTTCTCCCTTAATAGCTGACGTCCAGCATAAATCTAGAATGCTAAATAAATATTTCTTAACTTCACAACTAAAATCATATCTACTTATACCTCAATTATAGCTAATCTTATCTTGTATTTAATATTCTAAGCAACTGCCTGTTTAATCCTCATAACAGCTACATGTATGGCATTTAGAGACTGGATGGAATCAACAAGGAAATGAAAAGTAGGTATTAGTATCTTCAGATTACTGACATTGAAACAGAGGTTTTAAAAGGCCCTGCAGCCTCATAACCGCCTGAGGTTGTCCAGCCGTTAGGAGACAGAAGAGATATATGAGTCTCAGTCTGTGTGACTCTCAAACTCTGTAACCCCTGCCCTGGGTTCATCTTGTCTTCCCTCTTCATGTTTACAGTTTGAGAACAGAGGCCCAGGTTGCTTATCACAAATGTCAAGACTTGAGATTGGAACCAGGCCTTCATCCAGTTCAATGCCCTTTTTACCACCATCCCAGATCAAATCTCATCTTGGGATCCAGTTCCCTTTAGCATCTGTTAGCTACACATGGTGGTAACAGTATTGTAATGTGTTTGTATCAATAACAAAGCAACCGGTACTTTGAGAGGCTCTTGCCTGCACTAACCTAGCCATCCAGGAGAGGGCAGTCGTGTGTGCATAAACATACCTGCCCCACCCACAGTCGTGTTCTTAGCTTCTCCCTGAAGCTAGAGCTCCCGGTTCTTCAGAGAATGTTTGCTTAAAGCTGTGGTTATTAAGCAGCAGTTTAGTAATGTTTAGAGACATTTGGGTTGTCTTAACTGGAGGAGGGGAGGGAAGATGCTTCTGGCCTCTAATGGGTAGAGGCCAAGAAAGCTGCTTAATAATATCCTGCAATGCATAGGGCAACTCCCCCACTTCACACCCCTAACAACATGTGATCCAAAATGCCAAATGCTATGTTGAGAAGTTGAAGAACCCTGCCTTAAAGGAAAGTCTGTAAATAGCCTGGTTATTACTGAACCAGAAGAATAAATAGTGGATGGTTTCAGTAAAGATGGTCAAAAACAGTAAAGTGGTCAGTGACTATCTCTACCCACTCTGCTGCTTTGAGGAATGCCGGGAGTGTGGATCCTGTATGGATCCTGATGTGTCCCTTTTAGCCATCCTCTGCTTGCTGACTGCTGCCATCAGTGTGCCAAGCTGGGGGCGGGGGGGGGAGTGTGTGAATGTGCCAGTGGCAGCCCCAAGGAGACCCAGTCCCCCCTCAGCACCCAAGGCCTTTGGATTTACTTGCCTTTTGTCTGTTGAGGAACCCGTCCCTCCTCCATCCCCACATCACGTGTGACACTGCAGCCCTGTGCTTGCAGACTGCCGTGTGTCCCCGTCACTGGTGATCCCGTGCTTGTTGACTGGCCCCGTCGCTTCTGCTGTTCCAGGAGTGGCTCTCCAAGTCTCCACTCACCGGATCCACTACATCCGTGTGCCCGTCAGTCATGAGGGGCCGCCCCCTTTGGGACTGGGGATGCTTCTCTGAAACACATCCCTTTTGGAAAAGTGTAAGCAATGGCACCCCACTCCAATACTCTTGCCTGGGAAATCCCATGGACGGAGGAGTCTGGTAGGCTGCAGTCCATGGGGTCGCTAAGAGTTGGACACGACTGAGTGACTTCACTTTCACTTTTATGCATTGGAGAAGGAAATGACAACCCACTCCAGTGTTCTTGCCTGGAGAATCCCAGGGATGGCGGAGCCTGGTGGGCTGCCATCTCTGGGATCACACAGAGTCAGACACGACTGAAGCGACTTAGCAGCAGCAGCAAGCATTTATTAGCACCTTACCTGAAATAGAGATTGCCTCCAAGCCAGAGTGAATCCAGTGTTCAATAAAATATTAACTTCTGTCTGTGAACCAAGCTGATCTAGTATTTCTCACAATGTGACTCTTGTTCAGCAGAACACAGAGCAGGAGTTACTAAGACCAGCCTTCATCTGTGGAATCAGTTCCTCCTACAGCATGATTATCTTTCCCACCTCCTTTGCCCAGACCCTATTGTGAATGTCTAAAGACATATGAATTATGAACCTGAGAGCAATTTATAGCTATGAAAGGAAACATTAGTATGAAACTCTCTTTAAATGTTCTTCAAATTGTAGGAGACCAAAGTGCCATCTTCTTTCTTACAGTAGTTTGTTTAAAATATACAACAGGGAACTTCCTTGGTGGTCCAGTGTTTAAGCCTGCCTTCCAGTGCAGGGGGTATGGGTTCAGTCCCTGATTGGTGGGCTGAGATCCCATATGCCTCGCAGCCAAAAACCCAAAGCATAAAACAGAAGCAATATTGGAACAAATTCAATAAAGTTTTTCTAATGCTCCACATAAAAAAATCTAATAATAATAAAATGAAACAGAGCAGAGAACATCTAGAAATCAAGTATAGTTGCAGAACTGAGATTTGATATGGAATTGAATTGAATTGCCGAACCAGTTCAAGAGCTTCTTTTGATGAGAACAAATAAAGCGGGACATAGCCAGTGAACGGCAGAGCATTGCTGGGGTTACCTCACTTGGCTCAGTTTAATATAATATTGTGCTCCTGAAATTTAAGTAATAAAAATCGTCATCACTTGTGGACTAATATTTCTATGGGCCAGTACTCACCAGGTAATCCCATTCTATCCCACTCTTTCTTGAAAAACCATCAGAAAATGGGTATTACAGATAAGGATACTAACACTCCAAGAGGCCAAATAACTTGCCCCAGGCTACCCAAAAAGGGATAAAGCTGACATCTGAATCTAGGAGATTAACACTGAGGCACACTAGCCATTTTAAATGTTCTAGGAGAGTTTGCTCTTGAAATCTGAAATGAATCCTTTTGAACAAATGAAGATTCTTGTCCTTATTGAGTCTAAATTTTTGGTGAAGCATGTTTCTATAACACAGGGTTCTATAACACAGCTTTCATCAACATAAGCTTTTTTTGCATCACAAAATGTTGTGATAGAAAAACCATGGGTTTTAGAGCCCACTGTGTCCAGGTCTATATTCTCCCTCCACTAATTATGAGCAGTGAGACTTTGCAAAAGTCACTTGACTCTTCCAAACCTCAGTTTTCATATCTGCAAAGTGGGGTGACTATTAGAAGATAGATCAAGTGTCATCTTATACAAGTTGCCTACCAATTATCACAATTATCACTGTCAATATTATTCATAAGTTAAATGTGGGTTCTCAATTTTAGTTTTGCTATGAAGATCTTAAGTTATGGTGGGAACTTCAAACTTGATGTTAACATCTGTGTTTCGTGTGATGCCAAAGTCTAGAACTGAGGAAGAATGGCCTCTTGAACCTTCTTCCATACTTAGGAAAACACAGATATAATGCATGTCTGTCTTTTAAACTTTAGGAGCTGCACAGGTCATTGAAGGTGGCCAAGTGGAATATAAGCCTCTTTCGGGCATTCGGTATATGTGGTGGTACCATTTAATTGGCCTCATCTGGACCAGTGAGTTCATCCTTGCATGCCAACAAATGACTGTAGCTGGGACAGTGGTGACGTGTTATTTTAACAGGTAGGTCTAGCGTGTTATTGCATTGATTTGTCTGTGTGCTTCATATTGTGTGTCTCAAAAGATATTTTGGAATTTTGACATGACCTCTCAAAAGAGATTGGCAAGAGAAAAAGACTAAGCTCACAATTAGGCAGAATGGTGGGATGAACTGAGAGGCTGAGAGTGAAATATGTACGCTATCTATCCTGCGTATAAAATAGGTGACGAGAACCTACTGTATAGCTCCGGGGATCTACTCAGTGCTCTGTGGTGATCTAAATAGGCAGAAAATCCGGCAAAAGAGGGGGTAAATGTATACATATAGCTGATTCACTTTGCTGTACAATAGAAAATAGCACAGCATTGTAAAGGAACTACACACCAACAGAAATTAATTTTTAAAAGTTAGGAAAAAAAAATTGGCAGGATGTTTATTTAGTAGTAAAAAGAAATACTATATCTTAAGTCTGTCACATTTCCAAACTCTTTTGCTTTAAGCTAGAAAATCCAAAAGGAAGCCAAACACAGAAGTAATCAAACTTCTTAGAACTGAAAGATATTCAAAAGAAAGGGTTGACTTCTCCTGTAAATATCCATTCTTACTGACTTCAAACTTTAAAAAAATTACTGATCTATTTGGAACACACTTCAGTAAGTTCTATGAGCATCATTTCATCCTATGTAAAATGAGGAGAATGTTTTCTTTGAAAGCAGTTTTAAATCCTAAGGGAATTGTACGTGACTATAAAATACAATTCATGTTCTTATAGTTAAATGCTAGTGAATTCATTACTTGCTTTTCTGTTCACTATGCTATTTAAGTGTTTATCCTCCATTACCTCATCAAAATAATGGAGGACACATGCACGTATGTCTCAACTCTTTACCTCTTTTGTGTTTGTGAGGTTCTCCATGAGGCAGATAAAACCACAGGCAAGAACACGGCCAGGGCAATGACAGGCTTGGACTCAGAACAGGAAGTTTACTTCTGATGGGGCTGGTCCTCCTCTAATGTCTCAGACTAAATGGGCAGAAAAACATGAGGGTTCATGGGGGCAAGAAAGTCATCTAGGGGATGATTCATGCTGTAGAACAATTTACCTCCCAATAATAAGGAGTGCTATGGGTTTTATTACAGTAGTGCTGTTGAGAGCCTGCTTCTTTAGAGACCCCGTCAGACACAAGAAAGGCTGTAGCCCTTGGCACCGAGAGCCTCTGCGCCTTCGGAGGAGGCGGTGTGTGCTGCTTGCTCCTGAGTATAGGAGCAGAGATTATTCTAACCAAATTGGCCAGCAGCAGGTCACATCTCTCTGACAGCAGTGATTTTGTTCCATTTTAGTAAAACAAAATCAAAACGTTTTCAGTGAGGGCTTTTTATTTAACCTCCAGTGAAGTGTATATATGTATCTCCTAATGCCTTCCCCCACTCTAACTCCCCTCCCCCCAAATCATGAAAAAATGAAGAAAGCATAAACACACAAGGGCAGGAGGAAACAGACAGTGATAGCAACTAAGAAACACCATGGCAATCCAGTCCAGTATTCCTGCTGGGATAATCCCATGAACAGAGGAGCCCATGGGGTGGTAAAGAGTAGGACATGACTGAGCGCAAATGAATGAATGAAGAAACATCAGTCAAATTTTGGAAACTGAAGACAGGATGAATGAGCGGTGAGCAGATTGGAGAAGCCTCAAAAAGCCTATCTCTGCGTCTGGTGGGAGAGGAGGCTGATTTGAGCCATGAAAATCTAGAGAGATTCAGGAATTCAGGTGTAAAACATGCGTGCAAAGATTAGTTAAAGGTCTTACTAAGGAGCAGTTAGGCCCCACGGCCCCTCCTTCATACCAGCAGATATAAGTTGGGAGCTTTGCTGGCTAGAGAAGTCATCAGAGAGGGCCTGGATGTAGGGTATCTGCACAGCCAAGGCTGGGACAAAGCTCTACCCTGAAAGAAGGGGGAGCAAGTGGGAGTCTAAGGATCTGCCTGCAACGCAGGAGACCTGGGTTTGATCCCTGGGTTGGAAAGATCCCCTGGAGAAGGGAATGACTACCCGCTCTAGTGTATTCTTGCCTGGAGAATTCCATGGATGGAGGAGCCTGGCAGGCTGCAGTCCATGGGATCACAAAGAGTCAGACACGACTGAGTGACTGACGCTTCACTTTCATTCTACCTGCTACCAACCCACACTGCACAGGTCAGCCTCCAGGATGTTGACAGCCAGGCTGATATTTCTTAGGCATGAGATTATCGGATTCTTCTTTGGAGAAACTATAACCCAAAGCAAAGACCTGCAGATAGTACCACGTGGGGATCCCCCAGTGAAATGGCCTGATGCCCTGACTCTGAAGCAGATGGTGAAACTCACCAGTCAGCAGTCACCCTTGTATAGAACCTCCAATTCACTCTTTGGTTCCTCACGCTTAAATGTGAAACTATAGCCAGTGATTATTAAAAACTTGAAGAAACCTGTTGTGAAAGAAAAAGATCAAAATGAACAAAACAAGCAACCAAAAAATTTTAGGAAAAACAGGGGCAGTGCAGGCAGCAGAAGAAAACTGCAACAGCAACTCTAATAATATCTTCAGAAAGAACCAAAAAATGTTGCTTTCATAAACTAAGAACCAAGAAAAAAAGAATAGCGAGAGAACAGAAAGACCTCTTTGTTGTTAAAAATATGATTGCAAAAGTGAAAGTTTCCTACTGATGGATTAAAANGGAGTGTGTGAATGTGCCAGTGGCAGCCCCAAGGAGACCCAGTCCCCCCTCAGCACCCAAGGCCTTTGGATTTACTTGCCTTTTGTCTGTTGAGGAACCCGTCCCTCCTCCATCCCCACATCACGTGTGACACTGCAGCCCTGTGCTTGCAGACTGCCGTGTGTCCCCGTCACTGGTGATCCCGTGCTTGTTGACTGGCCCCGTCGCTTCTGCTGTTCCAGGAGTGGCTCTCCAAGTCTCCACTCACCGGATCCACTACATCCGTGTGCCCGTCAGTCATGAGGGGCCGCCCCCTTTGGGACTGGGGATGCTTCTCTGAAACACATCCCTTTTGGAAAAGTGTAAGCAATGGCACCCCACTCCAATACTCTTGCCTGGGAAATCCCATGGACGGAGGAGTCTGGTAGGCTGCAGTCCATGGGGTCGCTAAGAGTTGGACACGACTGAGTGACTTCACTTTCACTTTTATGCATTGGAGAAGGAAATGACAACCCACTCCAGTGTTCTTGCCTGGAGAATCCCAGGGATGGCGGAGCCTGGTGGGCTGCCATCTCTGGGATCACACAGAGTCAGACACGACTGAAGCGACTTAGCAGCAGCAGCAAGCATTTATTAGCACCTTACCTGAAATAGAGATTGCCTCCAAGCCAGAGTGAATCCAGTGTTCAATAAAATATTAACTTCTGTCTGTGAACCAAGCTGATCTAGTATTTCTCACAATGTGACTCTTGTTCAGCAGAACACAGAGCAGGAGTTACTAAGACCAGCCTTCATCTGTGGAATCAGTTCCTCCTACAGCATGATTATCTTTCCCACCTCCTTTGCCCAGACCCTATTGTGAATGTCTAAAGACATATGAATTATGAACCTGAGAGCAATTTATAGCTATGAAAGGAAACATTAGTATGAAACTCTCTTTAAATGTTCTTCAAATTGTAGGAGACCAAAGTGCCATCTTCTTTCTTACAGTAGTTTGTTTAAAATATACAACAGGGAACTTCCTTGGTGGTCCAGTGTTTAAGCCTGCCTTCCAGTGCAGGGGGTATGGGTTCAGTCCCTGATTGGTGGGCTGAGATCCCATATGCCTCGCAGCCAAAAACCCAAAGCATAAAACAGAAGCAATATTGGAACAAATTCAATAAAGTTTTTCTAATGCTCCACATAAAAAAAATCTAATAATAATAAAATGAAACAGAGCAGAGAACATCTAGAAATCAAGTATAGTTGCAGAACTGAGATTTGATATGGAATTGAATTGAATTGCCGAACCAGTTCAAGAGCTTCTTTTGATGAGAACAAATAAAGCGGGACATAGCCAGTGAACGGCAGAGCATTGCTGGGGTTACCTCACTTGGCTCAGTTTAATATAATATTGTGCTCCTGAAATTTAAGTAATAAAAATCGTCATCACTTGTGGACTAATATTTCTATGGGCCAGTACTCACCAGGTAATCCCATTCTATCCCACTCTTTCTTGAAAAACCATCAGAGAATGGGTATTACAGATAAGGATACTAACACTCCAAGAGGCCAAATAACTTGCCCCAGGCTACCCAAAAAGGGATAAAGCTGACATCTGAATCTAGGAGATTAACACTGAGGCACACTAGCCATTTTAAATGTTCTAGGAGAGTTTGCTCTTGAAATCTGAAATGAATCCTTTTGAACAAATGAAGATTCTTGTCCTTATTGAGTCTAAATTTTTGGTGAAGCATGTTTCTATAACACAGGGTTCTATAACACAGCTTTCATCAACATAAGCTTTTTTTGCATCACAAAATGTTGTGATAGAAAAACCATGGGTTTTAGAGCCCACTGTGTCCAGGTCTATATTCTCCCTCCACTAATTATGAGCAGTGAGACTTTGCAAAAGTCACTTGACTCTTCCAAACCTCAATTTTCATATCTGCAAAGTGGGGTGACTATTAGAAGATAGATCAAGTGTCATCTTATACAAGTTGCCTACCAATTATCACAATTATCACTGTCAATATTATTCATAAGTTAAATGTGGGTTCTCAATTTTAGTTTTGCTATGAAGATCTTAAGTTATGGTGGGAACTTCAAACTTGATGTTAACATCTGTGTTTCGTGTGATGCCAAAGTCTAGAACTGAGGAAGAATGGCCTCTTGAACCTTCTTCCATACTTAGGAAAACACAGATATAATGCATGTCTGTCTTTTAAACTTTAGGAGCTGCACAGGTCATTGAAGGTGGCCAAGTGGAATATAAGCCTCTTTCGGGCATTCGGTATATGTGGTGGTATCATTTAATTGGCCTCATCTGGACCAGTGAGTTCATCCTTGCATGCCAACAAATGACTGTAGCTGGGACAGTGGTGACGTGTTATTTTAACAGGTAGGTCTAGCGTGTTATTGCATTGATTTGTCTGTGTGCTTCATATTGTGTGTCTCAAAAGATATTTTGGAATTTTGACATGACCTCTCAAAAGAGATTGGCAAGAGAAAAAGACTAAGCTCACAATTAGGCAGAATGGTGGGATGAACTGAGAGGCTGAGAGTGAAATATGTACGCTATCTATCCTGCGTATAAAATAGGTGACGAGAACCTACTGTATAGCTCCGGGGATCTACTCAGTGCTCTGTGGTGATCTAAATAGGCAGAAAATCCGGCAAAAGAGGGGGTAAATGTATACATATAGCTGATTCACTTTGCTGTACAATAGAAAATAGCACAGCATTGTAAAGGAACTATACACCAACAGAAATTAATTTTTAAAAGTTAGGAAAAAAAATTTGGCAGGATGTTTATTTAGTAGTAAAAAGAAATACTATATCTTAAATCTGTCACATTTCCAAACTCTTTTGCTTTAAGCTAGAAAATCCAAAAGGAAGCCAAACACAGAAGTAATCAAACTTCTTAGAACTGAAAGATATTCAAAAGAAAGGGTTGACTTCTCCTGTAAATAACCATTCTTACTGACTTCAAACTTTAAAAAAATTACTGATCTATTTGGAACACACTTCAGTAAGTTCTATGAGCATCATTTCATCCTATGTAAAATGAGGAGAATGTTTTCTTTGAAAGCAGTTTTAAATCCTAAGGGAATTGTACGTGACTATAAAATACAATTCATGTTCTTATAGTTAAATGCTAGTGAATTCATTACTTGCTTTTCTGTTCACTATGCTATTTAAGTGTTTATCCTCCATTACCTCATCAAAATAATGGAGGACACATGCACGTATGTCTCAACTCTTTACCTCTTTTGTGTTTGTGAGGTTCTCCATGAGGCAGATAAAACCACAGGCAAGAACACGGCCAGGGCAATGACAGGCTTGGACTCAGAACAGGAAGTTTACTTCTGATGGGGCTGGTCCTCCTCTAATGTCTCAGACTAAATGGGCAGAAAAACATGAGGGTTCATGGGGGCAAGAAAGTCATCTAGGGGATGATTCATGCTGTAGAACAATTTACCTCCCAATAATAAGGAGTGCTATGGGTTTTATTACAGTAGTGCTGTTGAGAGCCTGCTTCTTTAGAGACCCCGTCAGACACAAGAAAGGCTGTAGCCCTTGGCACCGAGAGCCTCTGCGCCTTCGGAGGAGGCGGTGTGTGCTGCTTGCTCCTGAGTATAGGAGCAGAGATTATTCTAACCAAATTGGCCAGCAGCAGGTCACATCTCTCTGACAGCAGTGATTTTGTTCCATTTTAGTAAAACAAAATCAAAACGTTTTCAGTGAGGGCTTTTTATTTAACCTCCAGTGAAGTGTATATATGTATCTCCTAATGCCTTCCCCCACTCTAACTCCCCTCCCCCCAAATCATGAAAAAATGAAGAAAGCATAAACACACAAGGGCAGGAGGAAACAGACAGTGATAGCAACTAAGAAACACCATGGCAATCCAGTCCAGTATTCCTGCTGGGATAATCCCATGAACAGAGGAGCCCATGGGGTGGTAAAGAGTAGGACATGACTGAGCGCAAATGAATGAATGAAGAAACATCAGTCAAATTTTGGAAACTGAAGACAGGATGAATGAGCGGTGAGCAGATTGGAGAAGCCTCAAAAAGCCTATCTCTGCGTCTGGTGGGAGAGGAGGCTGATTTGAGCCATGAAAATCTAGAGAGATTCAGGAATTCAGGTGTAAAACATGCGTGCAAAGATTAGTTAAAGGTCTTACTAAGGAGCAGTTAGGCCCCACGGCCCCTCCTTCATACCAGCAGATATAAGTTGGGAGCTTTGCTGGCTAGAGAAGTCATCAGAGAGGGCCTGGATGTAGGGTATCTGCACAGCCAAGGCTGGGACAAAGCTCTACCCTGAAAGAAGGGGGAGCAAGTGGGAGTCTAAGGATCTGCCTGCAACGCAGGAGACCTGGGTTTGATCCCTGGGTTGGAAAGATCCCCTGGAGAAGGGAATGACTACCCGCTCTAGTGTATTCTTGCCTGGAGAATTCCATGGATGGAGGAGCCTGGCAGGCTGCAGTCCATGGGATCACAAAGAGTCAGACACGACTGAGTGACTGACGCTTCACTTTCATTCTACCTGCTACCAACCCACACTGCACAGGTCAGCCTCCAGGATGTTGACAGCCAGGCTGATATTTCTTAGGCATGAGATTATCGGATTCTTCTTTGGAGAAACTATAACCAAAGCAAAGACCTGCAGATAGTACCACGTGGGGATCCCCCAGTGAAATGGCCTGATGCCCTGACTCTGAAGCAGATGGTGAAACTCACCAGTCAGCAGTCACCCTTGTATAGAACCTCCAATTCACTCTTTGGTTCCTCACGCTTAAATGTGAAACTATAGCCAGTGATTATTAAAAACTTGAAGAAACCTGTTGTGAAAGAAAAAGATCAAAATGAACAAAACAAGCAACCAAAAAATTTTAGGAAAAACAGGGGCAGTGCAGGCAGCAGAAGAAAACTGCAACAGCAACTCTAATAATATCTTCAGAAAGAACCAAAAAATGTTGCTTTCATAAACTAAGAACCAAGAAAAAAAGAATAGCGAGAGAACAGAAAGACCTCTTTGTTGTTAAAAATATGATTGCAAAAGTGAAAGTTTCCTACTGATGGATTAAAATATAAAGTTGAACTCCTCTAGAAGATAGGACAAAAAGATAAAGAGATGGAAAATGGGAGAAAAAAGATAAAATTTAGGTCACCTAACACCTGACTCATATGAGTTCTAGAAATGGAGAACAAAGAAAAAAGGGAGGAAATTGTCAAAATTTCCCAGAGCTGGAGGACATGAATAAAGAGAAGATCCCAGAAGCTTTAGAGAGAAAGATCACAGGCAAAAATCAAGAACTAGAACCAGTACAAGATCTGTACTCTGAAAACTATAGAACACTAATGAAGGAAATTGAAAATGATACAAATAAATGGAAAGATAACCAGTGTTCATGGATTGGAAGAACTAATATTGTAAAAATATCCACACTATCCAAAGCAATCTACATACTTAATGCAAAATACCCATGACATTTTTCACAGCACTAAAAAAATCCTAAAATTTATACCAAATCACAGAAGACCCTGACTAGCCAGAGTAATCTTGAAAAAAAAAGGACAAGTCTGGAGATTTCACACTCCCTGACTTCAGAATGTACTACAAAGCTGAAGTAATCAAAACTACAAAGCTACAGTGGCATCAAAACAGACACATAGACCAATGGAACAGCATAGAAAACCCAGAAATAGCCCATGCACTTATGTTCAGTTAACTTACAATGAAGGAGGCAAAAATATTCAGTGGGGAAAAGAAAGTCTTTTAAATAAGTGTTGCCAGGAAATGGACACCTACATGTAAAAGAATGAAATTAGAACATTTTCTCATACTATATACCAAAATAAACTCAAAATGGATTACAGACCTAAATGTTAGTCCAGAAACCATAAAACTCCCAGAAGAAAAGCAGGACACTCTTTGACATAAGTTGTAGTAGTGTTTTTTTTGGATCTATTGCTTCAGGCAAAGGAAACAAAAGCAAAAATAAACAAACTAAGCTTAAAATCTTTTGCACAGCAAAGGAAACCATCAACAAAATGAAAAGACAGCCTACTGAATGGGGAAAATGCTTGTAATTGATAAGACCAATAAGGGGTTAATATCCAAACTATTAATGAAGTCATACAACTCAGTATAAAAAAAGAAAACCCAATTTAACAATGAGAAGAATAGATATTCTTCCAAAGAAAGCATACAGATGGCCAACAAACACATGAAAAGATGCTCAACATTGCTAATCATCAGAGAAATGCATATCGAAACCATGAGATATCACCTCACACCTGTCAGAATGGCTATTGTCAAAAGGACCACAAATGTTGACAAGGACATGAAAACAAAGGAACCCAAGTATACTGTTGGTGGGAATGTAAATTGATGCAGCCACTGTGGAAAATAGTATGGAGGTTCCTTAAAAAATTGAAAATAGAATTGCTGTTTGAATGAATGCCACTGCTGGGTATACAGCCAAAGAAAATGAAAACACCAATTAAAAAAGATATATGCCCCCCCTCAGTGTTCAGGCAGCTTTATTTACAATAGTCAAGTTATGGAAGCTACCTAAGTGTCATCAATAGAGGAATAGATAAAGAAGATGTGGTATGTTTATACAATGGAATATTAACCATAAAAAAAGAATGAAATTTTGCTATTTTTCAACAATATAGTTAGACTTGGAGGGCATTAGACTTAGTGAAATAAATTAGAGAAATACAAATATGTGAACCGTGAACTCCCTGATGTTCAAGCTGGTTTTAGAAAAGGCAGAGGAACCAGAGATCAAATTGCCAACATCTGCTGGATCATCAAAAAAGCAAGAGAGTTCCAGAAAAACATCTATTTCTGCTTTATTGACTATGCCAAAGCCTTTGACTGTGTGGATCACAATAAACTGTAAAAAATTCTGAGAGAGATGGGAATACCAGACCACCTGACCTTCCTCTTGAGAAATCTGTATGCAGGTCAGGAAGCAACACTTAGAACTGGACATGGAACAACAGACTGGTTCCAAATAGGAAAAGGAGTA
>SJYV01011337.1:4860085-4891919 GCA_006410875.1 Neotragus pygmaeus
CCCCGTGTTTTTTTTTTTTTTTTTTTTTTTTGCTGACTATATAGAACTTCTCCAACTTTGGCTGCAAAGAATATAATCAATCTGATTTCGGTATTGATCATCTGGTGACATCCACGTGTAGAGTCGTCTCTTATGTTGTTGAAAGAGGGTGTTTGCTATGACCAGTGTGTTCTCCTAGCAAAACTCTGTTAGCCTTTGCCCTGCTTTGTTTTGTACTCCAAGGCCAAATTTGCCTGTTATTCCAGGTGGCTTCCCTGGTGGCTCAGATGGTAAAGTGTCTGTCTGCAATGCAGGAGACCCAGGTTCAATTCCTGGGTTGGGAAGATGCCCTGATGAAGGAAAAGGCAGCCCACTCCAGTACTCTTGCCTGGAAAATCCCATGGATGGAGGAGCCTTGTAGGCTATAGTCCATGGGGTCGCAAAGAGTGGGACACAACTGAGTGACTTCACTTCACTTCCAGGTATCTCTTGACTTCCTTCCCCTATAATGAAAAGGACATCTTTTTTTGGTGTTAGTTCTAGAAGGTCTTGTAGAACAGTTCATAGAACCATTCAGCTTCAGCTTCTTCAGCATTACTGGTTGGGTCATAGACTTGAATTACTGTGATATTGAATGGTTTGCCTTGGAAAGGAACAGAGATCATTCTGTTGTTTCTGAGATTGCACCCAAATACTGCATTTTGGACTCTTTTTTAAACAACGATGGCTGCTCCATTTCCTCTAAGGGATTCTTGCCCACAGTAGTAGATAGAATGATCATCTGAGTTAAATTCACCCATTCCAGTCCATTTTAGTTCACTGATTACTAAAATGTCCATGTTCACCTGTTCGACCACTTCCAATTTACCTTGATTCATGGACCTAATATTCCAGGTTCCTATANCTCCATTTCCTCTAAGGGATTCTTGCCCACAGTAGTAGATAGAATGATCATCTGAGTTAAATTCACCCATTCCAGTCCATTTTAGTTCACTGATTACTAAAATGTCCATGTTCACCTGTTCGACCACTTCCAATTTACCTTGATTCATGGACCTAATATTCCAGGTTCCTATGCAGTATTGTTCTCTACAGCGTAGGACTTTACTTCTGTCACCAGTCACGTCCACAACTGGTTGCTATTTTTGCTTTGGCTCCGTCTGTTCATTCTCTGGATCGAATTAGGGGCAGGAGTGGTGGTGCAGCCCCCAGGACTATGGCTGCGTCCTGACAATGACAGATCTCCACAGCCAACCCCCGCCACAGCCTCTCTGGTACCACCTGCAGTTCATTCCCCAGATTCCCTGGGGCCCAACACCCCCAGATCGGGCAGGTCAGTTGAGTGGCTAGCTGGGCAGCGTGAGGCTCCATGAACCGGGGCAGGTGTCTGGCTGGAGTCCTCTTGCAGATTTCCTCCTCCGAGGATTCTGTCCTTCCTGTGTGGGCTTGGGAGGGGTGCTTGCATGTGTTGAAAGCCCTGAGGATTGAGCTCCCTGAAGACTCAAATAAACTGTCAGGGGACTTGGGAAAGACCTCTGAATTCTAAAAGCAGGATTAAGCTTGCGAAAGCAGTGAGCCCAGCCTGGGAAAAGGCAGAAGGGTGTCTGCTTTTAGATCATCCCTTGGCTTCACTAAAGAACATGTTTCCACAGCTGTACATTGAATGCAGATTTTTAGTGACACTGGATTATCTGCCCTGCTCTCTCCGAGGGAGTTCCCTTCCTGCCCATGGTTGCAACAAGCAACACCACATCTCCATATCCACCTGTATGAAGGGGCTGGGGAAGGAGAAGACCAGCGGCTCCTTTTTAGGTGAAGTAATCCAGAAGTTGTGCGGATCACTTCCTTTCACATCCCATTGACCTGAGCATAGTCTCATGGCTGCTTCTCACTGCACGGGAATTGCAGCCTCACTCGAGGTCACCAGTGCACCCTGCCAAAATTCCCCTGGGGTTGTTATCCCAACGTATTGCCAAAGAATGGAAGGGGAGGACTGATAATGAGAAAAAGTCATCTGTGCCTTGGAGGGTGTCCCAAAGAGGGCAGTGTCCTATCTCCAGTAGAGGAGATCGTTTTTAGAAATAGGTGTGGTCAGAGGGTGGAGAGATGGAAGAGGCAAAGAATGAAAATAGCCATTTGGAACTGATTTGCCCTTACTGAGGGCTTCCCTCAAGGCTCAGCAGTAAAGAATCCACCTGCCAATGCAGGAGACATGGGTTCGATCCCAAGATGGAGAAGATCCCCTGGAGAAGGAAATGGCAACCCTCTCCAGCATTTTTGCATGGACAGAGGAGCCTGGTAGCCTACAGTCCATGGGGTCGCAAAAACCAGACACAACTTAGTGACACAACAACAATAAGCTTGCAGACAGAGCACAGTTGGAGGAGGGGGGGCGGCTGTAGAATTGTAATGATCTGAGCAATGAAGGGTGTTCACCCTAGGCTTACTGAAATTTCTTTCATTAAAATAGGACCACGAGCAACTTTTTATTCTTATACAAATTTGTAATGTATGATGGGGACTCCCTGGAAGAGCTGATTCCAACCTCCAGAAATCCTAGAATATAGAGACTGTGCCTGGAGATTGCCTTTTGTTAAACTGTCTCCCCAGGAAGCCCCCAGCAAGAGGAATACCTTCCCTGAAAGAAGAAGAACTGCTTATAACTGAGAATGTTGAATTTCCTCCTTGCTCTCTCTGCTTCCCTGCCTGACAGACTTTCTTCTTTTGACTGGGTGGTACCTGGCTGAAAGAGCTGAGGTTGAAATCCTAAAATTAAAAACGGACAACAATGGCTCAGCAGGGGTGGAAGCAAACCAAATGTTTGGGCTCCACAGTGTCTGACCCTGTCTGGTGCTACAGAAGGAAACGACCATGCATGAAAGGCGTTCAACATGAAAGGTTTTCAGTGAATCTTTCTTTTTGCCTACGAGGATTCAAGCTGCATTCCTACCACTTGCAAACCAAAGAACCCTGATGGGAGCACGCACGTAACATCATGGAGGTCCAGGTGGCACAAAGCAGTGGGATCCATAGGAGTGCAGTCAGTCACAACTAGAGGAATCCCCTCCTCACGGAAAATGAAAGTGTTAGTCACTCAGTCATGTCCGACTCTTTGCGACCACGTGGATGGTAGCCTGCCAGGCTCCTCTGTCCACAGAATTCTCCAGGCAGGAATTCTGGAGTGGGTTGCCACTCCCTTCTCCAGGAAACCTTTCCAACCCAGGGATCAGACCCAGGTCTCCGGCACTGCAGGCAGATTCTTTACCGTCTGAGCCACCAGGGAAGCCTGGAGGCTGAGGGGAAAACTCCACAGAAGTCATTCATTATAGGCCCTACCACTGGGCGCTAACCATATGCCAGGCCAGGGCAAGTACTTACAGGGACGCTTTCATCAGCCCCCCTCCAGGAAAGTATCAATGTACCCATTTTCTATACTAGAATCTTCCAGAGTAGCTAAGACACTCCTCTGAGATCTCAGAACTTGAAAATGGCAGAGGCATATGCCATCCAGGCCATGATCTGGTTCCTGATCTTGGATTCTCAAAGACTGTGTGCCTGCCAGGTGTGAATTACATATGTGGGCACCAAGATAACTTTTTCCGGAACTTGGCAGGAGGGGGTGGGGACTTTCCAGGTGGTGCTAGTGGTAAAGAACCCACCTGCCAATGCAGGAGACATAAGAGACTCAGGTTTGATCCCTGGTTAGGAAGATCCCCTGAAGAAGGGCATGGCAACCCACTCCAGTATTCTTGCCTGGAAAATTCTAAGGGCAGAGGAGCCTGGTGAGCTACAGTCCACGGGGTAACAAAGAGTCAGACACAAGTGAAGCAGCTTAGCACAGCACACAACACGGGAAGTTTTGCTGACTGGAAAGAAGGCTGAGGTGGGAGAGGAGAAGAGATGCTGACTTTCCTACCATGCCCAGCTCTGCAACTGTCCCGGTGAGGCCTGAATGGGCAGTGCAGAGTTCCTGAGGGTTTCTTGGGGCTGCGCCCTGAGAATCCACATTGCTGCCTTCCGCACCTCCAGATGCACTGGCCCCATGGTAGAAATGGACCTGGGAGGGGTTTTGTTCATTACTGGGCTTCAAGCACTGGGCTAGGAGTTTCCAGGCCTTGGTGTAACTGCCTTTCCAGGCCCGGAGCTGGGCCACAGCATGGTGGGCCTTGACTGCCCACTCCTGCTGAAGTCAGTCCTCTGGGAGTCCTTGAAGCATGGGGACCTGCTGAGCCACCTCTTTGGTGAGGACAAGAATGTTCTCTAGAGCCATAAGAAGGTCTTCCTGACAGGACCTTGACTCCTGGCCTCCTGCCACAATTCCCTGCACAGCTTGGATACCAGACACCATTCTTTGCAGAGAGCTTTCTGGCTAGGTCTGGGGGTCTCTGCAGAGAGCCTTGGGCAGAGGGCATCTCGGAAGGCATGTTCATAGTCTGTGTTGATGCTGCTGAGGTGACCAGTCAGGGCCCTGGCTTGCAGGGTGAGCTCCAGGCAGAGAAGTTCAAAGCGTGTGGGCAGGCTGGGAGATGGTTTGGGGGAGGAAGCCAGGATCTGAGCCACATCCAGCAGAGCATCTGTGAGCACATGAACTTCCCCACAAAGGAAGGAGATCTCGCCCTTGACCTGCTCATCTGCACACAGAAGGCAAGAGAGCCTGGCAGCCTCTCGTAGCCTTTGAGAAACGTCTGCTGCCTAAGCCAGCCCTTCCTGCAGCCCCTGCTGGTCCCTCGCAGCCTGTCTCAAGGGCTGGAGGAACAGGCCTTGTCTTCTGCTGAGCATCTCCAGGCCCTGAGAAGGTTCTGGACAGCCACTGACCACAGAAGGCATTCATCCTCGATGCTCTCCTCCCATGACCTGGGGGTCTGGAAACCATCAGAAGCCAGAACCTTGTCCAAAAGCTGTTTGGCACGGGTCTCCACCTCCTCCAATCTGCCTTTTACTTGTAAACTTGCTTCTGGATGCCCAGTGGAGATAAAATCCTTCTTCCTCGAATCCATGGGCCCACTTTTAGCTGCTAGGTGAACCACTGAAGCTAAACTCTGCTGAAGTTCCGTGAACACTGTCATGTTCTCTTGAAGATCAGAGTTGTTGCAAAACAGTGAGAATACCACCCACTGGCTGTGGCTGCCAAACCGTGCCTGATTTCTCTGGTTTTCCCAGACCCTTGGAGAGCCACTTCCAGGAGCCTGTCCATTCTAACAGTTGTGGAATGTTCTATCTCCCTTGCTTGGGCAATAATAAGGAGGTGCCAGCAATGGGATTTCTTGGAGGCCAGTCATCTTCTCTGACCCCAGTGGTCCCTCGCCAGCCAGGGCCTCTTGAGCTGCATCCACAGCTCTATCCCATTCCTGCAGGATTGTGGGTGTTGAGGTCCTTCCCTGGTGGCTCCTGCTCTCTATGTCAAGGATGGGGTTGCTGATGCCAGGGAGTGGACAACCCCCACTCTATGGACTGGTGTCAAGAATCAGGGGGCAAAAAATATGGTCTCTAGATGGATAGAAGGAACCTGGGTCACTTTTCCCCAACCCAGGCTCCCTTTGGTGTTTCAGTTCAGGAACTGTGCCACCCTGGAGGCTGGAGAGAATGAAATAAGGCTGTCTCTTAGCCATGTCAAACCTCTGGACTCAGTCCCGAAGTGGGCTGAGGATATCTGGGTGGTTAGTCCCATCCAGCCCCTCTTAGATGCTCTGAACTGAAGAGATCATGTGTTTCGCTGTGGTTACAAGTGCATCTGGGTCCTGAGGGCCGTGCTCACCTGAACAGCACTGGGTAGCTGCACCCAGGACCCAGGAGGATTGCTCGAGTTGCTGGATGAAGACTCTCAGGCCATTCCAGAAAATGGAATCTCGATCTCGGTCCACAAACTTGCTCATAACCTGCACCATGTGTCTCGCTCGACCCTGTAAATAGCCACAAGCGGAGCGAACTCCCTGAGATCTCCGCTCCTCAAAGCTCACGTGAAAAACTCCAAGCGCTTGGTCATTTCCTGGACGGACACACTCAGGAACTCAGGAATATTGAGAACATCATCAAAACATGCTAACAGGCCTTCGGATGCCCTGACCCACTCCTTAAGCAAGGCCTGCAGGGCCGCGGGACTCCAGTCCAGACCAGACCCTGGGGACTTTGTGAGAAAAATACTGCACTCTGACCGCAAGCCCCCAAAGGCCAGCTATCGAGGCCTCCATGTCTTGGCCAGTCGGCTGTCGCGAGCAGCAAACCAAGACTAAGGGAGCCACTCTGAGCATCCGCTTGGCCTGGGCTCGGAGAGCAGAGAGAAGCTGGGGGCTCGGAGGCGAGGCCTTGCCATCGCACCCAGAGGAACCTGGGGGAGTCGCCAAAGCGGCCCGAACCAGACTTAGAAGAGGACTTTGCGTGTCGGTGAAAGTGCCCAGGATCTGGCGCAGCAGCCCCTTGCGGACCCTCTGGGAAAAGATCTCAGTTGCGGCCCGCAGCACTGCGCGCTCCTCCTCCGGCTTCTGGCTGCCCTCCCCGGTCCCCGGAGGCCCGTCGATCGAATCCAGACGCTGGGCGCCGGCGCTGCGCAGCTCCAGCAGCCGGCGGCAGCGGGCCACCAGGCACCCGCGTTCCGGCTGCGGGGAACAGGCGGCCAGGCGCATACAGTGCCAGACCAAGGCCGCCAGGGGCACGTCCAGACCGCCGCGCAGCCGATCCCGCCTANGAGATTTGCTTGTTTCTGTTTTAATGCTAAAATATTCCCCACCTTCTGTGTTTCCTGGAGGGTGTCATGGGAAGTTAGTTGCATGTGCCTGTGTGTGCGTTCATGCTTAATAGTGAGAAATGGGCAAGCTGACCTAAATCTCAGCTCAATAGACAGAAAACTGTGGGGCTTTTGTGCCTGGGGGTTTTTCTTCTCCGTGGTTTTTATTTCCATGCACATTTGGTTATGAATGCCAGTGGAAACCAAAACACCAGGAAAACAGCTGTTCTCGTGGTATTTCTGGCCTGCCAAATAAGGAAAGGTTGGATTTTTCCCAACTTTTCTGTTCTCACACAATGTTACTCTCCCCACCCCACCCCCATCCCCACCTCTGTGTTGGTGACTTGATCAGAGTTTCACAAACAGTGAGTCCAGCAATTTGGGTATAGGTATGTGCTTTTAGTAAACTGGGAGAGTTTTACATGTGGATTCGTAATTATACTTTAAAATTGTCTTTGTTTGCTCTTTTAAGGAGAAATTTGAATTGTTGAAGATTTCAGTCAGTCAGTGTTAGTTGCTCAGCTGTATTTGATTTTTTTGTGACCCCATGGACTATAGCCTGTCAGGCTCCTCTGTCCATGCTCTCCAAGCAAGAATATTGGAGTGGGTTGCCATTTCCTTCTCCAGAGATTCTTCCCAACCCATAGATCAAACCCAGGTCTCCTTACCTTCTGAGCCACCAGGGAAGCCCAATCAAGATTTAATTGTAAATCAAAATTTTAAGATTAGTATATTAATTAAGAGCAGTTGATTGGCTTTCACATAAAATTATCTAGCTTCCTTACCTTGAAATGCACACTAAGCCCTCACCCCCATGATCAGAGAGTATTTTCTGTTGAAATATTGCTTAACTACATGTTTGTGACTTAAAGAGACATTTCCACATTCAGGATAAATCTAGCTACTCTGTCTATTGCATTTTGAAATCAATCCTTCAATCTTAGGAAACTTGGAGAAAGATTTCTTGAAGAGCAGAGCAACTTTTTATTTCAAGTAGATTCATATAGTTTATATATATTAAATATATTCATATATGTATATCATGCTCTGCTTAGTCGCTCAGCATCTGCCTACAATGTGGGAGACCTGGGTTCAATCCCTGGGTCGGGAAGATCTCCTTGAGAAGGAAATGGCAACCCATTCCAGTATTCTTGCCTGGAAAATCCCATGGATGAAGGAGCCTGGTAGGCTACAGTCCGTGGGGTCACAGAGTCGGACATGACTAAGCGACTTCACTCACTCACTCATGGACTGTAGCCCAACAGGCTCCTCTGTGTATGGGATTTCCCAAGCAAAAATACCAGAGTGGGTTGCCATTTCCTCCTCCAGGGGATCTTCCTGACCCAGGGGTCAAACCTGCGTCTCCTGTGGCTCCTGCATTGCAGGTGGATTCTTTACTGCTGAGCCATCAGGGAAGCCCTCGTATATGTATATGTGCATGTGTTTTATATATAAATATGCATTAGTACTAGATAATCATAAGTTAATAAACATCAGGGAACTCACTGTACCCCCCAGAGCTAGGCACTTTAAACTCTTTGGGGAAACAGCTTCCATAAATCTAACAGTCAATGGGTTAGCCTCTTTGGCTGAGGTCTAAGAGGTTATTTATCACTTCCTAGATCCCATAAGGACTAAAGGGGTCAAACTCCCTTTTGGTGATGTCACTGTTGGAGAAATGTGTCCTTTCTTAGGTTAAAAAAAAAAAGTCTTCCTCAGCAGCCTTACAACCCCATACTGTACCTGCAGTATAAGCATTTCACAGGGCCACTGTGAGATCCTTCTTGCATTAAATGGCTCATTCACAACCATAGCCAGGCTGAAAAGGATGCAGGTCAGATTTCATCTAGTGGAATTAGCACCGGGACAAGAAAATGTCTATATAAGGCTAAGTTGTCCCTGGGGTCCTAATAGAAAACTATTTCAGGATTGTTTTCAGGGATTCTCCCCACCCCCCACCCCCAGTCTGGGCAGTAAGATACATTTAATCACCCCTTCCCCCAACAAGTTTTATTAATTCATCCATTCTTGAGTTATACACAAGTTCAAGTTATATTTCAAAGGACTAATTTATCCCCCAAAATTTAACCCTGGAAGTCTTAATATGGGATGTATTTCCAAAAAATTAAACCTGATTTTTTTGTGTGTGTATGGACACATAACTACAATGCATTAGTTTTATTGTCTGTGGGATGTGAATTTCTCATGAATATAAACTATGGTTTGAAAAAGCAGAGTTTATGGTTGAAGACGCTTAGGAAAAGATGAAGGACGAGAGGTGTTTTGTTTTTTTTTAACTAAAACCAAAAGGTCTGGTTCACCTTTGCGAGTAGAAACAGGCCAATCCATTTCCCTTTCTGCTGAACTCAACAGCGCTCCTAACAGGTAAGCCCACAGAAGAGAACCCTTGCTCATCAGTATAGTAATGATAGTCATTAGTAGTAGCAGTAGCATATACAGAACAGAAGAACTCCTGTACCCCCGAGAATTGCTGTGATGCTTCTCCAGGTACACAGATCTCCAAGTAGGAACAGGGTGTGCTAGAAGACACTTCTGTTTGCCTCTTTCCTGTGCTGTTGGTGACACTGTTCCTTCTTTCTGAACCTGACCCAGCAGGATGGTGCCTTGTCAAGGTGTGTGTCCCAATGCTGCTGCTGCTGTTTCTGGTGTCTTGACAAGTGCTTGCGCCATCTCAACCAGGTACATCTCCTGTGCCGGGGACGCGCGGTGTGAGGGCCTGCCGGTGGGCACTGTCTCTTAGGCCAGGGGTTAGCCAGTTTTTCTGTAAAGGCCAGATTGTGTAGAAGTTCTCAGGCTTTGGGTCATTTGGGTCTCGGTCACAGCTACTCAGCTCTGCTGCCGCAGCAGAAAAGCAACCACAGACAGGATGTAACTGGATGGGCCTGAGTGTGTTCTAGCAGAACTTATGGGCACTGAAATCTGAATTTTATTTTTTGTTTTTGCTCCCCTGTGTCTTTGTTGTAGTGTGACGGCTTAGTTGCCCCACAGCATGTGGAATCTTAGTTCCTCGACCAGGGATCAAACCCATATCCCCTGCACAGGAAGGTAGATTCTTAACTGCTGGATCACCAGGAAAATGCTTGGAATCTGAATTTTATATTTTTTATGTGTCAAGACATATTCTCCTTATTTTGAATTTCTGCAACTTTTTAACATGTGGAAATTATTCTTAGCTCTGTCCTGAGGGAAGCGAAGCTGGACGGATGGATCTGGTTCCTTGGCTGTTTTGTCTGCAGTCCTTTACCTTAGAACCTTAGGTCATTAATACAAGTCTTCAAATTCTGAAAGAAATGTGTCTCTCTTTCAAAAAAAAAAAAATAGGAGGCTTTAGAAACTCTAATACAATGCATATGTATCAACTGAAAGCAAATTTTCAATGTCTTTTCCAAGAACTATAATTTTCCTGAAATAGGAAAAGGACTGCCTCCCTAATTTTTATATATTTCATGAGGCTTTCACTTTCAAGCTATAAATATTCCTTTAAAAATCAGAAAAATTATATACTGTGATTGTTTGAATTTCAGATTTTTCTCCTCCTGAGTCTTTCAAACCTGTGGAAAATTAGATATGTATTTTATTTTTCTGTTGATAATTTAGGAAATTTTAATAACCCTTAGTCAAATTTACACAAAGCAGTATTTTTGTAAGTCAGCAGGCTGTTTTATAATTTAAATGTTCACAGTGCTCGCTTAGAAAAGTACTTCTTATTTTGCCCCTCTTCCTAATAAATGTACCAGTAGAAGTAAAGGGACTAATTAGGCTATCTATGTTTAATGTCTTATAAATGGTATTAAGAATACCTTTCTTTATTCGGGGGAGATTGTAGTCTTCTTGGAGTAGAGCCCTCTGTTTAAGGCTCTTCTTAAGATTCTTGGCATGCATTTTAGAGTGTGCTTAGCTTTCACTTGGATCACGTCAAGCAAGCATGTATAAAGCACAGTAAAATACTATCGCACCTTTCAGAGTGGTAGGTCCCGTAGCAAGTCAAGCCAGACCCTGTGAATGCCTTGTCACAGTGTGATGTACCAGCCTCTCTCCCCTAGAATTCTGTGTACACATCCAGATACCAACTTATTCTATGAAGATGCCATTGAGATGCATTACAAATATGTACTGTGATAAAATACATATACATGAAAATCGAGCTAAGATACATATAGACAGACTGGAAGGACAAAAGCAGTGGAGCCTTTGATATACCAATATGTTGGCCACATGGTCCTTTAGGGCCCTAAAGCTGAGTTGCTGTTCCCTCACAGTATTAGTAAATTCAGGTTCTCTCCATGTCCCTCTTTCACTGCTTCATAGACTCCCACCCTGGGGCTCTACGGATACTGCAGGGACCACCACCTCAGGAGAGGAGAGAAATGGGTGAGGAGGAGGAAGGATGGGCTCTGGGCTCACGTCAGCATCACCACCTCCCGTCCCTGCCTCCAGCCAGAGCAGCCCCACTTTCATCTAGTTGAGAAGTGGGATTCCACTGAAGTTTAAAGACAGGCTCTGCTGTTTGAACAGACTTGAAAGCCACTGTCTCAAACTATGTTCTTGCTTGTTTTCTCTGCCCTCTTATCCTAAGGGACGTACTTTCTGCATTCTGGCATTTCAGCATCTTATATTAACCCTGTACCTTTACTTTTGGGAGTTGAAAATGTTTCCAAAATCATAAGTAGTGTTAGTATTAATCTCAGTATAATTATTATAAATTGTTGAAATCCTTTTAACAGACGTACAATGGGAATGATTGTTCCTGAATCACAAAAAGACTCAGCTAGCCTTGAGGATCCAGCTCATGGTGAATCAGTGTTGCAAATAGGGATAGCTCTTTGAATTTTGATCTTGGTGCCAGTGCATTGTGCCTGGGCCTAAACCAGCTGTCAGAGCCGCTTTAAAAAAAAATATGTATATATATATTTTTTTTCATTCACTTATTTGGCTATGGGATATTCAGTCTTTGTTGTGGCATGTGGGATCTTTAGTTGTGGTGCTCAAACTGTTTAGTTATAGCACATGGGATCCATATCCCTAAGCAGGCGTGGAACCCAGACCCCCTGAATTGGGAACTCAGAGTCTTGGCCCCTGGACCACAAGAGCAGCTTTAACATGGGGTGACTCTTATAGGACTGGGCACTGCCAGGTGATGTGGGCACTGCTGGGAGGCCTCAGGTTTAGGAGATTGAGACAGGAGAGGAGGAAGAATAAAAGAGAAAGAAGCAATGTGAATACTGATGAGGAGGGAAAGGTCACCTCTTGTCCAAACAACTCCTGGAAAGTGGAGTGAAATAAAGATTTGTAGGGACTTCCCTGGCAGTCCAATGGTTTAGACTCTGTGCTTCCAATGCAGGGGGTACGGGTTTGATCCCTGATTGGGGAACCAAGATCCCATATGCCATGCAGAATGGTAAGAAAAAAAAAAAAAGATTTGTAAGAATAAAGATGATTGTTGTGGAGTTGTGGCCAGAGCTATTGTTGATCTCATTTGGCAATGGACAAAGGAAAGGGAGCTTAAAGTGAGAGAAGGAATTTAGATTAGCCTTTGAAAAATTTCCTGGCACTGGAATGAGTTGCTAGGAAAAGATTTTCTCTGGAAATCCGATTTAAAAGAATTGAAGCTTTTTTTTTTTTTTTTTTTAATTTTGCTAGTTTTGTGTAGGAAGAGCCGGGAAATGCTTGAGGAGAATGAGATCCATTTGTTACCATCAGAACCCAGATGCTCTTCTTTACTTAACATCAAGGAGCAGGCTGTGTTTCAGCTTTGCTGCTTAAAAGCCTAATCCATCTTGCAGGGCCCTGGGAGGGAGGCTAGTGGCAGCATTTTGTCGATACCCAGCCTAAGAGTACGAGGTAATTCACCTGCAGGGTAGGGAATGAAATTCCACATTTCATCATTTCTCATTACCTGCCTGTCTACGTTGTAAATCCCAAGTGTATGTACACCTCACACATTTATTTATCCAACATCTATTTATTTATGCTGTATTCAAACCATTAAGGTATAACGAGGAGGGGACTGTGGTGAAACAGAGTCAATATAAAGCAAGTCAGGGCTTCAAGGAGCAGATAAACTAGTGTGGGGAACGGGGGAGACTGTGAGACTCTTGCTTGAGATATTTATATAACTGTATGTGCTGGAATGAGGTCTCTGAAGTTCAGGAAAGAGAGTCTTGGTATGGAGAGATGCTTTGACTTGATGGTTAGGAGAGCTTGCACTGAAGAGGTAGGATTTGTCAGGCATGAGCAGAGAGCACCACCGGAGGTCACAGCTGATAGCAACAACAGTAGCCACAGCTTCTTGGCACTCACGGGCTTCCCAGGTGGCGCAGCGGTAAAGAATCTGCCTGCCAGTTCAGGAGATGCAAGAGACATCCTCCCTGGTTTGGGAGGATACCCTGGAGTAGGACAGGACAACTGCTCCAGGATTCTTGCCTGGAAAATTCCATGGCAGGCTACAGTCCATGGGGTCACCAAGAGGCGGACACGCCTGAGCACACACCACATGCCCTTGACCCTCACTGTATGGCCAGTTGGGTGCTCAGCACTTTCCTGCAGTAAATCAACTGTGAGTTTTCACTGCAGCCCCTTGAAATAGTTATCTCCAACATATAGATGAGGAAACCAAGACTTAGAGAGGGCCTGCAGTTAGTTAGTGGTGGAACTAGGAGTTGAAGCCATATCCATGTTGCCCCTGGGACCCAAGCCCTGAACACTGTGCATTTTGAACAGCCAGAGGAAGTCACAGCCGCTGTCTAGGGGGGGGGGGGGTCTCCTGAGCACCTGCCCAAGCCAGAGTCCAGACTGGCTATGGAGCAAGGCTGATTTCAGGCAGATTTTTGTGGAGGAGGATAGGAAAGGTGTGGGAACAAGGAAGGGGGTGAAGGCTGGANGGGGGGGGGGGGGGGTCTCCTGAGCACCTGCCCAAGCCAGAGTCCAGACTGGCTATGGAGCAAGGCTGATTTCAGGCAGATTTTTGTGGAGGAGGATAGGAAAGGTGTGGGAACAAGGAAGGGGGTGAAGGCTGGATCAGGCAATTATAAACCCAGAAAAGGCTAGTCGGGGTGGTCTAAGCCCACTTCCTCCCCTCAGGCATGTCTGTGTCAGAGCTTCTGGGAGGCCGACTGGCCAGGCTGTTCTCAGAGCTTTTCAGATGAGATCCTGCAGCCTCCCCCTCCCTTCCAGCACTTTGCAGGAGCCCAGCTGAGAAGTCCCCAAGTGGGACCTTGCAGGCTCGCCCATCAGCAGGAGGCTGATGGTCCACACATGGTTCCCATGGAAGTGCCTTCCTGAGTGCACATCTTGTCCATGGAGGACACAGACATCTGCACTAGTGCTGATGGTGGCTTTAGAGCAGTGTTTCTCTAGGTTTGACACCAACCGGTGAGCTCACTGATTTTGGAACCATGCGTTCCAGAATGTTCTCTCTTCAATTCTTACAGGCAAATGGTAGAATTTCATGGCTTTTCATTTTCGCATTACCACTGAAGGCTCTTCACCAGTCAGTAAAGTGCCTGGTATGTTTGCACATGCATGGTCAGTCACTCAGTTGTGTCCAGCTGTTTGGGACCCTATGGACCATAGCCCACCAGGCTCTTCTGTCTGTGGGATTTCCCAGGCAAGAATACTGGAGTGGATTGAAAAAATAATAATAATGCTGGAGTGGGTTGCCATACCCTTCTTCAGGGGATCTTCCCAACCCAGGGATCAAACCCACATCTCCTGAATTGCAGGCAGATTCTTTACTGCTGAACCACCTTAAAGCTTATTGAAGTGTGTTATTTGGGAATCAAGTGGTGTTTTATTTAATTTCCTGAGGTCTCAAATTCATAATTCTGTTGAGATGTCTGACTGCCAAAGTGAAGCCTGATGAGCATTCAAGGCTTGTGAGTGAGCCCAGGCAGAGCTGGGATTTTGCAGACTGGGGAAGGAACCTTTACTGTGGGTACCACCAGAGTCCCCTTGGTTTGGCTGTTGTTCAACTACAGTCCCACTTGTCTTGTTCCCCACTTCATTTCTAGTGAGTATTTGGCTATTGTTTAATGCATTGTGTGTTTATCATGTTGAGCATTGCTTTCCTTTTCAATTCTTTGCTCTTCCAGAAGAAGTGGGAATAGCTGTAGAAAGTGAGCTATGGGCTGAGGTCAAACAGGTTTGAAAACGATTTCCAACCTGTCTCCTGGGAAGAGCTCTTAAGTAAAGGCAGCCCCTAGCCAAGTATGGCAGCAGTTGGTTTCTGCTTTCTTGGTGGAACTTGGGTGAATCCCTCCACCTCACTGACCTTCTGCAGAAGAAGAGGGTCGGTTTAAATGACCTGAGGTCCTCATTGGGTGTGCTCAGCCTTGTCCTGGTGGCTTGCTGAGAGCTGGGGCACACAGGCACCATGTTACCCATTGCAGCTGCGAGACGCTTTCTGTGGAATGTGGGGCAGGCTGGAAAACCTGAACTGTGTGTCTTCCCATTGTGTCCAGAAGGGCAGGATCTTTTTCTTTTTAATATTTATTTACTTATTCAGCTGCACCGGGTCTTAGTTGCAGCATGTGGAATCTAGTTCCCTGACCAGTTCTAGAACCCAGGACCCCTGCACGGGAGCATGGAGTCTTAGCCACTGGACCGCCAGGAAAGTCCTGAATCTTTTTTTCCCGTGTTGTTATTCTTATCTATGCGGACTTACCCTGCGATCACAAAGTAGGTGACGCTTTATGTTGCCTGGATCTCAAGCCTCCAGAATCTTGTCAAGTGGACTGAAGATGTGAGTGAACTGCTATCTTCATCCCCTTATGGCAAATCTCCCAACACTGCTGCTGTAACGACGGCAACAAATACATCCAATTGGTGACCAGATGCCAGTAAAATGCCAGTCACTTCAGTCATTAACAGTGGAGGGTAGTGTCCAGAAGCTCCCCCCCCCATTTCTACCGTGGGCCACTATGCAGGGTAGCTGGGTGAATCTCTGCTGTATCTCCTGGTCAGCAACTTGAGAGAATGGGGTGACTCAGACCTGCCTTAATGCAGCCCATCAAGCTGCCAGCCGCTTTACTGTGACATCTGTCTAGATATGAAATATCAAGAAATGCATGCAGAGATTATTGCCTCTTAGCATTTGACTGGAAATGTCCTTCCTGACTTCTGACTAACAAATATACTGGTCAGAGGAACTCCAGATAATCCTGTCGAATCCAGTACAGAAAAAAACTTGCTGCTACTTGGCAAACATACACATCTCTCCCCTCCCTGCTTCATACCCCAGCCCACACTGCCTGCCACTGCCTGTCTTTCAGGGCACAGAAAGTTAGTCTTTGTCGTCTAGGCTTTGTGGCAGAATTAACTCTGTAATACCCCAAAAACCTTCTCTCCCCACCACCACCTCCCTCGATTTCGATGCTTCTCTTTCTCACAGTCCATCAAGAGCGAAGG
Organism: Neotragus pygmaeus; assembly: GCA_006410875.1. Taxonomy (NCBI): domain Eukaryota; kingdom Metazoa; phylum Chordata; class Mammalia; order Artiodactyla; family Bovidae; genus Neotragus; species Neotragus pygmaeus. The sequence continues at coordinate 4,876,212 of SJYV01011337.1, forward strand.
CACTCGGTGACTTTTCTGTGTCTGGTTTTGGTTCATCTTTAGCCAGCTGGCAAACCTCCAGGGACTCTTCTCCCCAGAGCAGCATGTACAGCTCAGAAAAGAAATGAATATTGTGCAATTCCTCCAAGTTGATTATGAAAATGATGTGTAAAGGTTCTTAAGAAGATGTGGTTCTTGGAGTAGTTGACATCGCCTCATCACAGAGCGTCCAGACAGCTGTCCTTTCCATGACAGTGGCGGTTCCGAATCCTGCCACCCCCGCCGACTGGCTTAGAGCTATTCTGGGGTTGCCAGCTGACGGCGAGAGCCCCGGAGAGATGCCTCTGTGTGAGCATGGGGTCGAAGGAAACACACACGTGTGTCAATATGATCGTTTACATTAAAGCCCCTTTATAGATGATGGTAATCCTCACAGCCCAGCTGTTTTGTGCCAAATGCTACTGTCCTGACTTTAGATAGAAAGGAATTGAGACAACATCTATCAGAGGCCCCAGACTGTCTGGAAGAAAACTGACTGTATCCTCATGTTTCCTGGTGTGTGGCTCAGAACCTGCTGGACTGAGGACCCTGGCTTTATGTGGCTTCCTGGGGAGCAGCCTTGCTGGAGCCCGGCTTCCACCTGCCGTGGGTGTGTTGCAAGGCTCACACATCAAGAGGGTGTGGCCCTAAAGCCTTCTGCCCCGAGTGGGCCTCCGCAGCCTCTCCTCCTTCTGGAGAAAGGCCCAGTACATAGTTACCATCAGTCTTTGCTGACTTGAAATTCTTCTACCTTCTCAGAGAAGCAGTTACTGTTTGTTGAAGGAATGATGACCTTATTATAGGGAAGGAAGGGTGAGTTATGTAGGGAGCCCTCAGCTAATCAGAAAATGCCCTGGGAGACAACTGTCGGGCTCCCCACAAGGTGTGCAGCAATGTCCCAGGTGGCTCAGTGGTGAAGAATCCACCTGACAATGCAGAAGACACAGGTTCTATCCCTGTGTCGGGAGCATCCCCTGGAGGAGGAGATGGCAACTCACTCCAGTATTCTTGCCTGAAGAATTCCATGGATAGACAAGCCTAGCAGGCTACTATCCATGGAGTCACAAAGAATTAGACACGACTGAACACACACACATGTGCATGCACACATACACACACACACACACACACACACGGTGTGCAGCTCCTCAAGGCAGGAATACCTCCCACTTATCAGGCACTGTGTGTGCCAAGCACCAAGCTGTAACTGCTTCACATACATTAACTCCGTCATCCTCACAAATAATCCTGTGAGAAAGGTACAGTTGTCACCCTTTTTCTTTATCTAGTAGAAGATGACACTTAGATTCAGAGAGGTTAAGTAGCAACTTGCTCCAGGTTCAGTTCAGTTCAGTCGCTCAGTTGTGTCCGACTCTTTGCTACCCCAAGGATGGCAGCACGCCACGCTTCCCTGTCCATCACCAACTCCCAGAGTTCACTCAAACTCATGTCCATTGAGTTGGTGATGCCATCCAGCCATCTCATCCTCTGTCGTCCCCTTCTCCTCCTACCNATGTCTTCAGGACGTTGAGTTGGTGGTGAGGGCTCTGAGAATCTTACATGATCACAGATGCTTAATCAGATAATGAGCAATGAGTTTTCACATCACTTCTGAAGACTTAAGTCCTCAAACTAGTGGATTTAAGTCTGCCAACAGCCAGTTTGAGATTTTAAAAGTGAATTTTACATGCATTTGTTGTAAGTTGGAAATCCAAAGTTCTTGTGGAATACCATTAAGGCACTTCTGCAGGGACCTCATCTGACATCTGACGGAGAATATCCTGCTGAGGCAGGCAGGGTGCCCTCCCTGGGGAGGTGAATACCCAATCTTTCATCTTTGAGAACCAAATATTCCTTTCTAGTTGACCATGAGGAAGAGGGAATTACCAAGAGAGGGCGAGTTAGGATGCAGGTGTGCAGCAAGGTGATTCAGTTGTGCATGTGGATGGACTTATTCTTTTTCAAATCTTTTCCCATTTGGGTTGTTACATAATATTGAATGGAGCTCCATATGCCACACAGTGAGTCTTTGTTGCGTGTCCATTTTAAATATAGCAATGTGTACATAGCCAAAAAATAAAAGATAATTCTACAGCCTTACTCTCCTTCTCTGTAACTCGCTCTGATTAAGACGTGCACCACTGTGGGCTGGATTACTGCAGTAGACTCCAAGTTGATTTCTTTACAGTGTTTTTGAATGGGTGTATGAAAGGATTAGCTTTATATCGTGAAATAAAACTTTCATCCTTTAAGCCAAAAGGAAAGGCAAAACCGAAGCAGGTAACATTCCAGTGTATTTTCCAAGGGAAGTTATAAATTATTGTAAACTGGCAGTGCAAGTAGCATTTTAAAGATTTCAGGGGAAATGTAAATAGATGGCTTTGAAATTATCATATACTTATAAGGAAAAGGTATTTTGGAAAAATGACCCAAGAAATCTCATATGAACACATATACCCACTTGTCCTCTTTGATTTAGTAAGCCCATTTTTGGAAATGTATCCTTAAAAAATGATCCAAAACTCATGAAATTAAGATGTTCCTTGCATAGTTATTTATAATAGCAAATATTTGAAATAGTTTAAATATGCCCTAGCTACATATGTGCATGCATATACACACTCCTGATATAAATGTATTTATTAAAAATTAGAATAATAAAAGTCAAGGAGCAACATGAAGATACTTATTTCCTATGTAAAGTAAGTCAGATATATAACAATGACACTGCGCCATTTAAATTGTATATCTTTTCACTTCTAGAATTTCTGTTCCATTTGTCTTCTACTCTGCCTCTTCATTTTTCATATCATGCTGTCATTCTTTACAGTCACTCTTCCTTCTGTCTTCTTAACATCTTAAACATTCTTCGAATGCTTTATTTCAGATTGTTCTCAAGGGGCAGATTCTCTTGGTGGATGCACTGTTCAATTTCCTTGAGTCTCCTTATAAATTTTTCCTGCGAACACTTCATCTTCTTCAAGTATGGTTATCTGTGGGGCTCCACTATTCCCTGGCCTGGGGGATATGGTTTCCTCTGCCTCTGCCCAGACCCTACTCATTTCAGGGGTCCCAGGCAGAAGTTGCATTTCTTGACCATTTCCTTGAATGACTGAGGATAAATCTGTGATTGTACAGACAGTTCAGTTTCCTGGCATGGGCCTGAGCAGTTTCTTACCCACCAGGGGTCCAGGCCCCACCCCCTCACTCCTACAGCCCTGACTTGCTTCCCTGCCCACTGTGTCTCTGTGGCTCAGTGCTCCCCATCAGGTAGGCTCTGCTTTGTTTCTAGTACCTAAACTTCTTTGCCCTCAAACTCTGCTATGTATTAAGACTGTTATGCAGCACTCGTCGTTTAATCGACCGTATTGACCAGAAATATTTCTTTTCACTACAATTATGTGAAAATATATGTGCATATATTCCAGAGACTGAAAGGGACTTTGAAATGACTTTTATGGGTAGAGATAGGGGGTTTATAGTAACTATTTTGCAAATATTCTGTACCGGCATTGTATTATTTTCAAAACAGTAAAACTCATCATGTTTTTAACTATTGTCTTTTATTTCAGAATGCATACACTACAACTGCCATTAATGGGACAGATTTTTGTACATCGGCAAAAGATGCACTCAAACTCTTATCCAAGAATTCAAGTCATTTTACATCTGTTAACTGCTTTGGAGACTTCATAATTTTTTTAGGAAAGGTAGGATGTCTTAACTCAAATAATAAAGTAACTTGGGATCCAAAAATTAAGCCATACAACAAGACTGACAGAGAACTGTTTCCCGAGCGCTTACTCTGTGTTGGGCCTCATCCTCTCATTTAGTCATCAATCCTATGAAGTATCTCTGTTTTACAGGTGAAGAAACTAGGGCTTAATAATTTGGCTAGGATTCCACAGTAGGTTGAGTCAGGATTCAAATCTTGGTTTTACTCTTAGCTATTATCCATTCTACCATTGTGATCCCACTTTTTCATATTTAGAATGAAGACTCTATGACTTCAGAGAATAAATATTTTATAGAGGTTGTCATAAAAATACATGAAAATTGGAACTTCCCTGGTGGTCCAGTGGCTAAGACTCCATGCTCCCACTGAAGGAGGCCTGAGTTCAATTCCTGGTTAGCAAACTAGATCCCACATGCTACAGCTAAGACCCAGAAGAGCCAAATAAATATAAATGAATAAATATTTTTTAAAAATGTATGGGCATAGTGTTAAAACCCGATGAAATGTCCACATTATTAAGAGCATTAATTTCCTAAATATACAGAATTATTGATACCTCAGATGGAGCCAGTTGCATTCCTGCTGTCATCTTTTTCTAAGGAGTTGTATGTCATGTGAAAACCTATTTTTCCTGCCTACGAACTAAAGCTAACATCCCCTTTCCAGGCTGTAGGTTAGAGTCCCTGAAGTAGTAGTCCTCCAGCCCCTTCCTGACCAGGCCCCAGCTGACGGTTCTCTATACCGGCTAGTGTCTCTCTCCGTGTAGTTGTCACTCGCTGGGCTTAATTCTGCACACCTCCGTTTGCTTCATCCTACTTCCACCTGACTGCCTTTCAAATTCTTGGCATTTCACAGACAGTTTCACAGACAGACATCCTGACGCTCCTTCCACATCTTCACTTTCCGAAGCTAGCCATCCTTGCCCCTCCAGCCACGCCTCCTCAAGGACACGAATGCCGGTGGCTGTCGTGGCCCAAGTGAACGAGCTCGTCTCCACCCGTGCCAGTGCCAAGTGAGGGGACTCGTGTCTCCTTGTGTAGCACCGTGTGCTCCTGTGGCATTTGGTGTATATCTCAGGGCATCACTGCCATGATGCCGTCAGGAATAAGTTAGAACACGCTTGGATTTCACAGGTGTCTGCTAATTGCACATATATTTGAAGGCACAGCTGGGTCCCAGAGACTTTTCGTGTGACAGTACTCTAGAAGCACGAACTGATCACGCCTTTTAAAACAGCCTAATAATCCAAGTTGTAGTTGTATCGAAATGGATAATATTGTTTACATTAGCTTGGTAGGGTTGTGGGTGATACGTTTTGTAATAACTACTTCCAAAAATTTTTATTAAGAGGTTTCATTTTTATAACAGATTTGTGTTTTACTTTAGGCAGTAATTCATTTTCTTGTATTTCTCAAAAGGAACACATAATTGCAGGTGGTTTTTTTTTGAATGAAGTGGCATGCAGATTCACATCCTTCTTTATGGATATCCAAGCACAATTAAGGTTTATGGATATCCAAGCACAATGAGGGCTCTAGGGGGTTCCATTTTGTCTGGTAAAGAATTAGGTTCCTCACGGCCTATAATCATTTCCTGGAAATATAGCAATTATATATAGCAAAAGCCTATTATCCTATTATCCCTACACCAGCACTGGAAAGCCCATCCACTTTAATCCCCAGGATAAAAGCAATCACACGTTTAACTACAGTACATCCACTCAATGGACTGATGCATCTTTTTAAAAATAAGGGTGTATTAAAAAAAGAACTGTTCTAATGAAGATGCTTATTGTAGTTTTTAGTAAAAGAAAAAAACAGACTAAAAATTTTGTGAGGTACCATTGTTGTTTAGTTGCTCAGTTGAGTCCGACTGTTTTGTGACCCAATGGACTGTAACCTGCCAGGCTCCTCTGTCCATGGGAATTCGGCAGGCTAGAATACTGGAGTAGGTGGCCATTTCCTTCTCCAGGGGATCTTCCCGACCCAGGAATCAAACCTGCATCTCCTGCAACCGCGGATGGATTCTCTACCACTGACCCACCAGGAAAGCCCTGAGGTACCATTATATCTACATAAATTTAAAAAATTAGGCATAGATTTACTCTTCCCATTCTCCAGATTAACTGGGGTTTCTTTTGGTATCATCATAGCTTTTCATTTCTTCTTCCTATATTAGTGTATCCAGTTTTCTAAGTACTCATTATAGTAAGACATACACACCCCCACATATGCACATATATGAAACTATTGCTTATACCTGACAAAAATCTTTTCTACAATATCCTAACCAATTTATAGAAATTTTCAACAAACTCTTGTTTTGGACAGGTGTTAGTGGTGTGTTTCACAGTTTTTGGAGGACTGATGGCATTTAACTACCACCGTGTGCTTCAGGTGTGGGCAATCCCACTGCTCTTGGTTGCTTTTTTTGCCTACTTAGTAGCCCACAGTTTTTTATCTGTGTTTGAAACTGTGCTGGATGCACTTTTCCTGTGTTTTGCTGTTGATCTGGAAACAAATGATGGATCCTCAGAAAAGCCCTACTTTATGGACCAAGAGTTTTTGGTAAGTAAACATCTCATTTCCTTTTTCAACCTCCATCCTCATAATCTCAAAACTGATGAAGACTCACACATAAAGGAGGCTGGTACCCAGCTTATTTTCTTTCCCGGGTAGGCAGGCTCTGTGAGCTTCTACCACAAGACCCAAACGTCCTGAGAGTGAGATTTGCGTTGTATTTTCTGAGGCTGATCCCACCTCCCTTATTGAAACCTTCCTGGAGAAAAGTGAAGCTGAACAATTAAACCCTTAGTAAATGACCCAGGGTAGAAGGTATTTTGGGTGCAGTAGCCAACCAAGTCCCTACTGGTCTTAATGGCTTATTTTGGCCTTTTGTATGGTCCGGAGCTTTCACAGTTGATCTTTTTTTCTAAGGCATTTTTGCATCCCCAAATATCATGTCATACCAGTTGTATTTTAGGAAACGCCCACTCCCATGGAGACCAATCACCTTCAAGGCCACTATTGACAGATCTGTGATTCTGAGGTCCTTTGTTAACCAGGGCACAACAAGGTTGAGAAAAGCCACACCCTCAGGAGAGCCCCCATCCTATCTGGAAATAGCAGGCAGCTGTTTCCAACAGCTTTTGCAACACAGTTGTTGCATATTTGCCTTATCCTGTGTAGACAGGGATATTTTAACAGCTGAATGAATCTTCTCATCTCTTTCCGTTGTCTCTGTCAAGTAACATTTTAACAATTTTCTTTCACTCGATTACCATAAAATCTAGGTATTAAGGCCCTTCTGCTTTGAAACAGAAAATGCAAAGCACTCCTTAGTCCAGCCAGGCACTGAAGTTTAAAAACACTCTTATGGTTTTATAAATAAGTGTATCCTTTTCCCAACAGATCATAAAAATACAGTAACACTTTAACATATTTGGTATGTATTCCAAAAACATGCTTATTATGGTTGTTCTTATGGTATCAGGAAGTTAACTAGGTCTCTTTCTACAATTTACACTTTTGTGATTAAAAACCCACTTTGAAATCTACCCCCCAAGATATTTTAGTTCAACAGGGAAAACTTTAAGGACTAAATTCCCCAAAATGATATGGCCAAGTAAATGACTGCCAATCAGTGTGGATACAGAACACTGGTCTAACTCATTCTTTTATTTTTCAGAATTTTGTAAAAAGGATCAACAAATTAAACACAAGGGCACAGAGAAACAAGAACTCATTAACAAGCGAAGAGGGAACAGAACTCCGGCCATTGTGAGCTAAGTGCCCATCAGGTATTTGTACCTGAAAGTTTCCCTCTCCTAAGAGCTGTGCGCAAAATAAACGATAAGGCCCAATGTGGCCCCAGTTCTTTGCCACTGTTTTTGTCCCCATTGTTTGACCATGTCACAATAGTAGAACCACAGAAAAAGTATGCAACCTTTTTTGTACCAAATGAGACTGAAAAATCTTTTAAGACCTTGTTTATGAGGTCAATTAAAAAAAAAGCACATTATGTAAATACTCATTTCAGCGCACCCTGAAAAGGATTTCCTCACTCACAATCAATAAACCTTAGCAGAAATCTCTGGAATATTGCCCTACTACAGAGAACTTTTTCCTAATCCTCCACTCCTGGAAATGAGCTATTTATGTTACAGCTTTTCAAAGTACAATTCTTCAATTTAGGGACAATTAAAACTGAAGGTTTAACTGGAACTCCCACCTGATGGGCATGGCATAGAATAGGCACAAGTTTAATCAGATGTGAAGTTAAATTTTGTTCACAGTATACAAGGCCACCTCATAGAAATGAGCAAACGTTCTGCATAAGTGGTTTTCAAGCCCGGCCCACCTGAGGACTGCCTAGAGGAAGATTTCAGGTTCTGCCTGGACCCCATTCCCAGGTTTAGATTCAGTGGTGGGTCAGAGAAATGGGGGGAGGGGTGTCCTTGGGCTGTTTTTCCTTTTTAAAGCTTTGAACAAATAGGAACATCTAACATGTTAATTGGCAGCCTTGCTTCAGCTAGATGAACAGGTAAACAGAATTACCCACTCTAACAGGACAGCCGGTCTGGCTTATTTGGCAGGGCAAACAGTGAATATGTTTCCCTAAACCCCTCTTCACGGAGGGCAGAAAACTGCCATGCCAGCTCAGGTCTCCTATAACAGATGCAGATCACGACTTTTCTCTTAAACAGCACCATCGAATTAGTTGAACTCGTCTTCTTTTAAGAAAAGGATTTACAGAGCAGTTTCTCTGAAGCGTAAAACTTAGTCATTGTTGTGTGATAAGCAAGTCAACTGGGCTGATTTTGTGGGTACAGACACCCCTATGTCCTCATCATCTGCCTCAGCGAAAAACAGGCAGGCACNGGGTTCTAACATTAGCTTCTGATCTTAGATATCTCTTTGGGTACCCAGTGCTAACATACCTTCCTGGCTGGCTCCTTTGTTGGTGCCCATTTGCAGGCTAATTGTGGTCCTGTCTCTTATACACATCTCAATGGGCATGTCCCTTCATTTTTCTAAGCTTCGTCTAGAACATTCAGTCCCAGTAATGGTGTGTAGATTCAGTAAAGAAATGTTAAAGCACCTTGTAACAATACTTGGGAAAGAATACTTAAAAAAAAAGTCTGACTCTATTCATCTGAAATTAGCCAGAAAAATAATCAGCCTGTATGAATGTTCAAAAAAAATATTTATTTATAAAAAATACAATGGGATAGGTTTATGCTGAGAAATGCAGCAATAAATACAGTGGAGGAAAACAGAGCAATTCTACATCGATACATTGGCACAAACAGGACGAGCAAAGGCACCCCCAGACTTTGATGTCTGCAGGCCGGTTTTGTACATGCTCCTTTTGAAACACCACTCGGAAAAGATCTCGTCGGCTTAGGTAAAAAATAAGTACACATATAATCACAAATGCACACTGATCAGGACTTTATTTAAAAATTAGCAAACAATACTGTAGAAACATTTATATGTAAATTTCTAAAACGCTGCATCTTAAATTTAGTTGGCAAAGACCACATTTAGCTATAAGCATGTTTAGTCTTCCATGTAGAAACAAGATACTAAACTGTAAAAAAAAAAAAAATAGCTTCCTATTGTTTGAAAATACCAGTTTAAGTAGAGGACTGTAAAAATGCATAGATTTTTAATGAAAGAACTGACTGTACAAGAGTACTCCCCTTTCACAGTATTCCTTTTTACTTCATATGTGAGTTATTGGTTATGCTGTAGGATTTAACTGTCACAGCACTAAAAGGCAACTATTTAGGGAAGAGGCAGAAAAAGGAAAAAGGAATGTATGTAAGGCAATAGTTCCTTTAGGTACAATAAGCATAATAGTGTTTTAGGAAGACAAGATAAAAATTACTCAAGGCTAGCTTGGTTCTCACTGAAATGAAAACAATGGGCTAAATACTGCGCTCCTCTGTGAATCTAATAATCAATGCCTTGATCACCATACTGGTAATCTCTGGGGTAGTCATCTTGGTACTCGCCATGATATTCATCTGGGTATTCTGCCTGATAATCACTATCACTGATTTCTGACCCATTGGTTCCTGTTCCTTGGCTTCCGTTGTGAATGACAGGTTCTGTGGGAGCAGCACAGTATTTGGGATCATACACTTGCCGCCCAAGCCCATACACACTCATTCCTTTCTGGGAAGCAACTTTGTTGGTACCCATCTGTAGGGAAATTGTCGAGTTGTCCACGGGTTGTAATGTTAGCTTCTGATCGTAGATGTCTCTTCGGGTGCCCGGTGCTAACATTCCCGCCTAGTATTAAAACATAACAAAGTTAAAACAGCAGCTAAAATCTTTTCCTGTGAATAGTCTCTAAATTATGAAATGCACATTGACCGTGAACACTAATAACTTTCATTCGGTTCAGGGGTAAAGCTAGCTTACCAAAATATCTCGATGCTGAATCTCTCTTACAAAGTAATATTCATTGGCTTTCAAGCTAGGTCAGTCCTTCCCTTCAAGTCCTTGCTCTGCTATAACATTGCTCTGTGGCCTCAAACAAGTTAATTTACCTTCAGTTTTAGATTTCTCATGTACAAGATGGAGACAATACCACCTACTTTGGAGTAGGGAAAAGACTGGACACAAAGAATAGAAAAATGAGGCATAATGCTGGCATACCTGAAAGTTACACCTGAATGCCTACTATGACCACACACGCTATCCAGGTTACCAATTTCAAAAGTCTGTAATACATTGAACAAAAATCACACTGGAATAGGAAACGGCAACCCACTCCAGTATTCTTGCCTGGAGAATTCCATGGATAGAAGAACAGGCTACAGTCCATGGGGTTGCAAAGAATCAAGACACAACTGAGCACACACGTACACAATGTGTAATGTAAAATTTTTACTGCTGTGTAAAGCAAATAAAGATTTTTCTCAAAATATTACAACTTAAAAAAAATATTTCACTCTGAGCAGTCCTTAAGGACTCGAGGCTCTGAGGCGCCAAAGAGCCAGCCATCTCAGAACATCTACTCCCCTCCTTTTCACAGGCTGGTAACTCACCTCATCTCTTCATTTATGCCAAGCACATGCTTCAGATTTAATCGGTAAAAAATACCTGAGTGGCAGCTCTGAGACAGAGCCCATGTACAGGACAAGTTCCATAAAGGGCAACCACGACACGCCTCATGGGGTCATGACAAAACGCTTTCCCAAACCTTATCCCCACTCCTGCTGGATATGAGACGTGTCCTGCTCTGATGTAAGTCACGGCAGTAACTCCTTGCAAGGCACTGGTGGTCTTTTTTTCACAGGAAATACTTCCATCATGCATAGTGTTAGAATACTACTAATAGCATTCTCCTTGTGCTGATTTCCATCCTTACTCACACATTTACCAGGTTGCTAGCTAGAGTTCTTTGTAAAACACCAGATAATTTTACCTACCAAGGTTGTTGAGGGCTCCTTTAAAACTAAGAAGCATTAGAAACAAATAAAAGTCAGAGCAATTCACTTAGATTTGGAGCAAGAACACTGTAAAAAAAAAAAGGTTTTTTTCTGGTTTGGTAGAAACGGCAGCTGTTCTTACTGCCAATAACAGCCGTGGGCCACACGGTACTTATGTGGCTACAGAAAAGGCCCTTTGATCCTTTTGCTTTCTCAGCAAATCTTACTTTCCTCAAGGAGTATACTCTATATATATCGCACAAAAATAACCACTTTGAACTCAGTTAATAAGAATAAGGTTAAGTGTGAATTTAAATGGCCCTTTTGTACTCTCTAAAACAAGTATAATTAAGGTATCACTTACCTGGCTGGCTCCTTTGTTGGTGCCCATTTGCAGGCTAATTGTGGTCTGATCAAAAGGTTTGTCAGTTTGCATTTTGGGATCATAAAGGTGCCTCCTCGTCCCATAGGCTGTCATACCTGCTTGGCTGGCGCATTTGTTGGTTCCCATCTTTTAAGTCAAAAATAAAATCACTAATTATCAGAAGTCAACAATCTGACACAACCAAACTTTCTATTCTGCTGAAAAAGATTTCTTAGAAGGGACGCCATTGACAAGTCCCCTCCAGAGCTGAGGTTGCCATTAACTAAATACAGAACCTTTATGCTTTTTACAAATAAAATTTTAAGGTGCTCATTTGCAAAAGAAAAATTTCAAAGACTTCATTGGATATAAAACCTCACAACATAATCAGATAAAAATCTGCACATAGGAAGAGAAGGACAGACACACACAAAATTACGACAATGGCAGAATTGTGAATAATTTCCTATGCTACTCTTTGCCCCACACTCTGTAGCACAGCCAACCAAATTAAGGAGTACCTGCTTCAGCCACTTAAAGTGACAGAGCAATCTCTGGTTCAACAACATGCTTTTCTACTCCAGATGTGTTTTGTATAAAATGTGATAGTAAATGCCAGGTGTTTTGTCTGGCAGCTTAGCAAGGGCTTCAGTTTCATTAAAATCAACATTTTTAGGGGAAAAAAGATGTATTTTATATCTCTAATTCACATATCATTAGACATAGAGAGGCAGAATGAAGAGTTTAAATTCAACCATGTTCAGAGAAAATTTTAAGTTTTCTTCTCCACTCTGAGTAACATGGCTTCGCGGCTAACCAGCATATCCTGTTCTAGTTGGGGACACATTTCTACTGTTGGGCTTTTGTCCTTAAAAACAATGATCTATTAAAGGAAAACTGTATTATTACAAGTCAAACCTGTTTATTGGAGAAGATGAAAAATATAAGCAAGAAGGAAAGGGGGGGAAATCACTATAGTTCCAACCTTTAGACATTCACTTGTGTTATTACCATTTAGTTTTACCTTGTTTCTATGTATATATCCAGATACATATACCTGTAAGTACACACACATACATACAGAAATATGCACATGCATTTTAAAAATAAAACTGGGATCATGCTGACAGTATTTTATAAACACTGTCATATTTTATAAATACTGTCATAAAATAAAACTGGGATCATGCTGACAGTATTTTATAATCCTGATTTGTTTTCCTTAATCTTTGAACTCTTGTATTATCATCTTTTCATTACTATTTCCATTTATGGAGTTATCATTTTTTTTAAGTAGTCAGTTATCATAATAACTGATTACTGAAAATTCATATTTCCAGTTTGGAAATTCATATTTGTAATCTCTCGCTATCAGTACAATTTTGTACTGTGTAAAAAACAAATTCATCTGTCAGTTATACACCAATAAAGCTGAAATTAATGAACAGATCCACCTCATTTGACTCAGTCAACAGGCATTGTGTCCAAAAGGATCAGATAGTAAAGCCCTCAGCATACTAGGCATTTAGCAGTGGTGTTTTTGTGACATTCTCTAAGAGAACAGCATAAAGGAAAATACCTGAATGAAGAACTGCCCAGGACTGACAAACCATGCTTTAGGGTAAATAAATGTCTGGCTTTGAGGTTTTGTAAAATTGCTTCTTTTGGCCAATAACATTTAGGAATTTATAAAATATGTTTTCACAATGTAATTAGGACTAAAAAAAAACATTTCCTGGAGAAACAATTACCAAGTCAGAGGGCATGTCTGAGGTTTCTTCTAAAACCATCATCGTCTAATCAGCTTTAAGTGGAGATAAATTGTATAAGCCACATATCCATCGCAAAATGTATGTATCTATTCCTTACTAATGAGACACTTTGGATGGTGAAAAATAATAAGCAATACCACATCACTGTTGTTTAGTCACTAAGTCAGCTCCGACTCTTGCAACACCATGGACTCTAGCGCGCCAGGCTCTACTCTCCATGGGATTCTCCAGGCAAGAATACTGGAGTAGGTTGCCATTTCCTTCTCCAGGGGATCATCTTGATCCAGGGATCTAACCCAAATGTCCTGCATTGGCAGGCGGATTCTTTTCCACTGAGGCCACCATGGAAGCCCCAGTGCCACATTACTTACCTGTAAACCAATTACACTCTGGCCAGCTTTTAATTTTCCTTCATCAAAACGTCTTGTTTGTTTCTCTGCATACTTAACTCCAATGTCAATGGTTGTATGGAATCCTTTTGTTTTGGCCTGCACAGAAATATGCACACTAACTGAAAAGGAACACTTACACAGAGATTCTGCCAAAAGATTTTACAGAAGGAACAACAGAGAAATTATATGGTCCATAGATAAAGGCTTCATTCGGTAAGACCCAAGTTTGTGGTGAAAAAAATATCTACGGCTATTCAAACTACATTAGAGACCTCTGAAACGTGAGTACTCTAATTAAGCTATCCAGTATTAGGCAGCTGATGTCAGCAGCCTTTCTCCAAAGCTAATAATTACCAGAGAGACAGGCTTCTCCCTGCCTAGTCTGAATTCCCATGAGGGCAAAGACGCAATTAATCACCAATGTAGTAGGGATTTCTTTAAACAGCCATTAAAGACATATACGTACCAGACCTGCGAGGGCCACCAACGTAGTCTGAACCTGGGTCATGTTTCCATTCTCAAAAAGATCATTTGCTTCAAATATGTCATGTGGCTTCATGCCATAAGCCTGAATAGCTTTAATAAAGTTGCCGATATTCTCCAACTATTTAAAAAAAAAGCATATAACTTTTGGAGCTAAACACTGATATTCATATTATCTAGGAATTTTAAGTCTTTATGACTAAATACAAGATGCAAGGCAAAAAGCTTCTTGGCAAGGATTCATGACCAGATACATAGTAAGTGTAGCTCTCTTAGAAAGGGGGAAAGAGTGTTTCATAGTGGATTACATAATGGTCTTTTTAAGCAGTCAGGTTTTTTCTTTAAAGTCAAGACCTTCCTTACATCTTTTAAAGAATTCAGTGTCTGAACTATTCAAGACTGGAATTTTCTTTCTCAAATGGTACAAAATTACATTAATGCACAATTTATTGTGTTTAAATGTTAAAAAATGTGTGGTTACTAAATGTTTATTCTCTTATATCTCAAAACATGCTCAAGACAAAAGATTCAATTTTACTTAATCATACACATTCATTAACTAAGAGTAATACCATGTTCTACAGTCAAACCTTGGTTATGTTAAATTCCTTGATTTTTCCCTTATTCATCCTGTGGTCTAGGTTGTATTTCTGTGTAAGCTGTGTCAACTCCTGAGAGTACACAGACTAAATACAGAATAAGAAAACTTCTAGGCCATCTAAGAGTCACAGAACTAATTCTAAGTAATTATGGAAACATTTAAAAAGTAACATTATAAGAGAACCAAATGTAGTCATGTGCACAGATTTCTGCTAAATTGTCTATTTAAAAACTATACTCAAGTTCTTGCTGCATAGAGAGTAACCAACTAGAATCAGGGNTGGCCAGCTCTTTGCGACCCCACGGACTGCAGCGTGCCAGGCCTCGCTGTCCCTCACCGTCTCCCAGAGTTTGCCCAGATTCTTGTTCATTGCATCGGTGATGCCGTCCAACCATCTCATCCTCTGACACCCTCTTCTCCTTCTGCCCTCAATCTTTCCCAGCATCAGGACAGATTTACAAATAATCACACACATTTTAGCAAACAGATTCTCAAATGTTCCCAATTACTATATATTTTGGAAATAATTTTTATCTATAATATGATACCATCATTGTAAAACTAATATCAACATTTTTCAAAGAGCTTTCACTTTCCTTTACCAGATGGCAAAATAAAAGCACGTTCTTTCCTATTAAATCAGCGTGGTTTCTTGCCTTAGGCAGGTAGCTCTTTGCAAGCCTGATTTAAACCTTTGGCAGAAACCCAACCATCTCCAGATGGTATCTCCGAGCACAATTTACCAGTCAAGAAAAACAGAAATGGATTTATTTTGTTCATTTGGAGTAAGGAGGTAGGGCATATTTGCTTTAGTGGAAAATGTGAGTTAAAAAAAAAAAACATTTGCATTCTAGGTCGATTTGAATTAGCATGTCAAAGGGTAGCCTGTACTCACGGT
>SJYV01011337.1:4892077-4926796 GCA_006410875.1 Neotragus pygmaeus
TTTTTAATTATTGAATATCTGAAACAAATAGAATATAAAATAATTTTCTATAAACCATGTACCCACAGTTCAGATTTCATATTTATTGTGTCATATTTACTTCAAATTTCCTTTTCCTTTCTCTCTCTCTCTTTTTTTAAAGAAATAGAACACTGAAAGTCAAAACCCTATCCCCTGTCTTTCACCTCTTCTCTAGCCTAAAGATTCCTGCATCCTCAGCTACATGTGGCATTATCTGCTGCTCCTGCTAAGTTGCTTCAGTCGTGTGCAACTCTGTGCGACCCCATAGACGGCAGCCCACCAGGCTCTCCTGTCCCTGGGATTCTCTAGCGGCTATCAAATGTTATGTCTATTTCCCTGAGAATTGTTGTATAGTTATATAGGTCATTCAGGTTTCTTTTTCTGTGAAATGCTTATTCATAATTAATATCCTTTGCCTATTTTCTACTGGGTAGTCTCTGATTTTCTTATTGATTCATAATAGGGTTTTTTTCTTTCTTCTTTTCGAAAAATCTCTTCTGGAAACAGATCTTTGTTAGTTAATTGCGTTGCAAGTAACTTTTCCTGAAAGTAAAAGTGTTAGTCACTCAGTTGTGTCCACCTCTTTGGGACCCCATGGACTGTAGCCCACTGGGGTCCTCTGTGGAATTCTCCAGACAAGAATACTGGAATGGGTTGCCATTTCCTACTCCAGGAGATCTTCCCAACCCAGAGATCGAACCTGGGTCTCCTGCATTGCAGGTGGATTCTTCACTATCTGAGCCACCAGGGAAGCCCACATTTTCTAGTACTTGCTTTACTTTTAATTTGGTTTCGCCTGTTTCTGTAGGTCTTACCACTTAAGTTTATTCTTGGACATTTTAAAAGAGAGAAATCATTTCAGTGTAGTGCTCTTTCACAATATAACGGAGGTATATAGGAGAGACTTTCAGAAGACCATTTATTGAATTCTTACTATGAGCAACGCCTCTCATAAGACTTGCGTGTATCCTGCAATCCTTTTAATAATGCAAGGAAATAGGCACAGTTGTTATGCCCATTTTAAAGATGAGAAAACTGAGGCCCAGAGAGATTAAGTTATTGCCCTAAATTATGCAGAGATTAAGAGAGATAAACCTGGGATTAGAATCCAGGGAGTCAGTTGCAGGGCTTGTATAACCACTAAAAGGAACTGGTTCTTAATGCCAAGTTTCAGCTCTCCAGAGGTCGCTGGAAGAGAGACGCACATAAACAGGCTCCATTTTGCAGTGAGACAAACTTGCTGTTCAGTCACTCAGTTGTGTCTTTGTGACCCCATGGACTGCAGCATGCCAGGCTTCCCTGTCCTTTAACATCTCCTGGAGTTTGCTCAAACTCTTGTCTGTTGAGTCAGTGATACTATTTCGTCCTCTGTCGTCCCCTTCTCCTCCTGCCTTCAATCTTCCCAGCATCAGAGTCTTTTCTAAGGGCAGCACATATTATTATAGGAGGTGGAGGAGGGCTTCCTGGAAGGAAAGGCCTTTGAGTTCAGTGAATGAGAATGAGATGTGTGTGCCAGAAGGTGATGAAGGCAGTAGTGTGTGTCTGTGTGTATACTCCCTCTGGAGCATGAGGAAAGGTATTCCAGCCAGAGAGGGAACAGCATGTGTTGAGGCCTGGAGAGAGCAGAGCATATTCTGAGACTTTTGAGCAGCTTGGTATATTTGGAAGGCGGAATTTCAGTTCAGTTCAGTTCATTTCAGTCCCTCAGTCATGTCTGACTCTTTGTGACCCCATGGCCTACAGCACGCCAGGCTTCCCTGTCCACCACCAACTCCCAGAGCTTGCTCAAACTCATGTCCATCAAGTCGGTNTTTCTATTATAAGAATTAATATCCACAACATACTCATTGAGTACTTAACTACAAGCCAGACACATCTCAGTAACACAAAGTTTGGAGGTGATAACTATTACTTCCCCCATTTACTGATTAGGAATCTAGGACAGAAATATCAAATAACTTGCCCAACATCATTCAAGGCAGTTAAGTGGCAGGAGGGATTAGAACCCAGATCTATCTCACTCCAAGGTCCATATCACACTACCACCCCCAACATGGTTAAATAAGGTTTTAAGAAAAAAAAAAAAAAGAAAGAAAGAAACCTGACATTTAAGCAACCTATCATAGAGAAAAAGCAAGTTATGTTATGCAAAACATAGAGAAAAAGCAAGAAGAAATCAAAAGCTATCCAAATAAAGCAGTGTCAAAGTTCAAGTTCCACAGATCCATTCATCAGGTGGTTCTGAGCCCTCAGCTGAAATGCATTATCTCATACAAAGAATTAGCAGACAGGGATATTTGATTTCCAAGCCCAATTAATACAGCATTAAATGAATAATCATGATGCCAGGAAGTGACAGGTGGAGAGCAAAAATAGCAGGGAGGGGAACAGACAACAGTGACTGGTAACAGAGCAGCCCTAAGTACTCCACGAAGACATCACTCTTCGAGTTAAAATTCTTAGAATATTCCAACTTTCTCCTGTGATCTTGAGCAAATCACACCTCTCTGAGCTTCAGCATCCTGATCTGTAAATGATGTTGGGTAATCCCAGGAATCCTCCCCATCTCAGAGGGCTGCTCTGCTGTGGAGATCAAAAGACTTCCTATGAAAGGAGACAGTCTGAAAGAACCATATAAATGAAAGGGGTTATTAAAGGTTGGTTTGATGCTTAAAGGGATAAACCCACATTTATACAAACCAAAAGTGAAAACCAACTTTCCAAAGATCCTGAAAGCTGAGGTTTTACTATTTTAAAAAATGCATTAATAATTACAGTTATTAATGATCTAGCCTCAGTCTATAAACTTCCTTCAGTCTACTCAATAATAAGTAGGAAAGGGGCAGAAGTTGCTTCATTAATCAGCAAAAAGATGATATTAACCACCAAGAAAAGTCAGTCACTTGAAGGACTGCCAAGGTCAGTACCTCATTTACGACGCAAAAGGTAGAGACTTAAGGGTTGCCATACAGTTATCTCAAGGGCAAATTAAAATTAATGTGCACAAGCCAGGCCAGGCTATTACATCCAGCAGATTGGACATGCTGATTCCACTGAAGGGATTCCTAAAGGTCTGCTTGCAAACCTTGGAAAGAACAGCACAATAGTCTAGAGGTTTTTAATTGGTGGGGTTTGTACTCACAAACCACTCACTTTTCTGTTCTTCCAAACAACGTTGAGGAAACGGCTATCTAACACACTTGACAAGGTAAAAGATCTAAATTTCAATTTTAGATACACAAACTGAAGTCAACTGCTTACTTCAAAGATTGTTTAGAATTTAGTAACAGCTGAATTGATAATATGATGTGGAGACTGTGTCAGGGATTGGGCAGAACCACAATTCTCCCTTGGGGTGTGACAATGGTGCGCTTCACAGCGCCTAGGTACCTCCCTCCACACTTCNTTTTCCACAGTTTACTGTGATCCACACAGTCAAAGGCTTTGGTATAGTCAATAAAGCAGAAATAGATGTCAGACAAAAATAAAAGATAATCACAATTGCAAGCCATAATGAGAACATGATTAACCTAATGATATAAAATAATTACATACAATTTGGGGAATCAAGCAAAGTGATGTAGAGAGTGGATGTGCATATGTACACATGTTTTCATCCACCCAGCCAGTCTATGTCTGGGTACATTTAAACTATTTACATTTAAAGTAATTATCTGTGTATGATCCTATTACCATTTGCTTAATTGTTTGGGATTTATTTTCTGTAGGTCTTTTCCTTTTCTTGTGTTTCATGCCTAGAGAAGTTCCTTTAGCATTTGTCGTAAAGCTTGTTTGGTGGTACTGAGTTTTAACTTGTGCTTGTCTGTAAAGCATTTGAGTTCTCAATCCAGTTTGAATAAGAATCTTGCTAGTTTCTTCCCTTTTATCACTTTAAATATATCATACCATTCCTTCTGGCTTGTAGAGTTTCTGTTGAGAAATCAGCTGATAACCTTATGGGAGTTCTCTTATATGTTGTTTGTTGTTTTTCCCTTGTTGCTTTTAATATTTGACCTTTAATTTTTTCAGTTTGATTATTGTGTGTCTCGGTGTGTTCCTCCTTGGATTTATTCTGCTGAAGACTAAAAGTATCTGTTGGATTTGGAATGGAGAAATCACTGATGACCTGGTCAGAAGCCCTCAGAACAAGTGATGTCGACAAAAGCTAGATGATCGTGGAGAAAGTGAAAGTGATAGTCGCTCAGTTGTGTCCAACTCTTTGCAAACCCATATGTCCGTGGAATTTGCCAGGCAAGAACACTGGAGTGGGTTGCCATTCTCTTCTCCAGGGGATCTTGCTGACCCAGGGATTTGTCCTGCATTGCCGGAAGATTCTTTACCATCTGAGCTTCCAGAGAGAAATAAATTAAAGATGAGGCATTGCAATTACAGACAAATCTGAGGAAATTCAAAACCCACTCCATCTTTATGTTGTACCATCTTTATGTTCTCCTCTCCTGATTCTTTCCCTATTTTACCTATACTGTCATCCCCAATTCTCTTCCTATTGAAAGCTTAGCCATTTTTTTTTTTTAAGATCAAACACCAACTTATCTTGAGCTGCCCTGCACTCCTGGAAGTTAGGACAGATTGCTCAGTACTTGCTTCATAAATCTTTGCTGAATTAGCCAACTGTCCCCACCTCATCACATGGAATTCCCCTTGTATGTCTGTTACAGCACTGGCTTTTTATTACCTCGTAATCTATTTAGTCATCCGTGCTTGCCTATACAACTTGACTATATGTTTTGATGACTAACTAGCTAGTCATCTTTAAGCCTCTCATAGTTTCCAAGTGTTTTGGGCAGTGTTATCATCCAAATTGAACTCTACTGACCGCTTTCTCTCTTGCATTGATATAAGCACATGCTATGTTTGGCATGATCTTTGTCCTTGGAGACAATGATTTTTAATGGTACATATAACCCTAGGATTTGCTTGACTCGCCCTTAATCTCTCAAAATCTTTCCACTATTATTTACATGCTTTACATATTCTAAATTCTATAAAGTTTTATCAAATTGGTTCTCTGTATGAATGAATACAAGCCAACTTTTCAATTCAAGGAAAACAGCCCATTTAACTCTTAAGCTCAGAAGACTCAAATAGCAGCTCATTAATGAAGTTAATATTCACCTACATCTCTCTTTCCAAAGAACAACATAAGAAATGTTAAACCAAGCCAAAATAGAAAAATGACATTGAACTTTTGAATTTCTAAGCACTGAAACCAAAAGAATAAGTCATATTCTTAAATTCTACTTACCTCATTAGTATTTGGATCTGGCTAATTTGAAGAGGATAAGGACCATAGAGTGATAAATGGATTTATTATGTTGTAGACAGAAAGACTTTCAAAAACTTTCCAAAAAAAAANAAAAAGCTCAAGGCTACAGCAGATATCACCGAAGCGGCGCGCTCAGGCTTTGTCTCCTCTTGCCGCAAAAGCAGCAGCAACTGGCACCGGGATTCGAAAACCAGGAAGGGTTCTGGCTGGCTCCCGTCCTTCCGGTGGTCCTAAGGCCCTTGCCTGAGGCCGCTCAGCGGTCTCCCACCCGGCAAGACGCGAGGAACAATGGGGACCCAGTTTGCCCACTAACCGCCTAACTTTACTCTCTTTGAATTCCGCCCGGGGGGCTACAGTGGGTAAAGGTCCAGGGTCTGCCAGGGGCCCGGGCCGGGTGGATGGCGGAGGCTGCTCGCTGGGTCCCCAGCCGCGCCGACAGGCCCCACCTAAGGGCGAAAGACCAGGCAGGAGCGCCCCCTTCCCGGAGGGGTGCGTCGTGCAGCCGCGGACCCGCTTCTGGAACCAAGGGACGGCGCTGNGGCCGGGTGGATGGCGGAGGCTGCTCGCTGGGTCCCCAGGCGCGCCGACAGGCCCCACCTAAGGGCGAAAGACCAGGCAGGAGCGCCCCCTTCCCGGAGGGGTGCGTCGTGCAGCCGCGGACCCGCTTCTGGAACCAAGGGACGGCGCTGAGGGATTCCAAGAGCCTGGGAACCCACCGCCCGTCGCTAGCCTCGGCCCGCGGCGCTGGAACAAAGCCAGCTGAGCGCCCGGGAGCCTGCGCTTGCAGCCGGGGACAGGACGGGGACGCGCAGAAACTGTCGCGCGCCCCCTTCGCCGCCCCGACATCTACTATCCGCGAAGCCCGCCAGCCAAGGCGCGCGGGGAGAAGCGCGGCCCCAGCCACCCGGGTCTCAGGGTCCCGGGGCGGCGCCCGGCATCCCACCTCTGGCCCCAGGCTCCCGTCCCCTCCGCCCCGAGCCCAGGCGTACCTTGTTCTTGACCTCGGCCGAGAGCCCATAGGAAGGGCCCTTGTTGAAGTGGGTCATGATGANGGTCTCAGGGTCCCGGGGCGGCGCCCGGCATCCCACCTCTGGCCCCAGGCTCCCGTCCCCTCCGCCCCGAGCCCAGGCGTACCTTGTTCTTGACCTCGGCCGAGAGCCCATAGGAAGGGCCCTTGTTGAAGTGGGTCATGATGATTCGCGCGGCGGGAAGAGGCTGAGTTCGGGTCCGGGGGTTTCTTGCACTCGGTTTCCCGCTCCTGGCCCCGAGGAGTGGCCCCACTACAAGATGCTCGGAGCTCGCTCTCCTGGGCGGCGCAGGAGTCGCCGGGACGCGGCGGCGGCGGGACGCGGGCGGTGCCTCGGCTACTCGGTCGGACGAGGTCCCCCAGACGCTCCCGCTCTGCTCCGGAGTCCCGCACGAACTGCCCCCCACCACCTCCCCCGGACTTTCAGGGATTGGCCGACTAGCCCGACCAATGGAGGGACGCCGCCTCCCGCGTCTCCCGAGAGGGGGCGGCGCGGCCAATTGAAGGGCGGCGGGCGCCGCGCTCCCTCCCGGCGCGGGTCTCTGGGCCGGGTCCCCGCCCTCACGCCTTGCAGGGGCGAAGCGGCCCCTCCTCCAGGCCCGGCGGAGCAGGCAGCGCCGGCGGAGGCCTGTCCCGCAATGGGAGTCGCCCTGGTCCCAGGGGCTTCCCAGAGGCCCGGAGTTCGCGTCAACTTCCAGGCATCCGCTTGCGGACAGCAAAGGGGAGGGAAGCCCGCCCGGCTGACCCGTGGCTGATCCACCGCCTCTCTTGCTGCAGACCCCGCGCGCGCAGGTGGCGGGCAGGACCCCTCCATTCGATGCGGGGGGAAGCATTGGAGTCCCCGTGCCCGAGAAAGGGGGCCCCCCCTCCTCCGACACCTGCTTCTTCCTCCCTTACCCTGCAGCTTCCCACACCTGTTGGGCTGACCTCTCCCCTGCTGCCGTCCTGGGAACAGTCAAGGCTTCGGGCCAAATTCGAGCTCACTCTGGGTGTGCTGTACGGGGAAAAAAGTGGGGAATGTGCCATGGCAGAGCCTGGGCATTTTAAGTCATTTTCTGGATTCGCACCAACTCCTTTTTACAAGCATCTTTTATCCGGGGTTCAGCTAATCCAAAAACCCAGGTGATTGTTCTATTTTCTCTCTCTCTGTCTCTCTAATCCGTAGGCTTTTTTGAGCCAGATCTTTTGTGCAGAGCGAAGTAAACTTGTATCCTTTAGGCCAGAAGGGCCTCCATCCTTTCATGGTCCCGCTTCCAACGCATCTCTTTCCCTCAGATCTCAGATAACTTGATAGAGACGAGGAAGGCACCAGACCCCTCCTCATTCATCAGAGCCTGGCACTGTTCTAGACACCTCCCAAACACGTTCTCATTTACTCCTCTCAAACAACCCGTAGGTCGACATCACATCCATTCTAGAGGTGAGAAAGCCAAAACTCAGAGACCGAAGTATACTGACCCAGGTCTGCCGGCCTCAGAAGCTTGGCCTCTTGCCAGAACTTCCCCGCGCATACTTAGGACATGTTTCTATCCCTGAGAGTCTAGTGTAAGAGTTCTGTTTAGCAAACACCAGTTACTGTGCCAGAACAGATCATGGAACCAGGTGTGGCAAACTGCTTGAGGAGTCAAACTTTTTCCTGTAGTTGAGCCCGCTTGGAACAGAAATGAACAGGGCAACTTTGAAAGAAAATGCACAGAAGTGCTATTAGCTTTTCAAGGGCTTTTGACTGATTTGGTGGAGGGAGGGTAGAAGGTGCAGGAGACTAGTAGGGAGGAAAGTGAATGATTTTTGTGGTTTGCTAATTTAGTCAGGAGGTAGGAATGATAATTAGGTCAGTCATCCCACACAGAAATGACAGTTGACCCAGGATTGGTGAGGCAAGCAGTTTGGGCTGCTTTTCCAGTAGTGTGATAGCGGCTGAGTGTCATGGACAAGACTTCACCCACTTTTCTTTGGGACTAAAGAGTGAGAAATGGCGGCCAAATTTGAGGTACAAGTCACAGTTCTATCACATGTTGTTCCTGCTGTGATGTAAGCTTGTCTGACTACAGTAAGATCGAGAACATAGAGTCAAAATCACTTTCATCTACTTCAAGGTCATTCCTTGTATCATAGAATATATATACAAGAATCATATTCAATTTCATCATGGAAACAAAGAAAAAAATGTGACTTGTAATGGGGGTTATTGTTTAACGGGTACAAATGTTAGCTTGGAATGATGACAGAATTCTGGAAATGGATAGTGGCAATAGTCATAAAACAATGAAAATGTACTTAATGCCACTATATACTTTAAAATGGGTCTTTTTAAATCCCTCCCTTTCTCCTCTTTGCTACCCAACCTGATCAAACAACCACGGATTGGTTTTCTGTCTCTGCATGTCAGTTTGTGTTTCCTAGAATTTTATAAAAATGAGACCATACAATGTTTCGATTTCAGATGGCTTCTTTCACTCAGCAAAATCATTTTGAGATTTGTTAACATTGTAGCATATATCAGTAGTTTATCCTAGTTTTATTACTGAGTAGCATTCCATTGTAAGGTTATACCACAGTATGCTGTGCTGTGCTAGGTCACCCAGTCTTGTCCCACTCCTGTGACACTATGGACTGCAGCCCACCAGGCTCCTCTGTCCATAAGGATTCTCCAGGCAAGAATACTGGAGTGGGTTGCCATGCCCTCCTCCAGGGGTTCTTCCCGACCCAGGGATCAAACCCAGGTCTCCCCCATTGTGTGTGTAATCTATCTATCTGTGTATATATATATATGTCCATCCTCTTGTTGATGAACATTTCTGTTTTCAGGTTTTAGCTATTGTAAATAAAGCTATATTAAAATTCAAGTACAAGTCTTTTTATGGACATATGCTATCATTTTTCTTGCATAAATACCTATGAGTGGAATGACTGGATCATAAGAAATGTATAGGTTTCACTTTTCAAGAAATTGCCAATCTTTCCCAAAATAATTGTACCACTTTATATTCCCACCAGCAGTGTACAAGAGTTCCAGCTTCTCTGCATCCTCACCAACACTTGTTATGTCAATATTTTTTAAGTTTAGCAATTCTAGTAGATGTAAGGTGATATCTCATTGTTGTTTAAACTTTAATTTTCCCAAATAAGTAATGATACTAGGCATGTTTTCATGTGCTCATTTTTGTCATGAGTATATCTTTTTCATGAAGAATTTTTTCAACCTTTCCCCCATTTTATGTGTTTTCCTATTATAGTTGACATCTTTAACTTATCATTACCAGAATAGATTTAGAAAATCCTGACCAAAGTCTAACAATAGAATGTGTCAGCAAATGCTAGAAAGTAAAATTTCACGTTACGAAATAACTACCAGGTGTGGCCCAATAATCTTAATTATTTTAACTGGAGCTGCCTTAATGGGCAGAATTGAAATAAATGCTCTTAAAGAGGTCAGTACTACCTTTCCAAATTCCCATTAATTAAAAGAAGTTGGTAGGGAGCTGTAAGAAAGTGTTCTTTCACAGATACAAATCTGTGGGTCACATTTGTCACACACCTTCGCACTTGGACAACAGCAAAAAATGTTTTGGAGAATACACCCTGTAAATACACAATGCTGGAGAATTACAAAGAAGCAAGAAGGCACCACTTTATCCTATTAGAAGACTCAGAGGAGACTAAGCAATTTTTAAGTACCTACTATGTGCTCAGCAATATTAGAGGTGCATCATGGACAGTAAGATCATATAATTTATCACCCAAATAGGAATACTTCTGAGAGTGAAAAGGGGTACTGCTAATATTGTTTGTCTCAGGCAGTCCTGGTAAGTCTCCTTGATAATGTTCTTTTCTATGATCCAAATTATCCCTGTTAGGCTTCCCTGGTGGCTCAGTGGTAAGAAATCTACCTGTCAATGCAGGAGACACAGGTTTGATCCCTGGTCCAGGAAGATCCCACATGCCTTGGAGAGTTAAGCCTATGCAGCACAACTACTGAGCCTGAGCTCCAGAGCCCAGGAGCCGCAATTACTGAAACTTGTGCAGCCTTGAGCCTTTCCTCCACAACAAGAGAAGCCACCTCGATGAGCAGCCTGTTCACTGTAACTGGAGAGTAGCCCCTGCTTGCCACAACTAGAGGAAAGCCCATGCAGCAACAAAGAGCCAGCACAGTCAGTAATAACAACGTGTGTGTGTGAAAGTCACTTAGTCCTCTCCAACTCTTTGTGACCCCATGGACTATACAGTCCATGGAATTCTCCAGGCCAGAATACTGGAGTGGGTAGCCTTTCCCTTCTCCAGGGGATCTTCCCAACCACAGGCATCAAACCCAGGTCTCTCACATTGCAGGCGGATTCTTTTATCAGCTGAGCCAGAAAGGAAGCCCAATAATAACAATGATAAACAGTCAGTATGCCTGTTTCAGTCAGTTCAGTTCAATTCAGTTGCTCAGTCGTGTCTGACTCTTTGTGACCCCATGGATGGCAGCACGCCAGGCCTCCCTGTCCATCACCATCTCCCGGAGTTTACACAAACTCACTTCCATTGAGTCGGTGATGCCATCCAACCATCTCATCCTCTGTCGTTCCCTTCTCCTCCTACCTTCAATCTTTACCAGCATCAGGGTCTTTTCCAATGAGTCAGCTCTTCACATCAGGTGGCCAAAGTATTGGAGTTTCAGCTTCAGCTCCGGTCCTTCCAATGAATATTCAGGACTGATTTCCCTTAGGATGGACTGGTTGGATCTTCTTGCAGTCCAAGGGACTCTCAAGAGTCTTCTCCAACACCACAGTTTAAAAGCATCAATTCTGTGTTGCTCAGCTCTCACATCCATACATGATCACTGGAAAAACCATAGCCTTGACTAGACGGACCTTCGTTGACAAAGTAATGTCTCTGCTTTTGAATATGCTGTCTAGGTTGGTCATAACTTTTCTTCCANTTTTTTTTTTTAATTTTGGCTTCATCTCATCCATCTGTAAAGTACCCATCACTCACTTCATGTGATACGTTAGTCTCTCAATCACAGACACATTCACTTGGCTGACATGTCAAAGGGTTTACCCTATGCCCCAAGGCAGTTATTGGGTCCAAGGAGGCATATGATTCAAGCAGGGCCCACCATTGTTCTTTTTGGTCAACAGACAGAGAATCTGAATATTTTGGTTACAGCAGATAGAACACTAACTCAAAGTGATACAGACAAAAAAATGGATTCATGTGACAGCAATGGTTGAAGTAGGTCTAGCTTTATGTGTGACTGACTCGGGAACTCAATCAAAGGGCATCACAAGCCAGTGTATCTCCATATACCTCCTCTCTTCCAGTGTCCCTTCCCTTTTGGTGCCAGGCTTACCACCAGAAGGTCCAGGCTTACATCCTAACCTCTCAGCAGCCACACACAGACACACACAGACACACACACACACACAAGACATAATAGAAAAATGAACCATTTCTCAATAGTCCCAGAACTGAGTCTCAATATCCTGCTATGGGTCACCTACCCTTCTGTACAGCAATCTTTTGAGCCACAGGAAGAAAAGTTCTGATTGGCAGGTCTGGGCCTGAGATGGTATGGGAGGTAAGTAGGCAGTTTCCCAGTCACTACAGGATTCTTTTTCTCAAAGAGGGTGCCTAAACTTTATTTGCCTCAGGCAAAAAGTCTAGAGATAACCTGTAAGGAAGTCATCCAGAATACCCAGCTCCTCCTTCTCTTATTGTCAGTTCAGTTCAGTTCAATTCAGTCGCTCAGTCGTGTCTGACTCTTTGCGACCCCATGAATTGCAGCACGCCAGGCCTCCCTGTTCATCTTTTAGGCACCAAGATCTTGTCAATGGCTTACCTGCATTCCCTTCTCTTCATTTCCAATAGCCTAGAGTTGAGGTTCTTATCATGTCTTGTCTGGGAATGACATCCTGACCGCAGGCTTCCTCCTCTCCCAGATTTATCTCCAAAACTGATGCCTTTCAGTGTGGATTGCCGCCCCCCCCCACCCCGAAAAAAAGTATTACTTTTTAAAAAGAGTATTTTACTTTCTAAAAAGAGTATTACTGGGAATTCCTCAGTGGTCCAGTGGTTAGGACTCCTTGCTCTCACTGCCAAGGGCCCCGGTTCAGTCCTGGTTGGGAACTAGGCGATGCATCATGGTGGAAAATAATAATAATAGACTATTACTATATGATCCTGGAGAAAGGAATGGCACCCCACTCGTTTTCTTGCCTGGAAAATTCCATGGAGAGAGAAGCCTGACAGGCTACAGTTCATAATGTTGCAAAGAGTTGGACACGACTGAGTGACTAACACACACACACACACACACACACACTATATGATCCAAATTTCACTTCCGTGTGTATACACAAAAGGCACAAAAGCAGGATCTTGAAGAGACATTTGTACAGGCATGTCCACAGCAGCATTATTTGCAATAGTCAAAGGTGAAAACAACCTAAGGGGCTATCAATGGATGAAAGGAAAAGCAAAATGTGGTATATACATACAATAGAATATCACTCAGCTTTAAGGATAAAAAAGGAAATTCTGACACATGCTACAACACGGACAACCCCTGAGAACATTATGCTAAGTGAAATAAGCCAGTCCCCAAGGGAAAATACTGTAGGATCCCACTTATACCACATACCTAGAGTAGTCGGAGTCACAGAGACAGAAAGCAGGCTGGTGGTTGCCAGGGGCTGGGGAGTGAGAAACAAGTTCTTATATAATGGGTACGGAGTTTCAGGTTTACAAGATGAAAAATTCTGTGGACGAATGGTGTGATTGTGGCACAACAATGTGAATATACTTAAGGCTACTGAATGGTACACTTAAAAATGGATAAAATGTATGTTGTAGTTCACCACAATTAAAAAAAATATGATCTTAATCACTTTTCTAAATATACTATGATCATGACATCCACCCTACTTAAAAGTCTTGTCATTTGGCTACAGGGCCAAGCCCAAGCTCTCCCACTCACAAGGTTTTTTCATAATGAGGATATCAAGAAATCATGTATGCAAAGTGCTTAGTGATGTGGCAATGCCCGGCACAGAGCATTCACTCAATAATTGGGTGTTATTGCCATACCATCAACACCACCCTATTATCTGGCCTCTCCATACTTTTCTGGCCTGAGTAGTCCATACCGTTTCACAATTAGGTGCCTCTACATAACCTGTTTTTTTTCTGCTTCTGTTCTTTCACATTTATCCTTCAAAACCCAACTCAGATATTGCCTTTCCCCCAGAAGCCTTCCTTGTATTACACACCTCCAGTAGATTTATTTATTCCCTTCCCTGTCTGTCCTTTCTAAATATTTTGTATTGCTTCTGACACAGTGTATTTAATTTCCATGTTTACATGCTAATCATCTTCCCAGATTCTGAGTAGATTTAGGACAGTATTGTTGATTGCCTCATTCCTCAGCATCTTATATTGAGGGTGGCATATAGTTGATGGTCAAGATGCTTACTCAATGAAAGACTATGACAAGCACTTTCTTATAAATCTTATCTCATTTAACCCTTACACCAAGAATTTTAAGAATATACTACTGTCCTCAGTTTGCTTGTTTGTTTGTTTTTTTGATGGAAGAAGCAGAGGCTCAGAGAGGTTAATAACCTGTTCAAGGTGGCACAACAGTGATATTACCAGAATTTAGGGTTGTTTCTGCTTCTGAACCGCATGGTTTTCTTACTGCACTATACTGCATCATTATAATTCACAGTCTCCTCAGGGAGGAAATGCAATGAAACCAGGAAAGTGAGAGCTAAATTCTGACATTGCTCAGATTTGGTGAGAGGAAAAAAAAAGGAGAGAGAGAGAGATGGAACAAGGGAAACAATAAAGAAGTGCAAAAAAAAAAAAAAAATCACTAAAAGGAACCCAGAAAAAAAGGTAGAAGACTGTTTTAAGAGCAAACGTGAGTAACTATTAAGACAAAAACAAAAAACAAAAAAAAAACAAAAAAAACACCCTTTTATTTTTCACTATGGTCCTTCTTGATGAAAAGCCCCAAGAGCACAGTAGAAATCAAATCACCGGGGCCTCCCTGGTGGCCCAGTGGTTAAGAATCTGCCTTGCGATGCAGAAGACACCAGTTCAATCCCTGGTGTAGTAAGATCCCACATGCCGTGGGACCACTAAGCCTCTGCTCCACAACTACTGAGCCCGAGCTACGGAGCCCACAGACTGCAGTTCCTGAGCCCCTGCGCCACAACTACTGGAGCCTGCGTGCCT
Organism: Neotragus pygmaeus; assembly: GCA_006410875.1. NCBI lineage: Eukaryota > Metazoa > Chordata > Mammalia > Artiodactyla > Bovidae > Neotragus > Neotragus pygmaeus. The sequence goes on from SJYV01011337.1 coordinate 4,906,636, forward strand.
TAGAGCCTGTGTGTGCTCCACAAGCAGAGGAGCCACGCAACGAGGAGTACGCACACTGCAACCCACTCCCCACTAGGGAAAGCCCTCGCACAGCAGCGAGGACCCAGCACAACCAAAACAAAAGGAAACAACAGCAACAAAGACTATTTTTAAAAGTTTTGTTTGTTTGTTTTAAAAAGGAAGGGTCAGTGAAGAAATGGAGTCAGCAGGAATGGGAAAACCCATCTCTAGCGGGAAGACGCAGAGAAGTGCAGTGCTTCTTAATAAGAAGGCAGGTGGGCTGAGAAGTAGGTGTGCAATGGAAGGGGCTGAGAGAGCTGGACAGATGGCTGGCTGTTCCTGGAGCCAGAAGACCCAGCAGGAGCTGAGAGAGTAAAGTGCTTCTTCTGGACTTCTAGGAGGGAGGGCGGCCCCCTCCTCCCCACATCCTGCCTCCTGCCTCGGTTTCCCTTTCTCTTTATCTCTCTCCTTCCTCCCTTCATTCCCATATTGATTCACTGCTCATTCATTCTCTTTCTGTGTCTTCTCTGCTCTTCTCTCTCCTTTTACTTTTATTCTTGCCTTATTCCTGCCTGAAGCCATGGTAATATCTAGTCATTTTATATATTGTCATTCAAGATGAAAGAAATCATTGACTGTTGAAGCTTGGTGTTCAAAATCAAACCAATCCTTCACCAGCTGCCAGAACTTGGCAGTCTGCGGAAAGAGTTTAGGAAGAGGGGTGAGATCCTCCCAATCAGGGATTCACAACCTTTGAAAAACTATTATGCAAGGATGTGTGTGTGTGACATCTTTCTTAAAGAGGATCCTGCTGCTGTTCTTGATTGTCAAAGGGAAAGAGGATCATAAAGGTTCTCATTGCATCATACAGTTGCCTCATTTTAACTTTATAGTAGTTGTGTTCTTGATTTTGGGATGTGTTTTAAAACTTCTGTTGTAAGAAGTAGTGTTAACATCAAGAAATCAAGAATCTCAGTTAAGCAACTATTTTGAAATGCAAAATGACTCACATTCCAATCTTTGTTGCTTGTCAGAAAGTTTAGATAACTTAAGATGCTATCAAAATGCTAATACTCTTTAATTCCTTTGTAAACTTGTTTACTCAGGAATGCAAAGGCCAGAGTTCCTTATTGAAATGCAATTCCTTTTCCCTCTTTGAAACAGCAGGAATCATTTTCTCAATGGTCTAAATTTCAGCACATAGCACTATTCTAAAAAAGGAGAATATTTTCACAGAAAGTTGCCTAGCACCTGTTTCTTAAAATAAATATGTTTACTGTTGGAAAAGAGGCATTTTGTTCAACAGTATTAAAAACATTAATATAATTAGCTAAACTAACTGGGTTTTTCTATATTAATTTTTATCGTAATATAGTTGTTTTACAATGTTGTGTTAGTTTCTGCTATACACCAAAGTGAATCAGCTTTGTGTATAAATATATCCCCTCTTTTGTGGATTTCCTTCCCATTTAGGTCACTGCAGAGCACTGAAGATAGTTCCCTCTGCTATACCCTAGGTTCTCATTACTTATCTACTTTATATATAGCATGCTGCTGCTGCTGCTAAGTCACTTCAGTCGTGTCCAACTCTGTGCAACTCCATAGACAGCAGCCTACCAGGCTCCCCCGTCCCTGGGATTCTCCACGCAAGAACACTGAAGTGGGTATATGCCTATGGGGTCACAAAGAGTTGGACATGATTGTTTAACTGAGCGCACACACACACACAGTGTATATACATCAATCCCAATCTCCCAGTTCATTCTGCCCTCTTATCCCCTTGCTTCCCTAGTGGTGCAGAGGTTAAAGCATCTGCCTGTAATGTGGGAGACCTTGGTTTGATCCCTGGGTCGGGAAGATCCCCTGGAGAAGGAAACAGCAACCTACTCCAGTATTCTTGCCTGGAGAATCCCATGGATGGAGGAGCTCGGTGGGCTACAGTCCACGGGTCACAAAGAGTCAGACATGATTGAGCGACTTCAATTCACTTCACTTCACTTCTCATTCCCTTTGGTATCCATACATTTCTCTAGGTCTGTGCTCTATTTCTGCTTTGCAAATAAGTTTATCTCTATTATTTTTCTAGATTAACTGGATTTCTTTTTTACTTCTCAGTAGATTATAAACTCCAGGAGGGCAGGAACCAATCTGTTCAACATTGTTATCTCCCACACTTTATACACAGTGAACGTGAACGTGAATGTGAACCTGAAGTCACTCAGTTGTGTCTGACTCTTTGCGACCCCATGGACACCAGGCTCCTCAGTCCATGGGATTTTCTAGGCAAGAGTATTGGAGTGGGTTGCCATTTCCTAGCCATTCAATAAATATATAATGAAAAAATGCAAAACAGCAAGCTGATAACAGAATGTATTTTATAGAAATCATTTTTTGAATTTTAAATTTATTTTTAAATTTAGAAATCATTTTTGAAGGCATGTCATTTGATCAACTTTCCCTCATTTCATTCATTAATTATTGGTTGCATATCCACTCTGCATTGAGGGTTCTTCTAGCCTCAGGAAACAAAATGGTAAATGAGACAGTTAAGATTCTTCTTTTCATTTCTTTATTTGGCCATTCCATGCACATGTGGGATCTTAGTTCCCCAATCAGGGATGGGACCCATGCCCCCTACAGTGGAAGCACAAGTCTTAACCACTGGACCTCCAGGGACGTTCCAATGGGAAAAGAATTTGAAAAAGAATAGAATAAAAATAAAAAATTTTTAAATTTATAAAGTAAAAACCATCCTGAAATCTGCTTTTTTAAAAAAAGTCATTTTGGGGGACTTCCCTGCCAGTCTAATTATTCCACTGCACGGGGCATGGGTTTGATTCCTAGTCAGGGAACTAAGATCCCACATGCCTTGCAGCAAGGGGAAAAAAGATTCTTTTTAGGAGCTTACTTAAGCAAATACAACAGGGGAGATAATTTCCTGTAGTCATGAAGACAGCGTATCAGTATTCTGTTGGAGAATCTGTGTGCAGCTTCAGAGAGGGTAGTCAGGGAGCAGTGATGTTTAAGTGGAGACAAAGGCCAGAAGATTCAAGATACAGAGAGAACTGGCTGGAGGTCTTGAGTAAGGTGGAGAAGGATGACATGGGAGAGGTAGGCAGAGGCCAGATCAGGAAGGTATTGAAGGCTGCGAGGAGTTTGGCCTCAGAAGAGTAACAATGGTGATCTGAGGTCCTGAAAAATTCTTTTGTACTTATTTTCTGAAAAATAAGTGAAGTGTTGAGATGACTTAAAAATAGAAATTCTTGAGTTATCTGATACCTTATCCCCAAAAATGACATTAAGTAGGTGGACCCATTTTCCAGTCATTCTGGATAAATAAGCCCCTATTATATTATAATGCTTGTTCAAGTAAAATTCTTATTACTTGGGGGAGGAATGTGGTCACCATAACAGGAAAACATTTTTCCACTCTTTTTTGTGTGTTTGGAATTGGCCACTCTATTAGTTTCCATTTCTTTCTCCAGTTTTGCATTTTAAAATACTTGGATCCTGATCACAGATTTAAAAAATATTTTAACCTCACCCAGTCTTTTTTTTCCCAAAAAGTTTTCAAAGCAACTTGCATTGTAAAGTGATGCAAGCACTCTTTACTTTCAGCTTGAAGCAGGTATAGGTATGAATTATAGGCATTACAGTCATACCTCGAAGATATTATGAGTTCAGTTCCAGATCACTGCTATAAAGCAAATGTTGCAATAAAGCAAGTCACACAACATTTTTGGTTTCCCAGTGCATATAAAAGTTATGTTTATACTATACTGTAGTCTACGAAGTGTGCACTAGCAGCATGTCTAAAAACACAGTGCACATACATTACTTAAAAAAATACTTTATTGCTGAGAAATGCTGACCAACAACTGAGCCTTTAGCGAATCATAATCTTTTTGCTGGTGGAGGGTCTTGCTTTGATGTTGATGGCTGCATACTGATCAAGGTGGTGACTGCTGAAAGTTGGGGTGGCTTTGACAATTTCATAAAATAAAACAATGACATCTGCCACACAGATTGACTCTTCCTTTCATGAACAGTTTCTCTGTAGCATGCAGTGCAATGCTGCTGTTTTTTCAACTCAGTTTATGTGATTTTTGAAATCTTTTGCTTTCATTTCAACATTCTTCACAGCATCTTAACCAGAAGTAGATTCCATCTCAAGAAAATAATTTCTTTGCTCCTCCTTAAGAATCCTTATCCACTCAGGTTTCATCTTGAGATTACATCACTTTGGTTAGTCACATCTTCAGCCTCTGCTTCTAGTTCTCTCACTGTTTCCACCCCAATTGCAATCACTTCCTCGATTGACATTTTGAATCCCTCAAAGTCATCAGTGAGGGTTGAAACCAACCTCTTCCAAAACCTGATAATTGTTGATTTTTTAATCTCTTCCCATGAATCACAATGTTCTTGATGGCATCTAGAATGATGAATCCTTTCCAGAAAGTTTTCAACTTACTTTTCCCATCCATCAGAGGAATCCCCAATTGATGGTAGCTACAGACTTATGAAATGTATTTCTTAAATGATAAAACTTGCAAGTTGAAATTACTCCTTGATCTGTGGGCTGCAGAATGGATGCTGTGTCAGCAGGCTTGAAAACACCATTAACCTCATTTCACATCTCAATCAGAGCTCTAGGTGACCAGGTGCATTGTCAATGAGCAGCACTATTTTGAAAGTAATCTTTTATTTCTGGGCAGTAGCTCTCAACAGTGGGTTTAAGATAGTCAGTAAACCATGTTGGAAACAGATGTGCTGTCATCCAGGCTTTGTTGTTCCGTTTATAGAGCACAGGCAGAGTAGATTTAGCCTAATTCTTAAGGGCCCTAAGATTTTCAGATTGGTGAATGAGCACTGGTTTCAACTTAAAATCACTCACTGCATTAGTCCCTAACAAGAGAGTCAACCTGTCCTTTGAAGCTTTGAAGCCAGGCAGTGAAAATCTGTTTTTTAGTATAGCACCTTCATTAATGATCTTAGCTGTATCTTCTGGATAACTTGCAGCAGGTTCTATATCAGCACTTGCTGCTACATCTTATACTTTTACATTATTGGAGACAGCTTATCCCCTTAAACCTCTGCTAGTTTTAAGCTTTTCTTCTCCAGCTTCCTCACCTTTCTCAGCCATCTTAGCACTGAAGAGATTTAAGGCCTTGCTCTGAATTAGTCTTTGACTTAAGGGCATGCCATGCATATTTTGATCTATCCAGACTACTAACACTTTCTCCATATCAGCAAGAAGGCTGTTTCACTTTCTTATCATTCGTGAGTTCACTGGAATAGTACTTTTAATTTCCTTCAAGAACTTCTTTGGTTAACTGGCACAAGAGGCCTAGTTTTCAGTCTTTCTCTGCTTTTGACATGCATTCCTCACTAAGCTTAATTATGTTCAGCTTTTGATTTAAAGAGAGACATGTGAGACTCTTCCTTTCACTTGAATGCTTAAAGGCCATCACAGGGTTATTAATTGGCCTAATTTCAATATAGTTGTGTCTCAGGGAACAGGGAGTTGTCTAAGGAAAGGGAGAGTGATAGGAAGTGGCTGGTCAATGGAGCAGTCAGAACACACAACATTTATCAATTAAGTTCACTGTATTATATGGGCATCATGTTATACAATTACAAAAATAACATCAAGGATCACCATAACAAATATAATAATAATGAAACAGTTTGAAATATTGTGAGTACTACCCAAATGTGACACAGATATATGAAGTGAGCAAATGCTGTTGGAAAAATGATGCCCATAGACACTCGATGTAGGGTTGCCATAAACCATCAATTTCTATAAAATGTAATATCTTCGAAGCACAATACAGTGAAGTGCAATGTAACAAAGCATTCTTGTATTTCAAATCTAAACAATAAACATCAATTTTGGCTATTGCAATTTGCCTTTGAATTGTTTGGTTTCACTACTGTCTTACCAGAAGTTATACAGGAAAAAAAAAGCATGTTTTCTTCCTATGGTTATGTGAGATTTAAATAATCATAGAGAATTCCCTAGTGGTCCAGTGGTTAGGACTTGGCACATTCACTGACTGGGCCCCAGGGTCATCCATGGTCAGGGAACTAAAATCCTGCAAATCTCAAGGCATCATTATAAAAAAAAAAAAGCTTCTATTAAAAAAAAATACAAGTTAAAAATAGATTAATAATCATATACTATTTAAGCTTATGTGTCCAAGGTGAAATTGTACTTACTTCATTAAAAACTCTCAATTGTTCATCTTACATTTATTAACGTGCTCTTATCTTTGCATACATTAGTTAAACCACTATTGGTCTTTATCATGCAATTAGCTTTAATAATGATCATCTTTCTTTAATGCAAGTGTAGGACAGGAAAAGATTTTACCTTCTTGGGTTTGGTCACTGATGACTGCAAATGAAATTGACAAAAGACATTAACAGGGGAAAAAATTGACTATGCAAGCACATGGGAATGGATGTGAGGGTTGGACTGTGAAGAAGGCTGAGCACCGAAGAATTCATGTTTTTGAACTGTGATGTTGGAGAAGACTCTTGAGAGTCCCTTGGACTGCAAGGAGATCCAACCAGTCCACCCTAAAGAAGATCGGTCCTGGGTGTTCTTTGGAAGGACTGATGCTAAAGCTGAAACTCCAATATTTTGGCCACCTCATGCGAAGAGTTGACTCATTGGAAAAGACTCTGATGCTGGGAGGGATTGGGGGCAGAAGGAGAAGGGGACGACAGAGGATGAGATGGCTGGATGGAATCACCGACTCGATGGACATGACTTTGAGTGAACTCCGGAAATTGGTGATGGACAGGGAGGCCTGGAGTGCTGCGATTCATGGGGTCACGAAGAGTCAGACACGACTGAGTGACTGAACTGAACTGAACTGCACATGGGAGCTTCACAGAAAAGAAGTGAAATTCCAAAGAAGTGTCTAGGCTTGCGAACTTATACCATTTTAGCATAGGGCCATGAATGTGGAAGAGTAACAAGATAAAATAAAGGAGTTCTGGCTTCTAGTGGCATAAAGCTGGGGGAAGGGAAATATATGAGGGATATGAATGTAGATAAGGGTGATTTTAGTAAGGTTTGCTATGCAAACTCTAGTGATAAGAGTCTCTTGTGATTAAGGGTCTCTTCTTAGTACAGGAGAGGGAAGGGGGTGACACCTTTACAAAGGGCTATTTATTTCCTGATTTTAGGCAAAAGAGAAGAAGGCAGTAGTCTCCTCCTGTGTCTGCTCCTTCTTAATTGCCTTCATTTCAAAAAATACACATGCCAACACAACATATTTTGGGGTGAATAGTCTGATCCTCTTCACGTTATCCCCATTATTACAATTACATCCATAGCATGGGGTCATGCTTTCTGTCTATCCCTTAATGGTTCCTAGATGAATCCCAAGTACAAAGTGATGTGCACTTTTTACTTACGAGTTTAAATTGAGGGATAGTCGATTATGGCGCTTCCTAGGTGGCTCAGTGGCAAAGAATCTGCCTGCCATGCAGCAGATCCGGGTTCAGTTCTTGGGTCAGGAAGATCCCCTGGAGAAGGAAATGGCAACCTCGTCCAGTATGTCCTGGGAAATCTCATAGACAGAGGAGCCTGGCTGGCTATAGTCCATGGGGTCTCAAAAGAGTTGGTCTTGACTTAGTGACTAAAACAACAACATGGTCAATTGTACTGCATAGATCTCAATTAAAAGAAAATGCAGAGTTACCTCCTGAGAACTACTGAATTATTTTTATAACCATCCAAAAGAGTGATTAATATATAACTAGTCAGCTCCTTCATATGTAAGCCAAAAGTACCATTCTAATCAATGTTAATCCACAAAGGATAAGTGAAGGTTGGCAAACAGTGCTCTTAAAATGCACACATCTTCTTATCCAATACTTTTATTCACTCGACAAATATCTGTTGGGTGGTTACTGTGTGCCAGAGTCTGTTTTAGAGTCTAGAGAGACAGCACTGAGCAAGACACAGTAAATGCCTTCAATATCATGGTTTCCCCTGTTTGGGTTTCACTATCTGAACTGATTCATGAAAAGTCAAGATGTCTGTTTTTTTTATATTTGATTTAACCAAAAGCACATGTACCCCCAAATAGCAGCCTACCCAGTCTTGTCCTACTCTTATGAGACTCACCTGTGCTTCCAGGATGAAGATACACATCTCTGAGTTTACAATGCATTTCTCACATGAAATGTCTCACTGATAACTACTGGAGGGGTGGGGGGGAGGCGTACACTCTGAGCCTCGTATATTTCACCTTCACATTCCATGTTCTAGGCAATGACTTGCTTTTAGTAATTTAGCAAAACAGCTGTGTCCAGAAAGCTTTTTCCCCATGTGTCTTTTCTGCTTTACCTTCTCTTTTGCTCTTTCTATTTTCTCCAAGAAACCTTCCTGGATCCTCCTTATATGGTTAAATACCTCTTGGGGGCTTCATGACTTTTAGTTTTTAACCTCTGTCATAGAAATGGTCATATACTATAATTGACTAGCCTCTCGTTTCACTAGACTATGTGTCCCTGTAATTTAGAAATTAATTCTTTTATATCTATGATGACCATATTAAAGGAAAGAAAAAGAAGAAGAATGGGAACATGTGTGGTGAAATTGATAAGAATTCCTCTATTTTGGAGTCATACATACTTGGTCCAAACTCAGCATCAGTGATTCTTAATTGGGAAACTCTGGGAAAATTACTTAACTCAGCTGGGTCTCTTGCTGGCAGTGCTAAGCAGAAGTTTAATAAGCATCTGCTTAATGAAAGAATAATAATGATTATTCGAGGCCTGATAATGATAGCTAAGATACATAGCACTTACCCTGTGCCAGACACTGTTTTGAGCACTTTCCATATATTATTACCTCTGTTAATCCTCACATAATCCTGTGAGATGATGCTATTGTTTTCCTTCTACAGACAAAAGTGAAGAAACTGTGGCTCCTCTAGCAGAGCAATCTGCTAGATTGCTCAGGGCGGGCTCTCGAGTCTATTCTTGTAACTTACTCCCTGCTGCTGGCTACTGGAGACTGGCTGAGAGAGAGAACAGAGGATGAGAGAAGATGATGAACATAAAGAATCCCCTGCTTCATTCTTCCTTACTGTTTTCTCATTCCCCAGGGATGACCCACCCATATCTCCCAAGTACCTTTCTTCATTCTGGCATCCCTTCCTTTCATTCCCAACTCTCCCCTACCTACCAAAACACCTCTCTCTCTGGTTTGAGGGTCTAACAGTACACAGCTCCCTGAATACCCTTGCCCAAAGAGTCTTTCTTCTTTACTAGGGACCGTCATCTTCCTTGGCAGAACCAGCAGCCTTGGAAGATTTTTGTGGGAGCATGGGACCCACCCTCATGTCCACAAGAGACCTTATTAATTGGGAGAGAGATCTTGGCTTCCTTTTCAACTTCTGAGCCTTCCTTCTCACTTAATTCATATGCCTTACATTTACATGCTGTAAGGCATTTCTAAAAGAACACGTACATACCTCTGGGAACACTTAGTCTCAGTACAGAAACACTGTTCAATAAAGTAGATGGGCCCCTGAGGACCCCTGAAATTCACTCCACCCATGGGGTGAGCCCAGCAGCTAGGCTTATAGCCGTCAACTCTCCCCTCTCAGCCTAGCTGACCAGAAGACCAAGATAGGACAATCGGTTCTCTTGCTTGGGTTTGTTTGTTTGTTTTTCTGCCATGAGGCTTGCAGGATCTCAGTTCTTCAATAGGGATTGAACCAGGGCCCTGGCAAGGAAAGTGCCATGTCCTAACCACTGGACCACCAGCACATTCCCTCTTGCTTGGGTGTTTGATCCTTGGTTGGTCATCTCAATTTAGGTCTTATAAATTTAGAAGCTATGAGGTGGTCATTTTCCATTTTATACATAGAAAAGCAGAGAAAGCAGATTTACTAGTTAGGTTCCAGGCTCCAGCTTCTTTCACAAAGACCAAAACAACACCAGCGTAAACAAGACTGAAGCAGGTTTCTCTTTCCTAAACAGTCTGAACCTGGCTCAGATGGTAAATAATCTGCCCATGTTTGATCCCTGGGTTGGGAAGATCCCCTGGAGGAGGAAGTGGCAACCCACTCCAGTATCCTTGCCTGGAGAATTCCATGGACAGAGAAGCCTGGCGGAAGTCAGGAAAGAGCTGGACATGACTGAGTGACTCACACACCCACCAACCCCCGTGCTCACACCCCCTTCCCCCCACAAGTCATGCAAGCTGATCTGACGGCTCCGTGGAGTTGGCCACCAGGCTCTTACCTTGTGTCTCTGCCATTTTCTACAGGCAGCTTCCATCTTCAGGTTGAAGAAATGGCTTCAGTTTTGCCACTTTCAGCCCCACCTAGCCAGTAAAGGTAAAGGAAAAGAGGATATCTTCTATGTAAAGAAGGAGTTCTTTTCTATGTAAAAGCATAACCTGGAAGTTGTAAATGAACGTCACTCCTGTCTGTATTGCATTTGACCAAAGCCTAGTCAGCAGCTTCAATTAGCAGCATAGGAGGCAAAGAGCATAGCCTTTGGCTGGCAGCCTTGGGTCCAGCTAAACCTCTATACCCATGGAACGGGAGGAGTGATCGCACAGGTACAACAGTCTTACCTGGTCTCAAGCTTACACAGTTGGCCAGCACAGAGTCAGCATGAAATAGAAAAAGAGGCAGCCAGAGGCTTGGGACCTACAAGGAGAGCCATTCTGGTTCCTGTTGGCACTCAGGTCTTGGTTTTGTTCTTTTACTGAGACCCAGCAACTTTGTTTCTCTTGCTTATAATAAAGCCTTGGTTTTGCATAAGCCAGCCCAAGGGCCCTTCTGTTCCCTGACACCCAAACGCTTTATCTAAGACAGGCAACCTGGTTATATGTTCCTCGAAATCAACATTTTACTTTCTTATTCCTGACTGTGGGTTTCCACAGTGCCTGCTGCTCAGTAGACAAACATTGGTTCAGCTGAATGTATTGCTGCCTTTTGCAACTGGATACATTTACAATTTGTATCATTTTTACTGGTTACAGACTGCAGGCTTTCAAATTACTTCAAAGAACAGAAAGGGTGGGCCTGCAACAGGATCAGGGAATGTTTCAATTTGAAACTTGAAGTGGAAAATACTAACAGTTTTGGCACAGGCCCTTTCCTGAAATCTGTCATCACAATCTTCACCCACTGTTATGCAAACCAGGAGGACCAGGAAGGTTTGGTCCCTTTCAGTGAATGGACAAAGGCTTGTGGATGTGTGAGTTAAATACCAACACATCCAGCTGACACTCACGGTGAAAATGCTCTACCCCAGACATGGAGAAGAGTCTCATGTGAAACTTTTTTTTCCCAGTGTTCTAAATTTAACCAGCTGGAAAGAGTAACATTCTATTAAACGTTTTTTTTTAAATATAAAGGACTTGCTTTTTTAATGGGAAAGCTGCCTCTCATCAAAAAGATGGAAATCAATACTCCTGACTAATTCATTTGATACAAAGCCCAGCACAACAACATACCCAAATACATGGTCTGATGATCGTCTTCAAGAGAAAATAAAGCAAGGGGTTTTGAGAGGCTTGCCTAACCAGGGCCAGTAAGTGGATTCTGTGGTAACATAATGAAAACAGCAGGACTGAAGTTAAAGCAAAGAATTGTACATGTCTGCCTGGCACGTAGAAAGTATTCAATTAATTCTTGTTGAATGAATACATTTCAAAACTGAGGCTGAAGCAGTTAGTCAAGAAATATTTATAACACGATACATTTGCTTTTAACTCTTAGAACACAGGATTTGTGAGTGCATATCAAAAGTAATTTATACTGGCCAATGAAATCAAGTCCACTTTCCCTAGTNATCTAAGACAGGCAACCTGGTTATATGTTCCTCGAAATCAACATTTTACTTTCTTATTCCTGACTGTGGGTTTCCACAGTGCCTGCTGCTCAGTAGACAAACATTGGTTCAGCTGAATGTATTGCTGCCTTTTGCAACTGGATACATTTACAATTTGTATCATTTTTACTGGTTACAGACTGCAGGCTTTCAAATTACTTCAAAGAACAGAAAGGGTGGGCCTGCAACAGGATCAGGGAATGTTTCAATTTGAAACTTGAAGTGGAAAATACTAACAGTTTTGGCACAGGCCCTTTCCTGAAATCTGTCATCACAATCTTCACCCACTGTTATGCAAACCAGGAGGACCAGGAAGGTTTGGTCCCTTTCAGTGAATGGACAAAGGCTTGTGGATGTGTGAGTTAAATACCAACACATCCAGCTGACACTCACGGTGAAAATGCTCTACCCCAGACATGGAGAAGAGTCTCATGTGAAACTTTTTTTTCCCAGTGTTCTAAATTTAACCAGCTGGAAAGAGTAACATTCTATTAAACGTTTTTTTTTAAATATAAAGGACTTGCTTTTTTAATGGGAAAGCTGCCTCTCATCAAAAAGATGGAAATCAATACTCCTGACTAATTCATTTGATACAAAGCCCAGCACAACAACATACCCAAATACATGGTCTGATGATCGTCTTCAAGAGAAAATAAAGCAAGGGGTTTTGAGAGGCTTGCCTAACCAGGGCCAGTAAGTGGATTCTGTGGTAACATAATGAAAACAGCAGGACTGAAGTTAAAGCAAAGAATTGTACATGTCTGCCTGGCACGTAGAAAGTATTCAATTAATTCTTGTTGAATGAATACATTTCAAAACTGAGGCTGAAGCAGTTAGTCAAGAAATATTTATAACACGATACATTTGCTTTTAACTCTTAGAACACAGGATTTGTGAGTGCATATCAAAAGTAATTTATACTGGCCAATGAAATCAAGTCCACTTTCCCTAGTGACTTAGACAGTAAAGAATCTGCCTGCAATTCAGGAGACCTGGGTTCAATTCCTGGGTTGGGGAAGATTCCCTGGAGAAGGGAATGGCTACCCACTCCAGTATTCTTGCCTGGAAAACCCCATGGGCAGAGGAGCCTGGCGGTCTACAGTCTATGGGGTTGAAAAGAGTCGGACACGACTGAATGGCTAACACGTTCACTTTTTCAGGGGATAAACTGTATGAAGGGAGCAGGAAGACTTTCAAAGTATGATGATCTAAAAATTATAAATTATAGCACTGCCAATTTTTGCCTTCCTCTACACATTGCAGTTAACCTTTACAGTGCTGAAAGATTCCTAATATCTTCACAGTTTTATAGAGAGGTCATTGAGGACAGAAGCTGCTTGGCAGCATTTTTTTTTTTCTTCACTCTTTCAAGAACATTTACTCAAGTCTTATATTTCTGAGTCTTTATGAAAATGATATGTTCACTTATTGATATTGAATTAGATAATGCTGTGGTACCAGTATTTCCCCCTGAAATTTTTTTTTCTTTCATAGTTTAGCACTGTGTCTGGAGGCATCCAAGACCACGCCCGAGTTCGATGATTCATGAGCAGGACTCACAGGACTCAGCATCCTGTCCCACTTCTGGTTCTAATTTGTTTATTTTTAAATTTTTATTTATTTAGTTAGTTTTGGTCGTGCTGGGCCTTTGTTGTTGCCTGGCCTTTTCTCTAGCTGCAGCAAGCGGAGGCTGCTCTCTAGCTGAGGTGTCGGGGTTCCTCTTTGCGGCGGCTTCCCCTGTTGCGGGGCACAGGCTCTGGGGCACGCGGGCTTCAGTAGATGTGGCGCACAGTCTTAGTTGCTCCACGGCATGTGGGATCTTCCTGGATCAGGGATTGAACCTGTGTTTCCTGCACTGGCCGCTGGATTCTTTACCACTGGGCTCTGATCTATTACAGTGAAAGGATACCAAGCACAATCAGCAAAGGAAGAGCAGGTGGGTGACGACTGGGGAAAGCCAGGTGCAAGCATCCAGCGGTCTGGTCCCACTGCAGTCCCAAAGGACACACTTGGTTCTTTGATTAAGCAAAGAATTTTGCATGTGAGAGAGATGCCATCCAGAGCTCCTTGGAGACTCAGTGCCCGAGGTTTTAACTGGGCAGACAGGCGGCCTCTGCATGGCACATGCCCAAATTCCAGACTGTCAGAAGGAAAGCGGGTGTTGAGCATAAACCACATTGTTTTTATAAACAGTTTGGGCACAGCGAGTTGGTCTTATCAGTTAAGGGTGGGAACCTTCTTAAAATCTACTTTCCCAGACACCAGCCAAGGGCCAATCTTGCAAGCCGATCTCTTCTTGGATAGCAGTTTAGTCTTGTGTATTGGTTTCATATGATTTCAAACTCACTTTTTTTCCCCCCTTGGGAATTCTTTTTTTTTTTTAATTGAAGGATATTTGCTTTATAATATTGGTTTCATTTCTCATTCCAGAAAGGTCAGCTTGCCTTTCTGGAGTTTTCTGCTATCCTTTAGAAGTTACTGTGTTGGAGTTGTTCCATATTTTGATGAGTTTCTGATATACTTGTGGGGAAGCAGACGACCTCCTAGTCTTACTCCTCCATCTTGTTGCCAGTCCTCTTGCTTGGTTTTTGATCTAAGAATGAGCTTGTTTTGATCTAAGAGCAAAGTTTTTTACTTGGAGGCAGCTGTTTTGTATCTTGATGTCATCAACATCTGTTGAGGTCAATGAGCATTCCATAGGTCGACTGTTGGCGGGCGCTGCTGGGGGCCGATGGATAAGAATGCATGAGGAGTCACTTGGGCTAGGGCATGTTTCAGCCTTAAACACCGAGTTGGTGAGGACTTACCAAGAGCATTCTGTCTGGGCAAGGCTACCCTTTGCTGATCTAAATAGCTCTCTGAAGATTCTGGGGCATTAGCCCCTGCCTGGGCAAGGCAACTCTTTGCCAGTAGTGGTGAAGACCTTGTAGCAGCCTCTTGAAGGAGAGTATCTTGCCTGCCAACACTGGCACCTTCATTCCTAGAAACATGGGACTTCTGCTTCTTCAGCAGCTGGAAGTTAGCTTCTGGTTGGTTAAGCCAACTCTTCCAAACTAGCTTACACAATGGCACAACTCAACTAAATTTGGATTTTATTCCTTTCATCTCCCCTTGTTTGGAACAATAATGTAATTAGTCTATCAGTGGTTTGGAACATGTTATTTCTTTATTGGCTTATAAGAGACACTATCCTGTATGTCTTGGCTTGTGAAATTATTGTAATTCCCACAATGAACCTACGTTAAATGAATAATTAGTAAAGACAGTCTCAGTCTCTGAATATAATTTGTCTGAAAATAAAAGAGCCTGCTAAATTTAACTCTTCTCTGCACAAATATCATCAGTAGAATATTGATAATCATGACAATGACATTAATTAGTTTAATGTATTTTCCCCCTGAATTGAACGTCTAGTTCCTTTCTTTGATCATTATGTAATTGACATTTATGGAGCCCTTATCACACACTGGGTACATGGCTTAAGTCATTAAAAATTTTTTACAATAAACCTAACCTACTGTATAGATGAGAACATTTAGACCAAGTGGAGTTAAATAACTTACTTAGTCTCACAACTAATAACTGGTAGTGCTAGGATTACAGAGGAGCTGCAGTCCATGGGGTCGCTAAGAGTCGGACACGACTGAGTGACTTCACTTTCACTTTTCACCTTCATGCATTGGAGAAGGAAATGGCAACCCACTCTAGTGTTCTTGCCTGGAGAATCCCAGGGACGGCGGAACCTGGTGGACTGCCGTCTATGGGGTCACACAGAGTCGGACACGACTGAAGTGACTTAGCAGCCAGCAGCAGGAGTGCTAGGATTGGTCAGGAGGGTCTGACAGTGGAACATGGGCTCTGGGGGGAGTTCTGAAAAATTTTACCACACTCCTTTCATATCTTCTCTTTCTTTCTTTTAATGTGGTCATTGAAAAACCTACACACACACATCTATATTTCCCCATGTTGTACTGAAAGTGAAAGTGAAGTTGCTCAGTCATGTCCGACTCTTTGCGACCGCATGGACTGTAGCCTACCAGGCTCCTCCATGGGATTCTCCAGGCAAAAATACTGGAGTGGGTTGCCACTTCCTTCTCCAGGGGATCTTCTTGACTCAGGGATCAAATTCAGATCTCCCGCATTCCAGGCANGTCCGACTCTTTGCGACCGCATGGACTGTAGCCTACCAGGCTCCTCCATGGGATTCTCCAGGCAAAAATACTGGAGTGGGTTGCCACTTCCTTCTCCAGGGGATCTTCTTGACTCAGGGATCAAATTCAGATCTCCCGCATTCCAGGCAGATGGTACTGGTAGATCACAAAGACAACCAAGAGCAGAACCTGGTGTGATTAGCCTTTAAAGACATATTGAAATGAACAAATGATTAACCAGAACAACTGAATGTCTAGCGTTTATGAACCTCATCCTTAAAAATAATATCATGCTGATTCTTGAAACTCATCAGAAGGAGCTCAATGTAGAAAACCTGGGCCAGTCACACCTGTAGGTACTTTCTTTACCTATTTAGACCTTTTGGAACTGTTTTTATATTTTTCAAAGCTTAGAAGAAACTTCAGAACTTATATCTTATGAAACAATGCATGTATTTGTCATCACTTCTTGAGTTTTTCAAGCATGCAGAGCACAGGATTACTGCTTTTATTCTAAAAATAAATAAATAAATAAATAATAAGAGCCATGAACAATGGAAGATGTGTCAGAGGCCTGTCTACCCGCTGCTCACAGATTCCTCTGGAGCCCAGCTTCCATCCAGGGGAGGCCAGAACACTGTTGTTACACGGTACAGTTTGATTTGTCAGAAAGTCACACTGGTGATGCCAGCGCCTTTTGAAAGAAGCCATTTGCCCTATATAGGTTGCAAAGGACTAGGAGGACCCCGCATCTGGGTCCTAGGGCAGGGATGAAAGCAAGTTCATAGCAGCTGAACCAAGAAGCATGATGCTGCTAGGAAGTTAGAGCTGAAAAGATTTCAGAAAATATGAAGCGGAGGGAATGATAATTGTTCACTGTGTAATTGGCTCACTCAGGGCATTGCCCCACGGTGATAGCAATCCCGAGTTTATGTGGTGTGTGCTCAGTCATGTCTGACTGTGCGATCCCGTGGGCTGTGCAGCCTGCCTGGCTCCTCTGTCCATGGAATTCTCTGTCCATGGAGGGGATTGCCATTTCCTTCTCCGGGGGTCTTCCTGACCCAGGGTTAAAACCTGCATTTCTTGCATCTCCTGCATTGGTAGACAGATTCTTTACCACTAGCACCACCTGGGAAGCCCCGTTTATATGGTGCTTAACTGTACTTCAAAGTACTTTTGCATACATCATCTCCCATCCTCCTCACAGCAGCTTGGAAGGGAGGCCACATCTGTATTATTATACCCATTTTGCTGACGAGAAACTAAGACTCGAGGATAAAGTGACTTTCCCAATGCATCAGGATTAGTGATTAAGCCTGGACACTGTTTCCCAATCTTTAATGAGCAGACAAACCACTGGGGACCAGTAGGTCTGGTAGCTCTGAAATGGGGTCTGGATTCTTCATTTCTGACACATTCCCAGGCAACATGAGAAAAGTCAGAATGCATTAATTTTAAATTCATTTTTTTTCTTACTGTGAAATAAAACCTACTTTCCAAGAGTATACAGATTACGTGCAGAATAGAAGAAAACATTTGCAAATGATGCAACTGACAAGGGATTAATTTTGAAAATATACGAACAGCTCACACAGTTCAATATCAAAACAGTCAACAACTCAGTCAAAAAATTGACAGAAGACCTAAACAGAAATTTCTCCAAAGAAGAGATACAGATAGCCAAAAAGGCTCATTAAAAGATGCTCAGTGTTACTAATTATTAAAGAAGTGCAAATCAAAACTATAGTGAGGTATCATCTCACACCAGTCAAAACAGCCATCATCAAAAAAAATCTACAAATAATAAATGTTGGGGAGGGTGTGGAGAAAAGGGGACCTTCTACACAGTTGGTGGGAATGTGAATTGGTGCAGCCACTATGGAGAACAGTATGGAGGTTCCTTAAAAAACTAGAGTTACCACATGATTCAGCAATCCACTCCTGGGCATACATCCAGAAAAGATGAAAACTCTAATTAGAAAAGACACACACATCCCAATGTTCACAGCAGCATTATTTGTAACAGCAAAGACATAGAAGCAACCTAAGTGTCTACTGATGAATGAATAGATAAAGAAAATGTGTATATGTATACAGTGGAATATTACTCAGCCATTAAAAAGAATGAAATCTTGCTATTTGAGGCAACATGGGTGGACCTAGAGATTATCATATTAAGTGAAGTAAGTCAGACAGAGAAAGACAAATATATGATATCACTTATATATGGAATCTAAAAAAAAGGATATAAATGAACTTATTTACAAAATTGAAACAGACTCACAGACACACACAAAAAATACTTATGGATACCAAAGAGGAAAGGGAGAGGTGGATAAATTAGGATTTGTGGATTAACAGATACACATTACTATACACAAAGTAGATAAATGAGGACCTACTATATATAGGGAATTATATTCAAGATCTTGTAATAACCTANATATGGAATCTAAAAAAAAAGGATATAAATGAACTTATTTACAAAATCGAAACAGACTCACAGACACACACAAAAAATACTTATGGATACCAAAGAGGAAAGGGAGAGGTGGATAAATTAGGATTTGTGGATTAACAGATACACATTACTATACACAAAGTAGATAAATGAGGACCTACTATATATAGGGAATTATATTCAAGATCTTGTAATAACCTATAATGGAAAAGAATCTGAATGACTTGGTTGTACATCTGAAATAAACACAATATTGTAAATCATCTCTACTTCAATAAAAAAAATTATGTACATACTTTAAAAATTGCTATGAAGAAAATGCCAGGTGACTCAAGCATCCAGAAAGAAACCGGGTATTACCTGAAGCCTTCTCTCTGTGTCCCTCCCTGATCTTTAACTCTCTCCCTCCTTCTGGGAGGAAACCTTATCTTGACTTTTGTGATCACCATTTTCTTGCCTTTTTCTAGAAAACTGAATCTTTGAGGTGATGCTTTTTCATTGTCCTGGTTCCTGGTTCTTTAAAGTCACCAAATGTTTTACACATGATGATGATGCATAGGCCAAAGTCACAGGCCATTTCTTTGGAAAACTTTAGTAGGACAAAGTCCCTTAGAGGAGCTCAGTCTGCAAGTGTGCAGGAACAGAAGCACCTGCCCCCTAAAATACTCGCTATAGGAAGTGGTGTCCTGGAAGAAATGGCTCGTGGATCCTCACTACTGCACCAAGTCAATATTTAACACATCAGTTACAGTTGGTCAAAGTTTGTTACTGATGGCGGGGCAGATAAGAAATGTCAATATCCAGAGGAGACTAAAACCAAGGAAGACGTTTTAAATGTTCGGTCTGCCTGGGAGTGGTCTTGCTCATGGCTGTTCAAATTCCCTTCACTTCAATGGCACCCCACTCCAGTACTCTTGCCTGGGAAATCCCATGGACAGAGGAGCCTGGTGGGCTGCAGTCCATGGGGTCTCTAAGAGTCAGACACGACTGAGTGACTTCACTTTCACTTTTCACTTTCATGCAATGGAGAAAGAAATGGCAACCCACTCCAGTGTTCTTGCCTGGAGAATCCCAGGGACGGGGGAGCCTGGTGGGCTGCCGTCTATGGGGTCGCACAGAGTCGGGCACGACTGAAGCGACTTAGCACCAGCAGCAGCATGGAATCATCACTCCTGATTTTCAGTAAAACATATCTTCCTAAGATGGCTGCTTGTAAATATGAATCTTTGCTTCGTACAATGCCCAGTCTGATTAAACACTGGACTGTTGGCATATCCAAAGGGGCTATAACATTGGAGTTGCCCACCCTTATGTTCAGTACCAGGTGGTCCGGGGAGTTCAGGTGTAGCAAAGAGAGATGCTAAAACTTCCCAGATAGCTTGTGAATAGGGCTAAGGATTAAGATTGGAAGGCAAACAAAGGCACTTACTTCTCTATAGACCAACCCTTTCCATGTAATCTGTGCTTTATGTGTTCAGTTCAGTTCAATCGCTCAGATGTGTCTGACTCTTTGGGACCCCATGAATCGCATCACACCAGGTGTCCCTATCCATCATCAACTCCCAGAGTTCACTCAAACTCACGTCCATTGGTCGGTGATGCCATCCAGCCATCTCATCCTCGGTCATTCCCTTCTCCTCCTGCCCCCAATCCCTCCCAGCATCAGAGTCTT
>SJYV01011337.1:4936445-4946767 GCA_006410875.1 Neotragus pygmaeus
GGAAAATCCCATGGACAGAGGAGCCTGGTAAGCTGCAGTCCATGTGGTCGCTAAGAGTCGGATGCGACTGAGCAACTTCAATTTCACTTTTCACTTTCATGCATTGGAGAAGGAAATGGCAACCCACTCCAGTGTTCTTGCCTGGAGAATCCCAGGGATGGGGGAGCCCGTTGAGCTGCTGTCTGTGGAATCGCACAGAGTCGGACACGACTGAAGCGACTTAGCAGCAGCAGCATACAGGTATAATAATGTAAGTATTGAATATGGATTTAATAAAAATTGAGATTAACAGTAAAGAAAGAGATGAAAAGAGAGAAGTATAAGAGCAAGAAATCCTCATCTCCTGAAATATAAAAATGAATAGATATTACCTAAAATTGTTGAACCAAGACATACTAATATAAGCAAGCTATTTACAAGTACAGAAATAAGTACCAGAAGAAACAGCTTTAACATTGAAAGTCAGTGCATCTGAGGAGTGGAGCTATTGACAAGAGGTATGCAAGCAGGATTTGATTTAGGTCATCAAAGCTTCTT
Source organism: Neotragus pygmaeus (assembly GCA_006410875.1). Taxonomy (NCBI): domain Eukaryota; kingdom Metazoa; phylum Chordata; class Mammalia; order Artiodactyla; family Bovidae; genus Neotragus; species Neotragus pygmaeus. The sequence continues at coordinate 4,936,983 of SJYV01011337.1, forward strand.
GATGAAAGTGAAAGAGGAGAGCGAAAAAGCTGGCTTAAAGCTCAACATTCAGAAAACAAAGATCATNACTGTGGTGTTGGAGAAGACTCTTGAGAGTCCCTTGGACTGCAAGGAGATCCAACCAGTCCATCCTAAAGGAAATCAGTCCTGGGTGTTTTTGGAAGGACTGATATTGAAGCTGAAACTCCAATACTTTGGCCACCTGATGTGAAGAGCTGACTCACTGGAGAAGACCCTGATGGTGGGAAAGATTGAGGGCAGGAGGAGAAGGGGATGACAGAGGATGAGATGGCTGGATCGCATCGCCGACTCAATGGACATGAGTCTGAGTGAACTCCGGGAGTTGGTGATGGACAGGGAGGCCTGGCGTGCTGCCGTCCATGGGGTTGCAAAGAGATGCACATGACTGAGCGACAGAACTGAACTGAACTGAACAATATTTGATCCTTCTATTTGGGAAAGTAAAGATGTTTCAAAAAACACTAAAGGGGCCTTTGTTATTCCTTTGCAGATATATATCGAGTGCTGCTCTGTGAGAATACAAGGTGGGAACAGCAGAGGGTCTCTATCCCCACAAAGCATATAGCTTTTGGCTTTCCTGGAGCATCTTGCCTTTTTTATTGGGCTGTTTAGAAAGAGGGCTTCCCTTGTGGCTCAGCTGGTAAAGTATCTGCCTGCAATGTGGGAGACATGGGTTCGATCCCTGGGTTGGGAAGATCCCCTGGAGAAGGAAAAGGCTACCCACTCCGGTATTTGGACCTGGAGAGTTCCAGTTTAGAAAGAGGATGTCCATTTTTGTGTGGCAATGGTCAATAGCTTAAAAAATGGTTTTTCCCCCTATGTATCACAGTAATGCATCTTACCGTAAAAATGAAAAAAGCAAAGACTATATAATATGTAATATTATATATATATATAGAATATATTGGGCTTCCCTGGTGGCTCAGAGGTTAAAGTGTCTGCCTGCAATGTGGGAGACCTGGGTTTGATCCCTGAGTCGGGAAGATCCCCTGGAGAAGGAAATGGCAACCCACTCCAGTATTCTTGCCTGGAGAATCCCATGATGGAGGAGCTTTGTGGGACTATACAAAGTTAGTTTCCAGTATTGGCAGCCTCAAAGGAGCAATCAGAATTATAGATGAAAATATGTAATGAAAAGTTAAGTCTCTTACTCCAAAGGGGAAACAGAGGATACAGGCTGGTACCCTTCCCCTGGCACAATGCCCTGCAGGACTCCTGGGGACTTTGTTTCTAGATGGCTCCTAAGCTTGGGGCAAGCAGAAACTCAGCTAAAAGTAAATACAAATCAAAATTCTGGCCAGAGGTCTTACAAAGGCTTTTCTTCCCCTCTTCCTTGTTAATTTATTTCCATGAAAAGACACCAAAGACATTTAAAATTGGGATTGTTCTAGAAAACCCAGGGTAGATGGCTACCAGACATATATGGGGGATCAAATCACACCACAAGAAACACTCAAGAGATGTCTGCCAAACGAAGGAATGAAAACTCTGTCCGGATATTTAGAAAATTAAACCAAAATAACTCTGGAATACAACATACAAGACTGTACAGGTTTTATAGGTTTTCCATTTAACCTCCTTCTTCCCCCCTTATACGCAGCAAAGGGAAAAACAGCCAAGAGTTTCTTGGCTGAATTGTAAAATTTCGCTTTCATTTTCAGCCATTCCAGTTCCTGTTATCATGCTCTGAGGCGCACTGAAGTGCAGCAAACCCCTGGGGTATGCAAGGCTGCTAGAACTTTGACTGCAGCCCCAGCAGCAGGAGATATTAATAATGGGATGTCAACACAGTCCACACTCAGGAACCTCTGGGGAAAGAACCCGGAGATAACCCTGGGTTTGTGGTACGGAGCACCCTGTGAAAATGCCTCACTCCGAGAGTGGCACAGGTTTTACAAGGGCCATGAAGAAACGCGTTTGAGTTAATAAAGTTCTTTATTGAGTGTTTACTGTGCCACAATGTGCTTTACATCTATTACCTCACTTCATTTTCAAAACAACTCTCTAAAGAAATCACAACTATAATCCCCACCTCACGAATGAAACAACCGAGGCACAGAGGGGCTCTATAACTTGTCCAGGGTGAGGGGAATGGCAGAGGCAGGAGGTAAACACAGGCAGCCTGGCCCCAGGCCCCCCCACTAAACCACTCTGCGACAGGAACTTGATCCAATATGTTGTAATAAGCTATGATTGAGAAGAGTCTGAAAAAGAATATATGCATACACACGTAAGCTTCCCGGGTGGCTTGGTGGTAAAGAATCTGCCTGCCTGTGCAGGAGATGTGGGTTCGATCCCTGGGTTGGGAAGAACGCCTGGAGAAGGAAAATGACAATCCACTCCAGCATTCTTGCCTGGGAAATCCCATGGACAGAGAGATCTGGTGGGCTATAGTCCGTAGTGGCACAAGAGTTGGGCACAACTTAGCAACTAAACCATCGCCACTGCCACCATGACAGAATCACTTTGCTGACCTGAAACGAATACAAAATTGTAAATCAACTATATTTTGATAAAAATAAAACACCTTCGAGCCAAAAATAAATAACTAAATAAGGACCAAAGCGGGGAGGGGCGGGGGGGAACCAACCCCATCCAGCTAGAGTGCCTNGGCTTTATTAAGCCCATCACTTGGAAGCATGTTGAGAAGCAGAAAAGTTACTGCTACAACTAGCATCCCGAATAAACTTTTTCTAGCTAAAAAGGGCCTTAGAGAGGTGACTAAGTCATGAGGCTGGAGCCTCTGTGAATAGGATGAGTGCCCTTATAAAGGACACCCCAGAGACCTCTTTTGCCCTTTCTGATACCTGAGCTTATATCCGGAACACGGCTGCCTGTGAACCAGGAAATAGCTCACATCAGATGCCATATCTGCAAGGCATCTTGGTCCTGAACTTCCCAACCTCCTGAAATGTGAGAAATAAGTGTATGTTGTTTATAAGCCACCCAGTCTACAGTATTTTTTTTTTTTTCATAGTTGCTCAAATGGACTAGGACAGAAAACATGGCAAAAATGGAAGAGGAAAGTAGATCTTAACGCACATTAATATTCCCAACAAAACCACACTTCGGATAAGAGGAGAAGAGATGGGATGAGATGGTGCAGTGAGCACAGAGGCAAAAAGCACAGCACCTCGAGTCAGGCTCGTCTGGGTCTGAATCCTCAAGCTGCTGCCCAGCGGCTGTTTGGGTTCAGGTGAGTCACCAAGTCCCTTGGTTTCTCTGTCGAGGAAAGTGGAATAATAGTACCTGTAGCTCATGGTTGTGAGGGTTCAATGGTCAGGTAATTAGTGTTGGGGCACTGTGAGTACCTAATACATTCTTGTTATAATTACCAGTGTCTCTGAAGGAGACACTGCTATGAACTTAATTTCATTGAATCATAGAGTTCTTTTTAAAACTGGAGTTGGAAGTCCTTTGAGAGCAAGAAGTACTCATTTCTCATTTTATATGTTAACAGTTTAAAAAAAGCATTATTACTGCATAATTAAATACTCTCTGTTCCCCTACTGGCTGCCTTTGGCTGGATGCAAATTTAAGAAGCTATGACCAGGTTAGATTACTCCATCTAATAAAGGGATAGAATGTAAAGTCTGCTGCTGTCTCTTCCAGCAGCAAGAACAGTCCTAGGAAGTAGTAGGTATGTGATAAATATTTGTTGAATGAATGAGAATCGACTGGGATAGGGAGAAATCTTGAAGAGCGAGGCCTGAAAAAGGAATGGGCAAAGAGTTGTGTTTGTATTTTAAAGGGAAAAGGAAACATAAAAAGAGAATTTGCGCAGCTGGTAGAGGAAGAGGGAATTGGAGGAAAAAAGTGTTCAAAGGAAACTGCAAAGATGTTTTGCTAGTGATGTGTGATGCAACCCTCCTCCCCCTTATCGCCAGGGGAAATCACCCCTGCCATTCAAAGCCTTTGGAACCATATTTTGGGTGTTTTGGCAAGTGACAGTAGCCTCTGATGGCCAAGACAGTCCCTGGGCTCAGGAAATCCCATTACATTTGTGCTGTATCTAGATGAATAAAAAGGGACCCAGAGAGGTCAAAAGATTTGCCCACAGACCTAACTAATGACAAGACCTGAACTCGGATCTCCTGATTCCTGCCTTCCACGAATTGGCCATGAAAAGGCCGTGCACAGGCCCTCCCATGAACTGGTGTGAGGCTCTCTTCATCTGCTACCATTCTGCTGCCATACTTATTCAATTTTATGGTGAAGAAATTAGAACATGGTCAGTACAACCTGTTTCTGGCTCTGCCCACACACGGGGCCTGTGTTCACAGATGCTGCATTGTGACTGAGCACCAGAGATTTCAGACTTGGCATGACCATGTACCATTCTGTGGAGGCTTGGAAAAGGCACAACCTCTCTGAGCTTTATTAAATCAGAGCCAAGACTGTTTACCTCTCAGTGTCTTTGCAGGGATCAAGTGAGATGCTGTGAAAGCAGTCTGTATGTATAATAATACAGTAAGTATTAGACACATGTTTACTGTGGGTTTTTCCTTGGCCATGCTGCTCAGCTTGCAGGATATTAGTTCCCCAACCAGGGATTGAACCTGAGCCCTTGGCAGTGAAATCTTGGAGTCCAAACCACTGGACTGCCAGGCGATTCCCTAGATATATGCTTATTAAGTAATTATTTCTATTATAATTTGTTACACTACTGGTAGGATATTTCTTAGAAGAAATTATGTTTCCCTTTTTTCTACTACCTGAACTAATGATTCACAGGAGTTCAGTCATTTAAAAAAAATCTTATTTTCTTTTATTATGTAATACATAGTCAATATAGAGTTTTAAAAATTATAGAATGAACTTCATACATGATTCCCTAACTCAGAGATAGCCATTTTAAAACTCTTATATGTTTCTATCCCTTTTTAAACTTTACATTTATTTGCATAGATTTTCAAATTGTGCTCACAATATATATTTATTTGCATCATTTAAAAAATTACTTAATAAAGAATTTCAAGCATTTTTCTATGCCATTAAATATTCTTCAAGAAAAAGATGTTTAATGACTGCACAAATGGTCCATTATCTGGACATATCATAATTTACTAATTTTTAAATTTTTACAGTTTACATTGCTTCTGGAAACTTCCCCGTGGTCTGGTGTTTAAGACTCCATGCTTCCATTCCAGGAGTCATGGTTTCAATCCCTGCTTGGGGAACTAAGATCCCACATGCCATATGGTATGGCTAAAAAATTAAAAGTTAAAAAAAAATAGTGTTTCCAACTTTCTTCTATTATAAATGCTACATTAATAAATCCATTTATGTATAATCTCAATCTAAGCTCACCATTCTCTCTATATTTCAGTTTCCTCATCTGTGAAGTTGTAATAAAGATCAAATGAAGGAAGGTATAAAAAATGAAGGATTATGCTTGGCACATAATAAACACTCAATACTGTCAGTTACTGTTATTAATATCAACCTTATATATTTGTGCTTAATATCTAAGACATTACTAAATAGAGCACTTGGCATTAAATACATCAAATTATGCCTTCTAAAAATACCATAGGAATATTTTTATAGCTGCGTTTGGAAATTTGTTTTTCAAATTACCTATAATTCTCTGGATGTTCCATGATGAATAGTCATCGAAAGTACGTTTGGTTAGATTTTATTTCTGTGCTTTAGGATGTCCTTGGAGGAAAGGTGGGGGTCTTAACATATTAGAAGTAATTTCCTGGTTTTAGAGTTGAAAGGAAATCAACAAAACCTGCTTATTTGATTGGCCAAACACTTATTTAACAGGGTTAAAGTCTAGTTAAGTTACCTTCTTGATGTCCCATGGTTGGTCTAGCAGCTGTGGGTCAGGAGTTCAGAACAAAAAGTGAAATCCTAGGATTAACTGTCATACTCTTGTATCAAATATTTTTCTGTTGAATCAGCTTCCCATGGTAATTTTTTTTTCTGGATGAGGCTTAGCTTACCACCGCTGTCTGCCACATTCTCACTTGGCACCAGTAATGTAGTTGGGGGTAGAAAAGCAACTCATCTGGTGGAACACAGCTTTTGGGGCTCTTCCCTGTGTCTCAGGAGGGCCCTAGGGATCTGCAGGGTCTGCAGGTTTTGTTGGATGGCAGCACGGAAAGGAAGAGCGTGGAATCAGGAGGACAACAGTTGGAACCCTGGCTCCACTGCTAAACAGCTGTGTGACCTCAGGCAAGTGACTCAAGCTTTTTGTGTCTCAGTTTCATCCTCTGTAAAATCAAGATGGTAACAATAATACTAATCTCTTTATTCCCACCCCTAACATTGACAGAAGCCTAGCCAAGAGCTTAAACACCCACCCTTGCCATTGTCCTTCACTCTCTCCTTTTTAAAGCTTTTTTTTTTTTTTTTGCCACATGGTGCAGAATGTGGGATTTTAGTTTCTTGACCAAGGATGGAACCTGTGCTTCCCGTATTGGAAGTGCGGCTTAACCCCTGGCTACGGTAGTCCCTGTCCTCTTTCTACCTGGGTCCGCTGAGGAGTTTTGTGCATTGTATCCTGCCCCAGCCTGCAGGGCCTAACCTTCCACGCTCTTCCCCACTGGAAGCCACCCTGGGAGGGCACATCTCAGGAAGAGAACCCTGCAACTCCTGGGAGCAGCCCTGGGCCACCGAGGCAGGGAATTCTGGGGTCCTTCGCTGCCGGAGTTGGTTCAGAAAGGGAGAGTGAGCTCAGGTGATCACACCCTTCTGGCCTCACACACAGAGGGAGGTGGCAAGTGGAGGGGTCTCCAAAGTGTGAGGCCCCCGTTGCCTGGGTCTGAGGAGGAAATGAGTCACTGCGTGTGCTGTGCTTAGGGCAGGAGCTAGCATGCGGCTAGCGTGTAATAAATCAGGAAAGCTGCTGTTACTACTCTTGGGGTGGCAGTGCTGCAGTTAGAAGGGATCTCAAGGATGATCTGCCCAAATCCTCTGTGTTATGTGGGGAAACACAGACATCCTACAGCTAACTGGCATTACACACAGGCGCAGTGGTGGAGCCAGAGCTTGACTCGGGGCTCTCCCCACTCAGCTGCCTCTCCTCGGCTCCAAGATGCAATCCCTCAGCAGCACGAAGGCCTGAGGGGCTGCACCGATCGTCACGTGCCCAGTCCACGGGGGCGCCTTGTGCTGTCGCTGTCTTCTGGATGGGGGCAGCGATTGCGGCCTTGGAGGAAGGGGACACCCTTAGTGGCAGTCAGTGCCGGGAGCCTCCCGTGAAGGTCTTGTCAGGCTGATGTGGGAACACCTCAAATATTTACTCAACAACGAGAGGGCACAGCCCTTACACGGATAAAGAAGAAGGTGACATTCCGTCCTCGAGAGCAGTATGGTGAAAGGCCCAGGACATTAAGTCAGAAAAACTGGTTCTGGCTCAGAAAACAGATCTGTTAGGCTGAGTTTCTTTTCATGAGTGAAATATGAAATAAAGGTAACCCGTAAATATCCTTCCTTGTTCTCATTTTAAAACCTAGCTTGTTTCATTTTACCTATAATCAATACATTCTCTTTTTTAGCAGTTGAAGATTTCCTACAAGATTTGTATTTTTAAAACTTTTAATTATGTAAATGCCCAAATATAAATGAGAGTAAAGGGAATAAAATGATGAGGGTTGGGTATAATGATGCCCCATCTACTCACTGTCCCGTTCCCATATTCAGTGATCATGCATGGCTAAGCCTGTTTCATCTGTAAACCTGAGTTCTTTCCCCACCCTGGCAACAAATCTTGAATCAAATCTTAGACCTTTTTCTTAAACAATTTTTTTTAAATTTTTACTTTATTTTTTTAAGTCTAAATTTATTTATTTTAATTGGTGGCTAATTACTTTACAATATTGTATTGGTTTTGCCATACATCAGCATGAATCTGCCACAGGTGTACTCGTATTCCCCATCCTGAACCTCCCACCCACCTCCCTCCCCGTACCATCCCTCTGGGTCATCCCAGTGCACCAACCCCAAGCATCCTGTATCCTGCATCGAACCTGGACTGGCAATTTGTTTCTTATATGATATTATACATGTTTCAGTGCCATTCTCCCAAATCATCCCACCCTCTCCCTCTCCCACAGAGTCCAAAAGACTGTTCTATACATCTGTGTCTCTTTTGCTGTCTTGCATACAGGGTTATCGTTACCATCTTTCTAAATTGCATATATATGAGCTAGTATACTGTATTGGAAAAGGCAACGGCACTCCACTCCAGTACTCTTGCCTGGCAAATCCCATGGACGGAGGAGCCTGGTGGGCTGCAGTCCATGGGGTTGCTGGAAGTTGGGCACGACTGAGCGACTTCACTTTCACTTTTCACTTTCATGCACCGGAGAAGGAAATGGCAACCCACTCCACTGTTCTTGCCTGGAGAATCCCAGGGATGGGGGAGCCTGGTGGGCTACCATCTATGGGTTGCACAGAGTCGGACATGACTGAAGTGACTTAGCAGCAGCATACTGTATTGGTATTTTTCTTTCTGGCTTACTTCACTCTGTATAATCGGCTCCAGTTTCATCCAACTCATTAGAACTGATTCAAATGTATTCTTTTTAATGGCTGAGTAATACTCCATTGTGTATATGTACCACAGCTTTCTTACCCATTCGTCTGCTGATGGACATCTAGGTTGCTTCCAAGTCCTGGTTACTATAAACAGTGCTGTGATGAACACATTTTATTTTATAACGGAGCATAATTGATTAACAATGCTGTATTAGTTTCAGGTATACAGCAAAGTGATTCAGTGATATATGTATCTGTTCTTTTTCAAATTCTTTTCCCATGTAGGTTATCACAGAATATTGAGCAGTGTTCCCTGTGCTATACAGTAGGTCCTTGCTGTTTATCTCGTTTAAAAAGGGCACTGTGTGCATGTCAATCCTAGACTCCCAATCTATCTCTCCCTGCTGCCCTCCCCCATCCCCACCTCCAGCCCTCCATCTTCCCCACTGGTAACTATAAATTTGTTTCCTAAGTCTTTGAGTCTGTTTCTGTTTTGTAAATAAGTTCATTTGTAAGAAACGTCATATGATATTTGTCTTTCTCTGTCTGTCTGACTTACTTCACTCAGTATGGTCATCTCTAGGTCCATCCAGTTCAGTTCAGTTCAGTTGCTCATTCGTGTCTGACTCTTTGTGACCCCACAGACTGCAGCACGCCAGATCTCCCTGTCCATCACCAACTCCCGGACTTTATTCAAACTCATGTCCATTGAGTCAGTGATGCCATCCAACCATCTCATCCTCTGTCATCCCCTTCTCTTCCTGCCTTCAATTTTCCCAGCATCATGGTCTTTTCAAATGTGTCAGGTCTTCACATCAGGTCACCAAAATATTGGAGTTTCAGCTTCAACATCAGTCCTTCCAATGAATATTCAGGACTGATCTCCTTTAGGATGGACTGGTTGGATCTCCTTGCAGTCCAAGGGACTCTCAAGAGTCTTTTCCAACACCACAGTTCAAAAGATTCAATTCTTTGGTGCTCAGCTTTCTTACTCTCACATCCATACATGACTACTGGAAAAACCACAGCTTTGACTAGATGGATCTTTGTTGGCAAAGTCATGTCTCTGCTTTTTAATATGCTGTCTAGGTTGGTCATAACTTTCCTTCCAAGGAGCAAGCATCTTTTAATTTCATGGCTGTAGTCACCATTTGCACTGATTTTGGAGCCCCCCAAAATAAAGTCTGTCACTGTTTCCATTGTTTCCCCATCTACTTGCCATGAAGTGATGGGACCAGATGCCATGATCTTAGTTTTCTGAATGTTGAATTTTA
>SJYV01011337.1:4949888-5007436 GCA_006410875.1 Neotragus pygmaeus
TTGATCTCTGGTTGCTCTGCCTTTTCTAGATCCAGCTTGAACATCTGGAAGTTCATGGTTCATGTACTGTTGAAGCCTGGCTTGGAGAATTCTGAGCATTACTTTGCTAGCACGTGAGATGAGTGCAATTGTATGGTAGTTTGAACATTCTTTGGCATTGCCTTTCTTTGGGATTGGAATGAAAACTGACCTTTTCCAGCCCTTTTGGCCACTGCTGAGTTTTCCAAATTTGCTGGCATATTGAGTGCAGCACTTCCACAGCATTATCTTTCAGGATTTGAAATAGCTCAACTGGAATTCCATCACCTCCACTAGCTTTGTTTGTAGTGATGCTTTCTAAGGCCCACTTGACTCCGCATTCCAAGCTGTCTGGCTCTAGGTGAGTGATCACACCATTGTGATTATCTGGGTCATGAAGATCTTTTTTGTATAGTTCTTCTGTGCATTCTTGCCACCTCTTCTTAATATCATCTGTTTCTGTTAGGTCCCTACCATTTCTGTCCTTTGTTGAGCCCATCTTTGTATGAAATGTTCCCTTGGTATCTCTAATTTTCTTGAAGAGATCTCTAATCTTTCCCATTCTATTGTTTTCCTCTATTTCTTTGCACTGATCACTGAGGAAGGCTTTCTTAGCTCTCCTTGCTATTCTTTGGAACTATGCATTGAAATAGGTGTATCTTTCCTTTTCTCCTTTGCCTTTCACCTCTCTTTACACAGCCATTTGTAAGGCCTTCTCAGACAACACTTCACCTTTTTGCCTTTCTTTTTCTTGGAGATGGTCCACCCATGTTGCAGCAAATGGCATTATTTTATTCTTTGGAATGGCTGTCAAGTCTCAGACCTTTTACCATATCAGCCATAAACTTTTCTGTAAGTTTTTCTAAAACTTTTCTATAAGATTTTCATGAATTTTAGCTGCCTCTCCATCTTTAGACTTAGCTCCTTCAGCTGGGGAATCAACGGACCAAAGCTTGGGCCATTTTAGAGGCCTTGCTTGGTCTCAGGTCCAAAGAACTCCGAGGAGATCAGCTTGAAAAGGGAGCCTCTGTAATTTGGCTGCCAGGCTGGAACTGAACAAGGAAACATTTTGGATACTTTTTATTCCCTGCTGAATTTCTGCCAACTCTGTATATGGTATTTCTATAAAAGCCTTGTTTTCTTTCTGTTTTCTTTGAAGAATGAAACTTCTTTTCCCTTTTTCTGAGAGAGGAGAAGACTATCATTCCAGACTCCATGCCTCCTGCCACTGTTGCCTTCTCTTCTGTTTGATTTCTGCACAAGTCTCAGTTTGCAAATTCTGAGGTTTGGCAATTCACAGGAAGACCCAGAAGTGGGAAGGGTGGGCCTATTCGATGTCACTGAAAGATTACTGAAATCCAAGCACTGGCACTTGAATGAAAACTTTGAAAAGTTCTCTTTATAATCATTTAATTTTAAATAATTATCCCAAAAAGACTGAGGGAAGAAAAAGGAGGCCAAGTTCGCATTTCCCTGCCAGAAACATTGTTCTTATTTTCAGTTGAATGGCTTGGCTATTAATTAAGGCTTCGTGCTCTGCAACTATCTCTTTCTACATTCTTGCCACTAATCGTCATACATGTGACACATGACTTCTGTTTAAATACTACAGTTTATTAGAGTGGAAAAAAAAACCCATCAGTTACACAGGAAAGGAAAAGAGATTAGGAATCAGATCCAAGCATTTGCTTTTTCATCTGCATATGGTTAAAAGATTTAAAAGAATTCACTGGTTTCTGTTTCACTGCTACATGCAGGCCAAGGAGCATGGAGAGGAGGAAAAAAAGTCTTTTCCTATTCATGGGGTAGAAATACATTTTATTCCTTTTGCCTTGGAGGGAGAAATCGTTTCCTCTCCTAATATTAAGCCAAAGTAACCAAACTTCGGAGGGATTGGCTCCTTCTGAAAAGTTATTGTTCTAATTACCCATTGCTTTGAACTCCTCCAAAACTTGATGGCAGAAAACAGCAACCATTTAATTCTGCCCATGGATGCTCTGGGTCAGGAACTCAACGGGAGCAGAGGGAGACCTTTTCTCTGCTCCGTGGTGTTGGAGCCTCAAGCTGGGAGGACTAAAAAGGCTGGGAGTGACTCAGTTGGTGGGGCTGGAGTCATCTGGAGGCTTCTCCCATCAGATGCCCACCATCTGTATGGAGATGACCCCAAGCCTGTGCTTAGCTGACCGTGAACTGCAACACCTACAATCTTGCCTCTTTGAGAGCCTTTGGCTTCTCATGGCCTGGGGCTGCCTTCTGAGAGGGCATGCCCCCAGGGAGTGTCTGAGTTAAAATATATGTCACATCCCTCTCTCACTGCATTCTGGTGGCCATGTTTAGATCCGGGGAAGAGTAGCCAGTCTCCATTCCCGCGTGGGGAAGCGGCCAGGTCATACTGCAGAGCACGTGGCTGGCCAACTTTGGAAAATACAACTCACCTCAGCCATCTGGGGTGAGGCCCTTTAGGGAGGAGGTGGGGAGGGGCTGAGTGTGCACTGAGGCCGGCTTCTCCGGCCAGGCCCCCCACTGGCTCTGTCCATCCTGTTGTTACTCAGCTCTTCCCCAGTAGCCGTGCTTTGGCCCCAGCACCTTCAGTGTTGGTTCAGTCTCTGGCTGTGGGCAGAGCTGGAATCACAGTAAACAAAAACGCTCCCTGTAGCCGCTTCCTGGCTGCTGTGCTTAGTTTTCTGTTTTGTCTTTCTTCATCTGTATACACACCCACAAATATCCAGACAGATTCTGTGACTATTGATAGTGATTTTCATTGAGAAGTAATTCATATGCCATAAGGAACATCCATTTAAAGCACACAACTCAGTGGGTTTAGTAGGTTCAGAGTTGTACAAACCAATACCACCATCTAATTACCACTCAAAACAAAAGGATACTTAAAAAACAAAAGGGTACTTAAAGTTATCCTCATTGCCTCCTTCCACAGCCCCTTGGACTTCCCAGGTGGCACTAGTGGTAAAGAACCCACTGCCAATGCAGGAGAGATGTAAGAGACATGGGTTCGACCCCTGGGTNTGGACCATGTTATAGCTCTTAGACAAATCAGTGTTACAGCTCTATTTTATTTAGAAGATAGCAGGAAAACCCTTGCTTGAAGCGTGAGGGCATGCCAACCCAAAGACCTGAAGAGAAGAGAGTGGAGGAGCACATGGGGGAGGGAGAGAGAGAGGGAGAGAGAGAAAAAGCGCAAGCACAGGAGAGAAAGAGAGAGAGAACGCGCTTTGGCTCCTCCTTTTATACGTTTTTTCCTCCGCCTGGGCCTGCCCTATGCAAATTGGGCTTAGCCACGAGTGCTGTTTGTTCTACCTGAAGTCTTCATTCTGGTCCTCGGACCTTCCATTGACCTTCCTCGTTTTTTAGCCACCGCCATTTTGGACTCTGTTTCCCTAGTCTACCTGCCTAACGCATTTACTGCTTAGTCTTTTTTTTCCCCTGGCCGCGCTGGGTCTTTGTTGCTGTGCATGGACTTTCTCTGTCGCGGAGAGTGGGGGCTGCTCTCTGGTTGTAGTGCATTGGCTTCCAGTTTTAGTGGCTTCCCTTGCTGCGGATCCCAGGCTCTGGAGAGAAGGCTTCGGTCGTTGCAGTGCATGGGCTCAGTAGTCGTGGTTGTGGGCTGCAGAGCACAGGCTCATTAGCTGTGGCAAACGGGCTCAGTGCCCCCGCAGCATGTGGGATCTTCCCAGCGTGGAGATTGAACCAGTGTCCCTTGCCTTCAGCTCAAAATAATTTTTATGTCAAAAAAGGCATATTTTAGGGTGACATTTTGGCTTCTTCAGTATATTTTGGATTACAATATTAGAATACAATAAAGCCAAACTAAAACTGTAAAGATTTTTCGATCGAGATTAGCTCCAATCTAAAGGTTAAATAATTTTAACTCTTTTTTTTTTTTCTTTTCTATTATAACTGTGCATACTGTCCTAGTTGCAGCATTCAGAATCTTTAGCTGTGGTAAGGAAACTCTTATCTGGGGCATATGGAATCTAGCTCCCCAACCAAGGACCGAACCCCAGCCCAGGTATTGCAAGCAGGGTATCTTAGCCTCTGGATCACCAAGAAAGTCCCCATGAATTCTCAAAAGGAATAGTCTTGCAATATTTTCATGTCTAAAACTTTACATAAATTTGGAATAGAAAGCCCTTTTTTAAAAGGTAAAAGTTACTGAGTTCTTAACAAGAACCAGGTTATTTCATAATTACATGATATTAGGTATGATTATAGGTTCTTTGGATAGCCAGACAAAGCCAGTGACACTTGGGTGAAAGGCTGAATATTTTTTTTACAGCTCCAAACTAGGGAAGGATGCCATGCAAGGCTGCACAGTATTTTTTGCCTGGAGGCATGGTCAGCAAGCTGGAGCTGTAATGGTTTTGTAGCAAACGGGGTGAGGTTAGCTGGGTTTTGTGCCTTCCCGGGGATTGGAAATTTTGAATACTTCTGGGGGCTGGAAGAAGAGGCCATTCCTGGATGTTAAATATCTGAGGCCTCTTGCAGTTGGGTATTGAATACCATAACCCAGGGTGTTACAGGGGTGTTTCCTGATAAGGAAAGAAGTTGAAATGTGGGTTTAGAAAATTGCATCTAAAAGGAGTGGATGGTTTTTGTTTTGTTTGTTTTTAAATTTTAAAGAAGTTTTACTTTACTGAATATTAGGAACATAAACAGAATCAAGCCTTAAGAATTTATCATTCAAACAATGTGCAGAATGATATAGTATCCGTTAGAAGGTTTCCAAACCTATGCTAATTGTAAACTTTTTTTTTTTTTTTTAACCAATGTTGACTGCAAGGAGATCCAGCCAGTCCCTCCTAAAGGAGATCAGGCCTGAGTGTTCACTGGAAGGACTGATGTTGAAGCTGAAACTCCAATACTTTGGCCACCTGATGTGAAGAGCTGACTCATTTGAAAAGACCCTGATGCTGGGAAAGATTGAAGGCAGGAGGAGAAGGGGACAACAGAGGATGAAATGGTTGGATGGCACCAATGACTCAATGGACATAAGTTTGGGTAAAGTCTGGGAGTTGGTGATGGACAGGGAGGCCTGGCATGCTGCAGTCCATGGGGTCGCAAAGAGTTGGACACGACTGAGCGACTGAACTGAACTGATAATATTACAAGTCATATTATAGTTTATAATAAAATATAGAAATGTTTCTTAAGAATAAGTAAAAACTTTCATTAATTCAGCTGAGTAGACTTCCAGTAAGTGCAAACTGAGAGATAGAATAAAGTTTAAAAAAAATAAAATCACATTAGCTATAATGAAAGAAAGCGAAGTCATTCAGTCACGTCCAACTCTTTGTGCCCCTGTGGACTGTAGCCTATAATGAAGACTGTTATATATAGAATCAGGTTGGTTTATTCAAAAACTTGACTCTTAAGACTTTTAATTCTTTCACACAAATGGAGAGCTTTTAGCCCTGACTTAGAAACTGGATCAAGAGAGCACTTGTGAAATTTTCTATCACCTGACCCAGGGATAGAACCTGGGTCTCCTGCATTGCAGGCAGATTCTTTACCATCTGAGACACAGGTATTGTTAAATCACCTTAAGTCTATTCACTCTGATACTTATGATACACATGTGAGGCAGGTACTAGCATTATTATTCCCACTATAAAGGTGAGAAAATAAAGATATGGAGCCAAGAAGTTACTTGCCTAGTTAGTGGCAAAGTGAAAACTTAAAACTATCTGATTTGGTTCTAGAAACAACATACCCATATGGGTTACATTATGTGTCACTAACCAGAATAAGAGAGTTAAGAAGGAAAGTAAAAATAAGCCATTCCCTAGGCTTTCAGACCCTAGTGTCAACAAGAATTGTTTGACAGAAAATATAATGTCTTAAAAGGGAGAGAATCATGCTCTTCAGAGCATCAGAACATATACATACAGAGCTAGTGCAGCAATGTGGCCGAGAGGAAGAGCCAGGGACCAGTCTTGGAGATCAAAGAGCAAGCTCATTGCTTTTACCAAGCTGATTGTTTATTTGGAGAGGCTTAATGGAGTCTCTTCTTCAGAGTTTGGGGCATTTCAGTTCAGTTCAATTCAGCTCAGCTCAGTTGTGTCCGACTCTTTGCAACCCCATGGACTGCAGCACGCCGGGCCTCCCTGTCCATCAACAACTCCCGGAGTTCACCCAAATTCATATCCATTGACTCAGTGATGCCATCTCATCCTCTGTTGTCCCCTTCTTCTCCTGCATTCAATCTTTCCCAGCATCAGGGTCTTTTCAGATGAGTCAGTTTTTTTGCATCAGTTGGCCAAAATATTGGAGTTTCAGCTTCAACATCAGTCCTTCCAAATAACATTCAGGAGTAATCTCCTTTAGGATGGACTGGTTGGATCTCCTTGCAGTCCAGGAGACTCTCAAGAGTCCTCTCCAACACCACAGTTCAAAAGCATCAATTCTTCAGTGCTCAGCCGTCGGGAGCCAGCATGGAGAATCCCGCCCATGGCAAAGGTCATGAAGAGGACTGATGGGCAAAGGCGAGATCAGGACTCGAGGGACCTCCTGGACCTGTTCAGCATCTACCCCCAAACCAGAATCTATCTGTCTTACTATTTTATGTCTTTCACCAACTCTTCTGACATTAACAGGGGGCTGTCCCTGACCACCTTTCTCTGGAAAGAGTTAATTTAGGGCTCTAGTTGATAAATATCCTGGGCATGAAAGGAGTGTTTCAAACCCCCCCCCCCCCTTAGCATTCTAGCTTACTTGGCAGGTTTATCCAGACTCTTGCAACATTGTTGAGCCAATACTTGCTGCCAAGTTCTCACATCCCTTATCTATTGTGTTGGATGTAGAAATAACAAGCAGTAACTTTAGCATTAGCAACATTAGACTTTGAGTTAATAAGTGCTTTCTTTGCTGTAACCCACTGAATCTTTGCTCCACAAAAATGTAACTCTGTACTTTAAGGGTGACACAGGCTAGGAATTTAAGAAGAAACACTTTAAGGGAAGATTATCATTTTGGCTGACCAACCTTTATCAAAAATGGGTCATAAAATATCAACAGGCCTCGGGGCTAGAAGATAATGTACAAAAATAAGACTCTTGCAGGAAGGAACCTATCAATAAGAGTTAATACTGATGGAATGTTGAGTTGACTCTGCATTTTTCACCTTGCTGTATGTACAACTCAGGGTATAAAAGCCCTCTAAAAATAGAGTAAATGGGCCTCGCTCACCAAAGCAGCTTGGTTTCCCCATGTTTTTCTTTCCTTATATCTTTCTCTATCTTTCTTCATTCACCGAAGTCATCCATCCTGAGAATATCCCTGGACTCTGCTGAGGCTGGACCTCGGTACTCAGCTTTCTTTATACTCCAACTCTCACATCCATACATGACTACTGGAAAAACCATAGCCTTGACCAGACAGGCCATTTAACCAGTTCTTAACTGGAACAGTAGCTACAAACTTTCTAATCGGAGCTCTTACAGCATCTAGCATAAACCTATTTTTTTTTACCAGATGTTCCAAAATGCTTATTGAAAATACCTGATTTGGACCTAGAGTTGAACCTTACATGATAGATTGTTTTTGTTTTATTTATTTTGGGGGCTACACTGAGTTCTCTAGTTGTGACATATGGGCTTAGTTGCGCCACTGCATGTGGGATCTTAGTTTCCTGACCAGGGATTGAACCCATGACCTGTGAATTTGAAGGATTCGTAACTACTGGACCAGCAGGGAAGTCCCAATAGATTGTTTTTTAAAGAAAGAGAGAATAAGGATAAGCCAGGAGAGAAATTGCATCAAAAAGGGAAAGGAGAAGATATTTCAAACAGGAGGGGATTCACCCAGGAGAGGGGAAAATGAGGTAGAAAGGCACACAGAGCATATTTGTGAAGGCTAAGTTATGAAAATTTAACTTTCTCATGTTAGCTGGTGACTTTTTAATAGTGCAGGCCAGGGGAAGTTCAAATCTTCTGAGGTGGTTTTTGAAATCCCAGCCCAAAGAAGATCAGGCTGATAGGGTATTAAGCAACCATGATGATTCTGAAAATGCTTCCTAGATGGTTCATACACACAAATATTGCTTCTGGTAATGGAAGGGCTTTAGTGGGGAAAAAAAGAAAAACTATGGAAATGATATGAACAGAACTGTTAAAGTGTTTCTTCAAAGTGAAATGGCTTGATCTGAGATATATGTTTCAAAGTGTTATAATAGCCGATTTAAAACTCCTGATTCGATTTAGATATGAGTAAGAGGATTTGTTCAACCAAGACACCTTCAAATACTTTTTAAAATAAAATGATATTTCTTATGGATATTTAAAAATACAAATTTTAAATGGGAAAACGACCATATTCTTGTCATTAAATTTTGGGAAATACTGACAGGTGAGGGAAAAAAATCAACCCCAAACCCAAAACACAGAGACATTCACTATACTATGTTCATGTTATTCTTTCCTAGGTTTAGCCAGCTTTGTTTTCCCAACTCCATTTAAAAGTAATACCCATTTGAGTATAACATTACTTTGCCAACAAAGGTCCATTTAGTCAAGGCTATGGTTTTTGTATGGATGTGAAAGTTGGACTGTGAAGAAAGCTGAGTACTAAAGAATTGATGCTTTTGAACTGTGGTGTTGGAGAAGACTCTTAAGAGTCCCTTAGACTGCAAGGAGATTCAACCAGTCCATTCTAAAGGAGACCAATCCTTGGTGTTCTTTGGAAGGACTGATGCTAAAGCTGAAACTCCAATAAGCTGGCCACCTGATACAAAGAGTTGACTCATTGGAAAAGACTCTGATGCTGGGAGGGATTGGGGGCAGGAAGAGAAGGGGATGACAGAGGATGAGATGGCTGGATGGCATCACCAACTCTATGCACATGAGTTTGGGTGAACTCCGGGAGTTGGAGATGGACAGGGAGGCCTGGCTTGCTACAATTCATGGGGTCTCAAGGAGTTGGACACGACTTAGTGACTGAACTGAACTTCATTACCTTCACAATAGTTTGGCCTCAGGTCAAACAACAGGGAGGGAACACAGCCCTGCCCATCACAGAAAATTGGATTAAAGATTTACTGAGCATGGCCCCACCCATCAGAATAAGACACAGTTTCCCCCTCAGTCAGTATCTCCCATCAGGAAGATTCCATAAGCTTCTTATCCTTATCCATCACAGGGACAACAGAATGAAAACCACAGTCAAAGAAACTAATCAAACTAATCACATGGACCACAGTTCAGTTCAGTTGCTCAGTCGTTTCCAACTCTTTGTGAGCCCATGAATGCCAGCATGCCAGGCCTCCCTGTCCATCACCAACTCCCAGAGTTCACTCAGACTCACGTCCATCGAGTCGGTGATGCCATCCAGCCATCTCATCCTCTGTCGTCCCCTTCTCCTCCTGCCCCCAATCCCTCCCAGCATCAGTCTTTTCCAATGAGTCAGGTCTTCACATNTTTGGAAGACATGAATTTCTCATATTAAAAAAAAAGGATAGAGAACTTGGATGCTAATGCAGGAGTTTGGTGGCCTAAGTAAAAGTTAAAAACAAAAAAAAATTTTTTTCAAAACAAAACAAAATCACCAGGCAGATTATAACTGGCAGAATTCTAATATGGTGTAGAATTCTACCCCATGAGGCCCACACCCTGTATGATCCCCTATCTTGAAGTAGGGGTGGTTGTTGCTGTTTAGTCACTAAGTTGTGTGTGACTCTTTTGCGACCCCATGGACCATAGCCCGCCAGATTCCCTTGTCCATGGGATTTTCCAAGCAAGAATCCAGGAGTGGGTTGCCATTTCCTTCTCCAGAGGATCTTCCCAACCTAGAGACTGAACCCACATCTCCTGCATTGGCAGGCACATTCTTTTCCACTGAGTCGTCAGGGAAGCCCCCAGGTAGGAGTGGGGCCTGTGAATATCATGGGCTATTAATCTCCTGATGACATTATTAATATGGCAAAAGGGATTTTTTGGACATTGTTATGGTCCCTAATCAGTTGACCCTGAGTTAATTAAAAGGGAGATTACCCTAGGTGTGTCTGACACAGTCATGTGAGTCCTTAAAAGAGACAAGCAGCAGTAGAGACTCTCCTGCTAGCCTGGAAGAAACAGATCACCATCGGGGACTTCCCTGGCAGTCTGGTGGTTAAGATTCCAATCCCTGGTTGAGGAACTAAGATCCCATATGCCACACAGCAAACCGCCCATCTACCCCCCTCAAAAAGAGAAACAGGTCACCATGAGTCCTACAATGCATGGATTTCTAAGCAAGAGCTGTGAGATAATAAGTATTATTCTAAGCCTGTAACTTTGCAGCACTGTTGTTAGACAGCAATAGAAAACTAGTAGACAGCATAGGCTGATGAAAGGCTGCTGGAGGGGTGAACTCATTGGCTTGCCATTATAAAGATCAGCTTGCAAATGGGAACATGAGGTCAAAACTATTGTCATAAGACATACTGAAATGTTATTTGCCTTTTCCCTCCACATCCGTTCATTATTTTATAGTTTTGTAAATGCTACAATGATGTGTGATGATATCATCGCTCTGATGGATAAGGGAAAGTATATATACTTGTATATTCTTATGTTTAAAAAAATTCTGGTTTAATTTCTAATGTGGTAAATATTGACAAATATAGCCCATGTAAACAGAAGTTCATTGGGATCTTTCAACAATTTTTAATGAGGTCTTGAGAGCAAAAAGCTTGAGAAGTACTGATTCAGATGAAATGGAACTATTAGAAGTAGGTCTAGACAAAGTCTAAAATTTATGTACTTACCTCATGGCTACATTCTGTCCTGAGCTGTGGTAGGTATAACCAAGAATGAAGCAAGGACACAGTAGTATGAGGTATAGTCCCTCAAGTAAGGCAAACATAAAGAAGTAATTAGCAAAAGAATTGGTGCCTTCCCTTCACAGGTGTTTACAAGCACAAGGTATTGCAATCTGGTGGTGTGTAATCAGCTTTAACCTGGGTGTGTGGCTAGGACACGGAGTGTGCAGAAGGGCTTCCCTGGTAGCTCAATGGTTAAGAATCTGCCTGCCACTCCAGGGGACATGAGTTCTATCCCTGATGTGGCAAGATCCCACAAGCCATGGAGCAACTACACGCATGTGCCACAATTACCGAGCTCGCGCTCTAGAGCCCGGGAGCCGCCACTACTGAGGCCCGCAAGCCTAGAACCCGTGTTCCAAAGCAAGAGAAGCCCCTGCAGTGAGAAGCCTGCGTATCTCAGCTAGAGAAAGGCCTAAGCAGCAACAAAGACCGAGGGCAGTCAGTAAGTAAATGAAATTGTGTGTACATATAAAAAAGAAGAAGTGTGTGGAGAAGTTGCTGAAATCAGGGTATGGGTAATGGGCGATATTATGGGAAGTGGGAAGAGGACAAATATATCAGGCACTCGGCCTCAAATCTCATCTGAAGTGATCCTTTCTTAGAGAATCCTTTCCTGATATTCCTCTTTACAGCACCCAGCACTGTATTCCCATCACAGCATCCTGTTGGTTTATTTTTTAGCACTTTTCATATTTCAAACCTAACACAGCTGTTCAAGTAAGTCTGGCTGGAGCTAGTGTACCTTGCTTGGTTCAAATGCCAGCTCTGCTACTTTCTAGTTAGAGAATCTTAGATAAGTTACTTAATCTCTTTATGCCTCAGTTCCTCAACAAATGTGCTAACATAACAAGAAATTTATGTTAAAGAGTTAGCTGAGTTGTGACCACGGGACTAAATAGGAAGGCTAGATACGAACTAGTTCAAAGGCAGAATTGATGGGTAAAATCAGACGACAAGGACAGAAGAGAATGAAAAGACAAGGGAAAGTTCTGGGGCTATTTTTCTTTTAAAGGCAATCTATTATATGTGGCTTAAAGAGAGTAACAAAACAAAAATTACTTCAAAGTTTGCTGTTTGGGTGAGATGGCAGAGCCTGGCATTGGTGATCACTCTGGAGGGAAAAGGAGACATGTCAAAATTCGTGTTTAAAGTGAGTGGCAACAAGAACACAACTTGCTTTTAGAGTGCTGGGCTGTTGAGACTTACAGAAGCAGGCTCATCACAACCCACTCCAATATTCTTGCCTGGAAAATCCCTTGGACAGAGGAGCCTGGCGGGCTACAGTCCATAGGGTCGAAAAGAGTCGGACATGATGAAAGCAACTTAGCATACATGCTCAAATGACATTAAAGTGGATAAAAGACGTTTCATGTACCAAACTCTTTTTGGTGAGCTGGGGATTTTTAGAAGATATGAAGCATGATTCCAGGCAGGGAGCTGCACAGTACAGGGTGGTACATTTTCCAATGTTAATCTCTTCTGGTAAAGGCAATTAAAGTATGTTTGAAGTTGCTTTTGTAAGGGGAAGCTTAGGCCAGCTCCCTTCTAGCAAGGAACTCTTGCTATTCAGTTTAAAACTGTATAACATTCGTCTTGTTGACATGGTATCATAGCACTCTTCGTTCCAGCGTGAGTTTCCTGTGACGACTCTTGGAAGCCCTCTCTGAAACAGTTTGGTTTTGACCTGGCAAGCTGCTGAGACCCTTCAGGACAGCTGAATTGTAGATAAAATCTTCCAGGGAAGTAGGTGTGGGCAGGATGTGTGGTTTGCCTGCCTCATTTAAAGACTGATACAGCAAATTTCTCAAAAGCAGTCTCTACCAGTAAGAACTGCATTCCCAAGTGTTTCAAGAGAAATTGGAAAAGACAAGCTAGCTACTGATTTCTTCAGTTTGAAGCGAGAGTAGAGCACTAGCTTTCTTTATACCACAGAAATGCACAGCAGGAGAATGGCCTCTACTGCAGCCTCAATCAGCCTCTTTTGCTAAAGTGTGATCTTGAGGGCTTGAATTAGTCATAACAATAAGGCACAGGGGAACACGAATTTGTTTACCAAATAATCTGGAACTGAGCAGGAAGGCGTGATCCTGTGTGGCTCAGCCAGGCTCTGAATATATGCACAGCAGCCCCAGCCCCTGCAGATATTTCTAAACTTTTTGTGATATACATAAGATTCTTTCTCTGACATTCCAGACTAACCACTGTCTAAGTTAAGGCTCTGCAAAACATCTGGGACATATGTTTCTGGAAAAAATCATGGTCTCCTTACTACAATTCTCCATGGCCTAAGCCAGTGCAGGAGCCAAGTCAGCAGGCTTAGCTGTGGGGCCCCTGGGGCAGCTGCTCTGGAGCACAGACAGGCATTAAACGCACTGAACACAGTCCAATTTCACTGAGCAACTATTCACCCAGTGGCACTTATGGACAAACTGAAAGACACGTAAAATGTTTATGTGTTACTGTCCCTAAAAAAGTCACTTTCTCCCTAGAAAAGTAGAGGCTTACTTCATTTCCACTCCTGGTTGAACCACAGAAATACATTGTCTGGTATTTCAGACCTTTACATCAGGTGACACGGAGCCAGTGCTTGAGGTTTGAGAATTAAAGTCAAAGCGCAATGAACTAGTGCTTGGCTATCCCATGGCCACCAAATCCAGACAGCAAGGTACTTTTTCTGTTCCGAGTGTCTTCTGCCATGTGCTTCTCCAGCCCAAAACCCAGGAAAAGATACTGGTGAGTCTACTTGACTTCAGAGAAGGAGATTTTCTAAAAGTACAAGAAAGGCTAGAGTAGCCTCAGTGTTTTAACTGTAGGTCATCTTGGGTGATCACTCTTTTCTCCAAATGTCAATTTCTTTTTTAATTTATATTTTTTATTAGCTTTATATCATACTTATAAAAAAGATTTAAGAGGAAAAAAAATTAACAAACATCACAAAAGGTCTTCTCATTGTCTGCTGCCTTGTTAAAATAGCAAGGAGGGGAATGGAATTCCTGTTTGTTGCAGACCTGCCAGGCTAGGCCCTGTGTTGGGTGTTGTACTTCTATTAAAGTTGACATGGCTGTTTAGGAGAAGAGATTCTCAAGCTGGGCCAGCTAAATAATCTGCGAGGTCCAATGCAAAATACAATTAGAGTCTCTTGTTCATAATATGTGAAGAATTCAAGAGGGAGACAGCAGAGTATTAAATGAAGTGAGGGGCCCTCCTAACTATGGGGTCCTAAACTGGCTCTGTTGTTAAGCTTGAGCTCGAATTCCTACACTGGCACTTACCAGTCCTGTGATTCTGGAAAGTCCTCTGTAAAATGGGGATAAAAACAGGCCCTACCTCACTGAGTTGTTATTAGAGTTAAATCAGTTACTATTTGAAAAGTGCTTAGAAGAATATCTGGCATTCAACAAGCACTCACCTAAATGTTAAGTAAATACACACTTTATTGAGCCTACACATCTTAAAATGCCAGAGACAACTATAGCCACGAAATGCTGAATTTACTAAAATGCTAAAAAGAGTGTTTTGAGAGTTCGGCCCTGATAAACAGAAACATGTTCTTACTTAGTCACCTTTCCATTTATTTTAACAAACAAAAGATTTTTAAAAGATATTCTGGATTGAGGCCAACTACTCAGAAAGCAAAACTGAAGAATAAAAAAAGATACTGGTTTATTCACTCAGTTCTGGAAGGCTGTGGAGTGCAAATTGTCATGAAGCCAATTTAATATAACTGCTTCCTTTATGCTGAAAGGATTCACCAGGGACCTCTCTGTTTCCATACAGGAAATAAAGCCTGTTGTGTCTGAACAGAAACTAAGAAATATTTTTCTTTCTATAATGCAGAATACTATTAAAAAAAAAACAAACAACCAAACAAAAAAACCTAAAGAACAGGAAATGTGGCTAATCATACAGATTCTATATTTAGCCCTAGAAAAAATATTAAGTAAAACAAGTCAGGAGATAATTTGCAGGCAATGATAAATACTTTTACACAGAAAGGAAATTTAGAGCACAGGGACATACATACTTAATAGTTTATTAATGTTTGTTTTATAAGAGGAACCTCAGTTTCCTCACTGGGTTACTGACACATTTCTTTACTCTTGACTACCAACAATTCTCAGGACTTTCAAAAGCTTTTTTATAAAAAACATATAGTTTTTTTGTTCCCCATTTACAGTAAACACTGTGGCTAGCAAAATTCTAAAGAAGTAAGTTGTCGTAGGTCAAACAATTCGCCCAAGGTACACAGATTTGGGATACTTCTCCTTAAGAGTTGGCCACTGAACAATGAAGTAATCCGAGAGGTGAAACAGAATCTTTCCGGACAGGGATAAATGTTCCACTCGGCAGATGCTCTCAACGTAGACAATGATCACTTTCTTTATTCCCAGTATCCCAAGGAGAAGGGCAGATATACAGATAGGAACACATGTTCCTGGTCCGTTACACAACACCTTAGGAAAAAAAAAAAAGTTGAAGGTCAAATAAAAACAGGATACTACTCTAAGTGAGACATTTAAAATTAAAAATATTCTAATTTTAGAGATTAAAAAAAAAAATTCCAAGTCTTGAGTGAGTCCCTGTTAAGATCCAGTCTGCAGCAAACTCATGCTTGGAAGCCAAGTGGGGCAGTGCTGCTGGCTCCCCTGCTCATCAACTGTGTGCCCTGGGGAAAATCACTTTATTTCTCGGCACCTGGGTGGCCTGCTTTGTGCTAAGGGACCCGTGTACACAGTGCCCAGCGCCCATGGGATGGGTGTGTATTGCTCTTCTGACTGGTCTGTGGGTCTCGAATGTTAAATATATGGAAACCAGCTGTTGATTCACTATTTTCTAATGTGCTGACTTGTTTGTGTTAATTTTTTTAAAGCAATCTTTATAATAGTTGGAGGACTTACATGAAAGATATAGGATAAAACATCTTTAAATGACCAAATTATGTAGAACATTTTTGTTGGAGGTGGAATCACTGTAGTTCAATCCAAAAAAAAAAAAAAAAAAAAAAAAGTGGGGGGGATATTTGAGAGAAGGCTACCAAATGAATGAGATTTTCCCCCAAGAGAATTCAATCCATACTTGTAATCCAGAGACTTTTAATGCTTTGAATTCTGCTAATCCTTTTTTTTTTTTTTTTTACTAGAAAGCCACTGGTTAAAAACAATTTAGTTGCTGAATTTAACAAGAGAAATTCAAATTTAACTCATAGAGTAACTGCAAAGAATTTTTATAAGCTTTTTAAGAAAATGAGAGGAAACCTATTACACAGAACTGTTGGTGAGATCGTTGTTTGTTGCTTAGATGCTAAGTTGTGTCTGACTCTGTGACGCCGTGGACTGTAGCCCACCAGGCTCCTCTATCCCTGGGATTTTCCAGGCAAGAATACTGCAGTGGGTTGCCATTTCCTTTGCCAGGTGATCTTCCTGACCCAGGGATCAAACCTCCTGTGTTTCCTGCATTGGCAGGCAGATTCCTTACCACTGAGCCACCAGGATCATTTATTATTATTTTTAAAACATTTTGCACATCTTAATCATATGTTCATGTTGACTGAATTAGTAAAACCTAATTAAACATTTTTTATTCCCAAAATCATAAAACAGAAGATCTGTGGTTATTGACACACATTTACTAGGCATAGCCTACAATGTCACACGATCACTTCAATGTCACACGATCACTTCAGCACAAGGTCCATAAAACTTATTATTAAACATTTGTGACCCCATGGATTTTTCAGGCAAGAATACTGGAGTGGGTTGCCATTTCTTCCTTCAGGGGATCTTCCTGAGCCAGGGATCGGCAAGTGGATTCTTTACCACTGAGCCGCCTGGGAAGCCTCAGAGAATTTTAGAGCTGAAATAACCAAAGGAGCATTGAGGGGACCCTCTCTGACAAACATGTGTCACAGCTGTGAGACACACAGAAGAATGTAAGGAATTGGCAAAGGGTATGAGACCTAAGTCCCACCTTTCCCCGAGGTAGGACCACCTAGAACACCATTCACAGAGCTCTGGGGTCAGACAGAGTAGCCTGTTTTCAGGTGGGAACCAACCCTTTTTAGTCTTCCTTAGCTCTTACCTACAAGTTAAACCCCCTGCCTGTCTCCTATGAAGAATTTTTGTTCAGACTTTCTCCTGAAGTCCCAGCTACTAAGCTGCCCTCCAGGGCAGTGCTCTTTAATCCTCAACGAGTTGCCCCTATAACCTTTCTTCATGGACCCTCAAGCGAGCATGAACAGAAAGAAAATGGGACAGGGAGTTCCATATATATGCATTAATATATGATATTTGTTATCTCTAACATATTTCACTCTGTATAATAGGCTCTAGGTTCATTCACATCATTAGAACTCACTCACATTCATTCTTTTTCATGGCTGAGTAATATTCCATTGTATATACATCCCACAACTGCTTTATCCATTCATCTGTCAATGGACATCTAGATTGCTTCCATGTCCTAGCTACTGTAAATAGTGCTGCAATAAACCTTGGGGTACCTGTGTTTTTTTCAGTTATGGTTTTCTCAGGGAATATGCCCAGTAGTGGGATTGTTGGGTCATACAATATTTTTGTGCCTAGTTTTTAAAGGAATCTCCATACTGTTTGTCATAGTGGTTGCATCAATTTACATTCCTACCAACAGGGCAAGAGGGTTCCCTTTTCCCCACAACCTCTCCACCATTTATTGCTCATAGATTTTTTGATGATAGCCATTCTGACCAGTGTGAGGTCATACCTCATTGTAGTTTTGATTTGCATTTCTCTAATAATGAGCAACGTTGAACATTTTTTCATGTGTTTATTAGCCATCTGTATGTCTTCTTTGGAGAAATGTCTGTTTAGGTCTTCTGCCCACTTTTTGATTGTGTTGTTTATCTGGTAACAATGGTAATCTTAATTACCACCTCGGCTCTCACTACCACTATTTATTGACAACCCACTGTGGTCAGGTACTGTACTAAACATCTCACATGTGTTCTTTTCTTTATATCTCAGATGTATTTTTAAAAAATTTTAACTGGAGGACAATGTTGTGTTGGTCTCTGCCATACAACAACATGAAGCAGCCATAAATGTGCATGTGTCCCCTTCCTTCTGTGTTAAGTTATCCTCATAGCAATCATTTGAGTTTTTGGTTCCCCTTTCACAGAATATGGAAACTGAGATGGGCCAGTTGCTAGATCATGCATTGCAAAGGTGGAATTCCACTGTTTCCAGTGTCCTTTCCTCTTGTGACCCCTAACTGTATATGGGAAGTAGAAAGACTGGACTAGATGACCTTTCCCGTTAGTTCCAGGATTCTAGAATTCTCTGAGTCTCATTTGTTTCTGGTTTTGTCTGAAGCCTAAGTTACAAGATTGTTCTGAATCCTTTCAGGGTTTAGAATTCTAAAAATCCTATTAATGCAAGGTTTCTCAATAGTGGCACTATTGACATTTTGGACTGGATTATTTTTGCTTGCGGGGGCCAGTCCTGTGCACTGTAGGATGTTGAGCAGCATCCCTGGCCTCTACCCACAAGATTCCAGTAGCCAAGACGATCAAGAATGTCTCTGGGCACTGCCAACTCTCCAGTTGAGAATCGCTATGTTAACGTATTCCCTAATCCTTGGATTATTTGTGTTGCTTTTTCTCATTTTTTTCTCCCATAGCACAGAACAAAGTAAAACCTGTAGCTAAAAAAATAATAAAAAGGGTTGCATGTTGGATCCTGAATGTCACAAAAGTATTTTCATGTTTGTTGCCTTAAAAAAAAAAAAAGAGTACAGGGCTTCCACTGTAACTCAGTGGTGAAGAATTCGCTTGCCAATGCAGGAGACATGGAATTGATCCCCGATCTGAGTAGATTCCACCTGCCACAGAGCAACTAAGCCTGTGTGCCACAACTATTGAGTCTGTGCTCTGGAGCCTGAGAGCCNATATCAATTTTCTCCTCCCCAAATTCTTTGTTCCCATAGTGTGGACAAACAAGTAGTATGATCTAAATAGACAACCAATTCAATGGTTCAGGTTGACACTGCATTGAGCTTCTACCCCCCAGGAAGAAGTTAGTTGGAAGAGGGCAAATAAGACTTGCAGATGGAAATAAAATTTGTAGAGGAGAGGACTGAGTTGGCTTGGAGCCATAATTAGTAACCAAGAAGATTTATTCAGGGAAAATTCTTAGTAGAGGCCAAAGAAAGAAAAATCNGACACTGCATTGAGCTTCTACCCCCCAGGAAGAAGTTAGTTGGAAGAGGGCAAATAAGACTTGCAGATGGAAATAAAATTTGTAGAGGAGAGGACTGAGTTGGCTTGGAGCCATAATTAGTAACCAAGAAGATTTATTCAGGGAAAATTCTTAGTAGAGGCCAAAGAAAGAAAAATCAGGTCATTAGTAACAGCATTGAAGATATACAGCATATAAGACACAGAAGAAAAAGTTGAGAGCAATATACCAATAAGTTGGGAAGGCAAACTCATTTTTGCTACTTTAGCTGAGATAGTGTGGCACATCATGGGAAAGGTAAGGTTATGCCATATAGAAAAAGTATAGTCAGTGCTTGAGAAATACTGATCTTGAATAAAGTGAAATGGAAATTGTAACTGAAACAGATTCATAGATAAGAATTTATCCTGGTTACAAAGCCTGTCTCCTTTGGCATTTATGCATGGTGATGTTTATTTGCAACTCGAGGTATTTTCAGGGGAAAGATGAGTGACTAGAATCATTTTACCAAATTGTACAATATATAGAGAAAAATCACTATAATAATATACAATTCTGTATATCTGGGTTATAAGCAATTTTNAGTGCAAGTAGATCCAACCAGTCCATTCTGAAGGAGATCAACCCTGGGATTTCTTTGGAAGGAATGATGCTAAAGCTGAAACTCCAGTACTTTGGCCACCTCGTGGGAAGAGTTGACTCATTGGAAAAGACTTTGATGGAGGGATTGGGGGCAAGAGAAAAAGGGGACAACCGAGGATGAGATGGCTGGATGGCATCACTGACTCGATGGATGCGAGTCTGAGTGAAATCTGGGAGTTGGTGATGGACAGGGAGGCCTGGCGTGCTGCGATTCATGGGGTCGCAAAGAGCTGGACTCGACTGAGTGACTGAACTGAACTGAACTGAATCATATAAAGTAAACTTTGGTCCTACAGCCTCTTGCTCAACTGATAAGTTCCTAATACTGACACCCCAATGTTGATTACTCCCAATCAACCTCAGTATTCTTGCTTATGCTGCATTCACATAATCCATCAAGAAGCATCAAGGTGCTTATGGACCAAGGCTTTGCAATCACACAGGTGTGAGTTGTCTGCTTAGCAGCAATGTGAATAGGGACAGACTGCTTATTCATTCTATATCTCAGTTCCCTCACTCACGGATTCATTTGTTCAAGAAATAGTTACTGAGTAAGGATAATATGCCAGCTACTGTTCTGAGTGTTAGGGATATTGTTGTTTACTAGTAAACAAAAGCCCCTTCTCTCACAAAGTTTACATTTCAGTGGGAAGACAGAAAACACGAGGTACACCTTTTTATATAATATCTTTATATAAAGAAGAAGGGGACAGAGACACATGGAGGTCAAAGGAGATCTGGGAGGAGGTGACTTGCGAGCTAGTAACTAATGAAGTATTTTAGGTAAACCAACTAGAGCAAGATGGAGGCGAGAGCATGTAGAGTTCGTGGACGGACCATAAATCGGGGCCAATAAAAAGAGTCTGGGAGGTTGGGGAGGGTTGTGGGCTTGAGACTGATTACAATTTAACAGAGCTGACAGGTCCAGGTGACTCTCTCAGGGGCTTCCACTCTTGCGGTGAATAAAGTAAACTGAGACATATATACAGGGCATGATGAGGCTGTCCTGAGGGTCCTTCAGGGAGACAGTAAATGCTAATGTATTCTCCTTCTTGGGAGTTAGAGATGGTAAGGTAGAGGGTGTTGGGGTGGGAAATGGTAATCCAAACAGAAACAAATATAAACACAGGGCAAACAGTATCTATTTAGTACTCCTGTGGAGATCAGATAAGACAGCATCTGTAAGGCATTTAACACAGTGCTTGTCCCATGGTAAAAAGTCAAGAAACGGCAGCTAACCCCACGTACAGAGGAGTCTGGCAGGCATCCCATGGGGTCTCACAGGAATTGGACATGACTTAGCAACTAAACAACAACAAAAGCTATTATTATAGTCCATCCAAAAGTAAAGTGAAACGCTTGTGGCAGTTTGCAGACTCTTAAGAGTACTGTGTGGCTTGCCCCTCACTCTTTCACAGGCAAGGCACTGACCTGGCATGATCTGTCCTACACTTCAGAGGGTACCTTGTGAGAATAACCCAACCATCCATTTTAGTCTCTTTATCTTCAAGTCACTTTTTATTTTTCTCTGCCTGATCCACTCCAAGTGATACATACAAAAAAATGACAGAAGGAGCCTGACTGCCAGGAGTAGTGTTTTCACTTTTTCCACATATGGTGGAAGACTGAAGGATTCTTGAGCTACCCTGCTCAGGATCTGAGGAGCCGCTAGAGTGTACTTCTTGGCCTGTGGCCAAATGGTTACCATTACATGGTAAACAAGCCTGATGACCTGATGTGTAAGCCTGATGTTCATTTCAAAATGAAGTTTGGCTATTTTGATCTTTTGGCCAAGTTGCATGGCATGTGGGATCCTAATTCCCCGAGCAGGGATTGAACTGACACCCCCTGCATTAGTAGCGAATTGTCCCAATCACTGGACCGCCAGGGAAGTCCCCAGGTTAGGCTATTTTGTCCTTGTGTGGGAAACCGGACTTCCCAACATTCCGCAACCATCCTGATGTGTTGGGTTTGGGTTGAGATACAGAAGTGGAAGCTAAGCGTGTGAGAGGTGCACAGACAGTAGACACCAGTGTCCCCTCACAACTCCAGGATGTACGCCAGCAGTTTCAGTGCGTGTCCCCTCACAACTTCAGGATGTTCGCCAGGAGTTTCAGTGCACGCCAGTAAGACCTTCCCGACCCAAGCTCCACATAATTTGGCCACTCCATAAATGTTTATGGCTCCTCTGACTGTGGGTACAGAGTAGGCAAAAGAGCTCCAGGGGGACTTCCCTGCTGGTCTAGAGGTTAAGACTCGAAGCTTACACTGCAGAGGGCACAAGTTCCATCCCTGATCAGGGGAACTAAGATCCCTCATGCCATGCGGCCTGGCCAAAAAAGAGTCCAGAGGTTGTCAGTGCCCACACTGGAGAGGCGTTTCATTGCCTTGCCCTGATGTATTTATAAAAATAAATACAAAGGGGCTTCCCTGGCGGTCCAGTGGTTAAGAATCCACCTGCCAATGCAGGGGGCACGGGTTCAATCCCTGGTCTGGGAAGGTCCCCCATGCCTTCATTGTGGCATGTGGTAACTAAGCCACAACTAAGCCACAACTACTGAACCCACCTGCTTCAATGACTAAAGCCCAGGCACTTGAGAGTGTAGGCCCCACAGCAAGAGAGTAGCCCCTGCTCACCACAACTAGAGAAAGCCTGCGTGCTGCAACAAAGACCCGGCACAGACGAAAATAAATAATTCTTTTAAATAAATAAATACATAGATAAAATCAGTACCTTTTTTTTTTTTACTCTGAATGGTTAAGCTGTGCCTTCTTTGCATCATCGTTAAAGATCACTGTCAGGCTAGCCAAACATTGTTTTCCAAAGCTTCCTGGCTGATTCTACTTTCAGCTGAGGAAACTGAATCTTTTAGTTTTCCTGTTCTCTGGGCCAAATGGTCAAGGTGACTTCCTGACTTCTTGGTCTTTTTTTTGTTTTCACTGTATTTTCAACACTCTGAAATGTTTACACGGAGGCCTTTAAGTCCTAGTAATCCAGTAGTTTTTCCTCTTGTTTTCCTCACACCATATACTCAGAAGCACCGATTGCTAGTGCTGGGTGCAGTCTCGGGAGTCACTTAGGTTCAGTCCTTGCCCTTTAGCTTGAGAAGGGAAGGGAAAGATCTCGATACTCACAAGGCTGCTACTACTTGCCAGGTGCAGAGCCTAAGTGTGGCATTCTGCATAATCATCCCACTTGAACCTTGCAACAGCCCTCTGACATGGGTTCTTTATCCTCGTGTTTTAGACAAGGAGGCTGAAATGCAGAGCAATTAAGTGACCTATGAAAGATCACACAGCTGAGACTCAAACCAGCTTTAGAAGACAAGCCTGGGACTCTCTTGTCTCCCGTCCTGCTCCTGCACCTGTCCATCAGGTCGAGCATTAGTTGGAAGTGGGCTGAAGGCAAGGAAGACACCAAGGCACAAACAACACAGGAAGTTGGATTAAAGCAAAATTCTGGCAATAGATGTTCATATTTTATAGCTTTAATTGAGAAATTAGTGACAGACTATAACATACCATTGGACTACGATGGATTGCAAAAGCTTTTCAGCAGATAAAATTGGGGGGTGGTGGTGGAAATGGTTAACATTTTCAAAAGAAAAGGGAGTATCCTTTTTAAACAGGAAGGACTGGCTTGAATTCAAAGCAATTATATAATGCCTGACTTCTGTCAAGGCCCTCTCTCAGGCAGATAAGTGATATTTTATTCATGATCCTTTCCTAATTTCTTTTACATGAACCTATGTATAAAATTTCTGTCTTGCTGAGCTGAAAACTACTCAGCAGTTTTCCTTGGATAATTTCCTTTATGTACAGATTGTGTGTACAATAATAAAAAAAGGTTTACAAGTTTTTTTTTTTTTAATAGAGGATTATCTAATTCCTTAATTCCAAGCTGAAAG
The DNA here is from genome assembly GCA_006410875.1 of Neotragus pygmaeus. NCBI lineage: Eukaryota > Metazoa > Chordata > Mammalia > Artiodactyla > Bovidae > Neotragus > Neotragus pygmaeus. The sequence continues at coordinate 4,973,480 of SJYV01011337.1, forward strand.
GATAGAAACACTTGTTTGCAAGTTTCTGGTTGTGTGTATAAAAGAGAGAAAGACATAATACTCAAAGACAGACAATGAAACAGAGGCGAGAAGACAGAATTCAACAAAGTGAGATGCATTAGGAAGCTGTACCTTATTGCAGCTTAAAGAACATAGTATTCTAGAGCTGAGCTTGGATACCACACTTAGAATCAGAGGTTCAGAGTTCTCCAGAGAATATGTGCTTCATTCCGTGCAGTCAGAGGTTCAAAAGGCATTTCTCTTTCACTGTCTACCATGCATCTATCTAGATCCTAGCACTGGTGCCCCTGACTCCATTGGTAACTTGCAGGAGCAGAATGACACTGCTTATCAAAATCAGTATCTTTTGGAGGTTTTTCTTGTCTTCAAGCTTGGCTGAGTTTTGCTAAACTTGTTCAGGAATGTTCAGCTGTACTAACAACTCTCTCTTATTATAGACTGAGAAGACAGGAGTATTGGTAGAAACTGAGAGAGGCACTGGGTTTGTCCCAGTTCTGTTCAGAGAGGGACCCTTTAAACCAGCAAGGACAGAAGAGACTCCACGTTAGTATTTCACTGCCCTCCGCATCACATTTGCCCAGGGGCACTTGTCAAAAATGCAGATTCTTAGGGGAGGGAGAGGGATGGACTGGGAATGTGGGTTAGTAGATGCAAACTATTACATTTAGAATGGATAAACAACGAGGTCCTACTGCAGAGCACAGCACACTATTGGGCTGACCAAAAAGTTCATTCAGGTTTGGTATCTTACAGAAAACTCGAACTTCCTGGCCAGATCTCCTGGAATAAACCATAATCGAAAAGAATATTTGAAAAAAGAATGTATATGTGTGTAAAACTGAGTCATTTTCTACTGCAGAGATAGGCACAATATGGTAAATCAACTATATCCCAATTAAAGTGAAAGTGAAAGTTAGTTGCACAGTTGTGTCTGACTCTGTGATCCCACGGACTGTGTAGCCTGCCTGGCTCCTCTGACCACGGGATTCTCCAGGCAGAATACTGGAGTGGGTTGCCATTTCCTTCTCCAGGGAATCTTCCTGACCCAGGGATTGAACCCAGGTCTCCTGCATTGCAGGCAAATTCTTTACCAACTGAGCCACTAGGGAAGCCCAATATATTTGAATTAAAATGAATAATAAATTCATATTCTTTCCAAATCAGAATCTCTGGGCCTGGGACCCAGGAATACGCATTTTAAACATGCCCCCAGGTGCTTCTGGTACAGATTAGTGCTTGGAAACCTCTGCTCTGCACTACAGGAAGGGGGCTGGCAATCTACATAAGCATTGCCTCATCTGCCTTCCTGCGAAGGGGTCTGAGTGTGCTAAAGGAGAAGACAGCATGGTGGGAGTGACGGGGGGAGGAAACGCGGGGACTGGTGAGCCATCAAAGGCCACTCTCTCTCTCTCATCCTGCTCAGAAACCACTCTGGGAACAAGCAGCCCAGTTGAACTCATTTGGAAGAGCTTTTCGGTGAGCCTGAGGCTCCTAATAGCAGTGAGAACTGCCAGAAATTGAGGAGCTCTGCCAGGACGCCCCTCTTTCCCTCCACTGGCTAGGCTTAGAGATCACCTCCTTACACAGGGAGCCAGCCCTGGTTGGAGTCCTATCTTAGAGACTAGAAGTTAGCTCTTTAATTATCTAACTCTTTAAAAATGGCAAGTGGACAACATTGTGAGCGTAAGGACGGCTAAAGAGAAGGAAGGCACCTGAGGGCGGGCGGAAAGGGACACTGAAGAGGAAGAAGGCAAGGCAACAGAAGCTCTGCCACTCTGTCACCTTTGCTGCCAAGAGGCCCCATCCCAAGAAGGAGCGTCTCTGCAGACGTGCGGAATGGTGGCTCATGGGTTCTTGGCATCACAGCCCAGGTCTTTTGGGGGTGGGGGGTGGGCTGGACAAGCAAAGCCTCAGTGGTGGGGCTCAGTCTGTCAGTAGCACTGGGCGGGAGGCGAGGTGATCCTTTGCCACAGTCATCTTAAGGGCAGGGCAACAGGTTTTGATCCAGGAGATAATCTCTGAAACATCTTGGTTGACCAAAAGTCAAATTTTGTTAAGAAGAAATTCTTAGCTACTATGGAGGGAAGACCAAACCTTCAGGTTTTCTCATTCACATGTGCTCTCTTCCCAGTTTTTGAAACAAGTTTCTGTTTTATGGTCAACAAGATGGGGTATCTGAGGCATTGACAGTCCAGGGAAAGGCAGTGATGAGAACATGGACCCTGGAGCCAGACCACCTGAGAGTGAATCCTGGCTCTACCGCTTTCTACCCTGGGATGCTGGGCTAGTTATCTCACCTCTCCAAACCTCAGTTTCCTCATTTGTAAAATGGGGACTGAAGTCGGGCTTTCCACATAGTGTTACAGCGATGAATAAGTGAGGCAGAGTCTGCCAAGCACTTAGAACTCAGCAAGTTCCTTGTGTATATTTGCTGTCATTATTATTTTTTTAAATCTCTCTGCCTAAGGCTGCTTCACAACAGCAACCAAAAGAGGGGTCTCAGAGCTGGAGTGGGGACAGAATCCTTGTGTCATCTGCAGCTCATGCTCTTTCAAAATCAACACTGGCTCTTTTGACTCAATTGCAGTCTTCCCCCTCCTGCAAACCCTGCCCAGGGCACCGCTGGGCCATGGTCCAGGCACCTTCTGTTGGGGCAGCAGGTTCTTGCAGCCTCTTTTAAGAGCCTTTTAACGGAAAAGGCAGTGGGCCCTATTTTGTTCAGTTCAGCTAATAGGACAAATAAAGTACACTGGATAACTTACTGGTAGGGCTTCCCAGGGCAAGACTGAAAATAAAATTTTGTTACAGGGACAGTCTATTCTAGGGTATAAAATGGAATTATCTTCACCAGGATTAAATCATACTTCCTGCCTGTGGCAGAGCGTTTCCAGGGAGAGTACGCGCTATGCAGCTCTTAATGCCGCTGGTTCATTGTTGCCCATGACTCCCACCCCCACTGGCTGTCTAACCCCATTCAGCCTCCCCTGGCCCGGCCCACCGCAGTTTCAGTCTTTGAAAGAGAGCTGGGTGTGGAAACAAAAGTGGGCTTCCTTTGGTCCAGGAAATGTTGGCAATGAGAATGCTGGAGGGGAACTGAAGTCAGGCACTCACACATGTGATAGACGCTAACTTCAAATTTGATGTTAATTATAATCAAGCATGTTTAAAGTCCATGCTGTAATTCTAATTAACTATCACCAGCCCGTCACAATGGATGGTCTCATCCGTATGACTCCATTAGGATATTTACTCATGAATTCAATAGTTTTGTCCTGAGCAGAAGGGTAGCAGAGTACAGTGACTAGAGCATAGATGCTGCAGCCTCAAGCTATTCAGATTTGGATCCTGTTTCTGCCACTTAGTGTCCCTCAGACTTTGGGCAAATCAATCCCCTCCCCCCTTATGCCTCAGTTTTCTTATCTGCAAAATGGGGATAAAAATAGGATAGGGTCATTGCAATAATTGAATGAGTTAACACATGTAAAGTGTATAAAAGGTAGTAAACAGAAACCTCAGTTAAAATTGAGTTGGGAGGCCAGAAGGTTCTCATGCCCTGTGAAGACAGAGCCCAACAGGGAGAAGACAGAGCCCTCTTCTTGCCTGGCAAGAGCTCACGGCCAGCCAAGGAAAAGCCACTATTCTTCAAACTCTCAATTCCTCCAACACTCTTTGTTCACTATCACCCTCCCAGCCTCCTCTCCCCCTCTTTAAGAGAGGTTCCCTCTTCTTGTGGCCTGGCAGCAGGGATTTGCACATCACTCACCCATGGTCACTTCAGTTCAGTTCAGTCGCTCAGTCGTGTCCGACTCTTTGTGACCCCATGGACTACAGCACACCAGGCTTCCTTGTCCACCACCAACTTCCGGAGCCTGCTCAAACTCATGTCCATTGAGTCGGTGATGCCATCCAGCCATCTCATCCTCTGTCATCCCCTTCTCCTCCTGCCTTCAGTCTTGCCCAGCATTAGGGTCTTTTCCAGTGACTCAGTTCTTCACATCACGTGGCCAAAGTATTGGAGCTTGAGTTTTAGTAGCAGTCCTTCCAATGAATATTCAGGATTGATTTTCTTTAGGATGGACTGGTTGGAACTCCTTACAGTCCAAGGGACTCTCAAGAGTCTTCTCCAACACCATAGTTCAGAAGCATCAATTCTTCGGTGCTCAGCTTTCTTCACAGTCCAACTCTCACATCCATACATGACCACTGGAAAAACCATAGCTTTGACTAGACAGACCTTTGTTGGCAAAGTAATGTCTCTGCTTTTTAATATGCTATCAAGGTTGGTCACAACTTTTCTTCCAAGGAGCAAGCATCTTTTAAAACTATGGTTGCAAAAAGCCCACAAAAAACCCAAAAAACTACGGTCGCAGATCCTCGAATGGCAATTCTTTGCTGATCCCAAGTAAACGCACTGTTGGAGAAGTACCTGGCAGTCTATTTGTTTACAGTCAACAAGTATTGTTTTTATTTTGTTTTTTGATTTATGTTTTAATTGGAGGATAATTGCTTTCAATGTTGTGTTGGTTTCTGCTGTACAAAGACATGAATCAGTTATAACTATATATATATATCTCCCCTCCCTCTTGAGCCTCCCTCCCACCCCTCCCCCACCCCACTTCTCTAGGTCATCACAGAGTACCGGGCTGGGCTCCCTGTGCTATACAGCAGCTTCCCACTAGCTATCTATTCTACACATGTTAGTGTATATATATCAATGATACTTTCTCAATTCATTCTTCCCTGTCAACAAATATGATGCTTAGCGTTCTTCTTGGCACTTGGGTTTGGGAAGACAAGTAAGCCATCCAGGAGCCTACAATCTAGACATGTAGCACTGTATTCAGCCTTTATCAACAAGCGCTTTGCACAAAACAGGTGCCCAAAAAAGTCTTAGGGGAGCTGGCAGAAATACTGATTCACTGCTGGGTCTCTAATTTTGCTCTGTTTAATATATCAAAATACTTCAGAAAAAGCAATGGCTTTATACACTGATTCTACAAATATGAACAAAACTCTTTAACAGTATGTCATTAGTTAAAAACTCCTTGCTCCAATACTGGGTCTTTAAAAACTATGAAATGGAAGGAAAACCTTTAGTCTTTAAACAGAGAAAATAGTTTTCCATTGTTCTATGTAACCACTTAGAAAACTAAAATGCATGTTTACCACAGACATGCCTAATACTGCTCTGTTATGATGGGAACAGAGTGCTCTGTTGAATTAGTATAATCTATGGATATAAAGAGGCTTCTCAGGAGGCCCTAGTGGTAAAGAACCTGACTGCCAATGCAGAGACACAGGAGTCTTGGGTTCAATCCTTGGGTCAGGAAGATCCCCTGGAGGAGGGCATGGCAACCCACTCCAGTATATACTCTTTCCTAAAGAATCCCATAGATAGAGGAGCCTGGCAGGCTATGGTCCACAGGGTCGCACAGAGTTGGACACAAATGAAGCGGCTTAGCACGCACACACACATGGATATAAAAGGGTGAGAGAAGAACATCATGGACTGTTCTAAAGCCATCGAGTCATTCCTCTTTCCTTTTCCTTCCACCTTGCAAAAGTATTCACTGATCTTTTCTTGTTTACTGCTTTTAGATCCGTTTTAAAACTGAAAAGTTCTGTAACATCCTATAAAAACTGACTACAAGGAGAGAGCCTGTCCCAAGGACTGAATTCCCTCCATCCAAGTCAATAAAAGAAAGCAATTAAAAAATCCCAAAGGAAAAAAACTGTTCACAAAACAAAAAAAAACATCTAGCTTAGTATCCACCTAAGAACTTTTGTTAAATCTATTTTTTTTGGGGGGTGGGGTGGGGAACTGAAATAAGGCTTTATGTGCCTATTATGAGAATGGCTGACATAGTTATGTGAGCAGCAGGACAATCTACAACTCCATAGCATTCTTGACAGTGCCCCCCGTCCCAAAGCCCCCAGTTGACTTAAATTCTCGGCCTTTCTTTTTCTTCCTTTCTCTCTCCCATCAGTGGAAGGCATATCTCTGTGTCATGCCATACCCTGCTGCTTTATCTTGCCAGAGGCTCCCTCTTGGGATGGTCCAGCCCCTCTTAGTGGCCAAGTTCATCTCTCCTTTGGCTTGGTCTCTCAGGCCGAGTTTCCCATGTTAACTGTCTAATCCTGCTTGGGAAGGGCCTCTGGCAGCACTGCCATTTGAATTCTTATTATTCTAACTTTATTTTATAGTTCCTTTAATATTTATTTATTTGGCGGTGCCAGGTCTTAGTTGCCACCTTAGTTGCTACTTAAGTCTGAGCTGTGGCATGTGGGATCTAGCTTCTGGACCAGGAATCAAACCTGCCCTTCCTCCATTGGAACCTTGGAGTCTCAGCCACTGGACCACCAGGGAAATTCCTATTTTAACTTCAGAAAAGAGCCCTCTCACCAGAGACATTTCTCTCCCCCGCCCTCCACCCCTGGCATCCTGACCCTGCCAATGCTACTTCTGAAGGCCCTTAAATCTGGGTGCTGCTACTTGGCGTGAATCGAGCTCCTCTCACCCGGTTCACCTCCTCCCTGCTCTCCCAGCCCTGCCTTCTCCCTGTTTCATTCCTATAGTGTTGCTACTTGGCATTCACCTACAGTACAAACCCGACTGTCTCAGCTTTTGTCATCCTTGCTTCCTGCTGCCCTCAAAAGAAGTCCAAGTACCCTGAATTAAAAGTTTTTCCCTAAAACTCACTCTCTTTACTGTTTACCTTCATCACTGTGGTTTCCAGGCTCACCTGAATTCTTTGCTGCAGTAATAAAGAACCTCATGAATATTATTTAAGTTAATATAACAATAAGTGTGAGGAATCAAAACAAACATTTCCCATGTAATATATCTGCTTGCAGCCATATATTGTACTTTGGTGACCCTTCAAGAACAACCAGTTTTGTAGCTCTAAAGTAGACTTAATTGTCTCTAATGCTTCCTTTTTCCAGATTAATGAGTTGTGTAACATGTACACCAGGATTAGAAAAGATTTGTGCTTACTGTGCTTTAGGACCAGTATTCCTGCTTTTTATTTCCTTTTTTTTTTTTGTTTAAACAGTAGTGAGGAGGGGAAAAATGACCAAACTGAGGCTCAAAAGGAGAAGATAAAGAGGACAACAAAGATATATCAAGCCACTGAGTGACAAATTCTACTTCCGGCTGGTCCTGATCAAAGGGTGACAGCTGACAGGTACTCATATTCTTCATAAACAGCATCTCATTTCACCTTAGTCCCCACAGCCACAGTAAGAGATGGGTATGATGATTTGTATTTTATAGGTGACGAAACAGACTGGCAATATTTATTTTGCCTGTTACGGTAATCACTGGTTAGGTACAGTGCTTAGAGTTAAGGGCGCACTCTCAACTCTCCCGTTTCCCTGGAGGGAAGGGAGCTTCCAGGTCCCAGGAGGGAGGGGTGAAATCTCCTCTCAGGCTCCCCACTAGGTCCTGCCCTGTAGGAGGAGTGGCCTGCCTCAGGAGATGAGGATGCACCATGCCCCTGGATTTCTTCCCTCGCTTCTCAGCTTGTCTCTCTTTAGCATCTATCCTCTACACCTGGCTTGTGTGCTGAGTAGAGAAGAGAGGCGGGCCTAATGCCTAATTCAGCAGAGAAGTAAACCCATGGTGGCTGCATATGTTAGCCACATCCTCTAATCTGGCTTCCATCAGTTGATAAAGCTGATATCTTGATTTCTACTGTCTTATTTCCCAACTGGCTGGGAATATAAGAGAGGAAGACAGAGAGTAATTAATTGGCTCCCTAAAAGGCACATCGGAGAAGGCGATGGCATCCCACTCTAGTACTCTTGCCTGGAAAATCCCATGGATGGAGAAGCCTGGTAGGCTGCAGTCCATGGGGTCATGAAGAGTCATGGAGAAGGAAATGGCAACCCACTCCAGTGTTCTTGCCTGGAGAATCCCAGGGACCGGGGAGCCTGGTGGGCTGCCATCTATGGGGTCACACAGAGTTGGACACGACTGAAGTGACTTAGCAGCAGAAGGCACATAATAGGCACTTGATAAACATTTGTCAAATTAATGAATTTGTCCAAGGCCACAAAGCTAATAAACCGCAGAGTAGAGACTTGAATCCATGTCTGTCAGAAAAGCCTATAGTTTTCTAAAATTTCCCCTTCAGTGCTTCTTGTAGAGTGTTTTGTCTCTAGGCTTCAGCTCATGCTTTAGCATGGCTGCCAGGAAACTGGAAACAAAGGCTAGTGCAGGCATTAACTGCCTTAAAAACAAATCTGCCTAAGAATTTGGCCGACAATCTGTCTATAATGTGACCAGGGACAAGCTCAGTCTGTCTGCCTGCTGTAGCCTGGGCTATTATGGACTGAGCCCATGGGTACGTGAAGAGGGACCCCGAGCATGAGAACAGCAGTGAAGGCAGCAGCAGCAGCGTCTGTAACAGACCAGGCAGGAGAGAGGCGGGCAGCCAGGCAGGAAGCAGGATGTGCACAAGAGGGGCGCGGCAAGGGCCTGGGGACCCAGGCAGGGAAGGCCCACAGGGACTTAGCAGGACCGGGGACGGGGGACGGGGAGAGAGCAGGGGAAGGAAAAGTGAACAGAAAAATCCCAGAAAGAGAACAAAAGGCCGCACAGACGGGAAATAAAAACATGTTCAAACAAAGAGGATAAAGCGGAGACAGATACAAGAACAGGAGTGAATCACTTGCTATGAAAATAGCCACAAACTGATTTTCCATTCCGCGTCAAGATGATGAAAAGTGAGGGCTGTCCTGTGTTCCAGCAGCCTTCAGGAACTAAGAAATAAAACACCCAGGTTGAAAATAGTTTGGGGAGCCAGAGGATGACAAGACTCCTCCTGCAGGCAGAAGTGAAGTTAAAGGACTGACAGCATCTTCTCCCCCTTCTCCCCACCGATCCCCACTCCAGTCACAAAGGCGCGGGGAGCTGCTTGGCTGGTAACCACGTATGAGCTCAGTGGGGACCCTGTTCTGAGTGAGCTAATAGAGTTAGTTTTGAAGAGAATCTGGTAGAACTCAGGATTGTGTGTTCACAAACACCATATAAAAAAAACAGGGTCATCGCTGCCTTTCAAGTAGTTTTTTTCAGTCTGTTTAAAGGCCGGGTTTCGTCTTTTTTTCCCCTCACTAGAACAGCACACAAAGACTTCTCTGACACATTGCATCCACGGCAGATGAAAGTGCTTAAGTGTGAGTGAAAGCAACAATGTTCAGAGTGACATTTACTAGCTGCAAACAGTGAAATCAGAGCGCTCCAGTTCATGGAGATTAAATGTCAGGCTTTAAACATTTAGCAGAGCATTAGCTATGGAAGTTTTTAAAATTTAGGATTTGGTCTTACACTGCAAGCAGCACTTACAGAGTTTTTAAAGCAAATAGTTGAGTCATAAGCTGAATAAGAATATATATTTTGTACTGAAGGTGGGACAAGTGCAGGATAGTCATGGGGTTTGGCTCAATGATGCTAGAGGTGGTCACTGGTCTTCACCGTTCAGATAAGTAAGAAAAAAGTGACATTCCCCACACTTCACGTTATGGAAACTACAAGTCAAAATCCAAAACACAGGAGTTTCTAGACACATAATTTTCCACAGTGTGCATAGACTTTACAAGCTCAAGAGTTTTTACATTACTGTTTCAGGATGAATGCTTTTTAATACACCTAAAAAAAGACAGAGCTGAAAACAGATTTCTTTTTTCTTTCAAGAATATTTTCCATGGACAAATTTATGCATGATAAAATTGTCTATAAGTGCCAAATGTAACATCCGTTTGAACATGACTAAATAATAAAATCTCCAAATCTAACAATATCAGCAGTCTGTGCTTCTTTCATTCAAAACAGCTGGTAAGTACCTTCTCTATTTTGCTTCTTATGAGGTGCTGGACAGATACAAAGCCAATGAAAATGGTTAACATTTCAAGCTTTGCTCTAAACATTTTGTAAGCAGTATATTATCCCCATTTTACAGATAAGAAAAACTGGGGCTTCCAGAGGTGAAGGGCTTTGTTCAAGACCACAGGACTGCTAAGTCATGCAGGATTCAAACTCTAGCCATTGACTCTAAAGCCTGAGCAATTAACTTCTATTCAAGGAAGTCTTAGTCTGGTAGAGGCCACAGGCACATGAACAAAGTTTAACACAAGAAATGATACAACAAAGATTATCAACAGAGACACAGAGTGGGTAATTCTGTCTGAGATCTGGGACCAGAGGAGGAGACATTTCAGCTGAGTCTCCACGTATGAGTAGGAATTTTTCAAGTTGAAAAAGGTAACAGTTACTCTAGGCATAAGGAGCTACACTAAGATCATGGTATCCGGTCCCATCACTTCATGACAAATAGATGGGGAAACAATGGAAACAGTGACAGACTATTTTCTTGGGCTCCAAAATCACTGTGCATGGTTGACTGCAGCCATGAAATTAAAAGACACTCGTTCCTTGGAAGAAAAGCTATGACAAACCTAGATAGCGTTATTAAAAATCAGAAACATTACTTTGCTGACNACACACCTCCACCCACACCCACCCCAATTCTGTGCTCTGTTCCTACTGAGCAGTTAGGGTTTTTTTTTTTTTTTCCCTCCTTGTGTGACTTCACAGAGATGAATCATGGCTCCTTGAAAAGCTGAAACAGGAAAGCTGGCTTGGGAATAATAAAACAGCAACAAAGTCCCCTAAGCCCTGGGCACTGACTTCACTAACAAGACTTATCTACAAAATACTGTATTGTGTAAGCAAATCTTTTGAAATATAGCATCTGGAGCTTTTAAGATGTGGACACAACTGATTTGACCATGAGACACCTGTTTTTAGAGAAAAGGAACTATTTAACCCATAAGCACAAACGTGTTTTCACGAACTGTCAACTATAAACATTTTTTAAAAGTTGCTTTGTCAAAGATTTGCATAAGTGGCTTGAGTGTGACTTCAGGAAAACCAAGAATGCAAAACGGTATTCTGCTCACAAATGGAATTTGCTGCCCTTTGCAATTTTACAGATGATCCCTCTGCGGATTTCATTCTTTACGGCAGAATATGGAAATTTTGACATCATAACCATATGAAATTTATAAATCTGCTATTCACGTTTCTTAAAAGGAATGATCAGTCATGATATGTTCTTTCTATAATTTACAGGTCTTATCAGCAGGGAATGTCTTGTTATTTTTAAGAGAGCTCTCAAGCTCTCTAACCTAATTGGGCCCTTTTCACTACTCTAAGCAATAATGCTAGACTACCTTTCTCTGTAAGCCACAGCAATGTTTGAAATTTTTAGGGTTTTATTCATTTTTCTCAGTAAATCTAGGGTAGTCATAAGTTTCCTCATCCCTGATTATAAGGTCCTTTGGAAGAATATTTTTATAATTATTTGTCCATGTGTCTTAGAGAAAACCAGAGTTTGCCCTTTTCATCCTGTAGCAAGCAAGGACCCTTGGAAGGTAAGGTACTTGGCTTACGTCTCCTGGTATAAGTGGAATCTCAAATATCATGCTCCATGTAGAGAAGTGATAAGCTTTCCACAGCTGATTTTTCTAACACTAGAAAAAGAAATCCACGACCAGGAGGCTTTGCTGTATCCATGCTACAAAACATAAGAATTATACCAGGAGGCCAGGAGAAAAAGAAATCACTGAAAAGCAAACTACCAAAGAGGAAAAGCCAGCCTAAAAATGTAAGTTTTACCCAATGATTCGGGGGGAGGGAAATGAGAAATTTCAAAGACACACTATGACAAAGATAGCATTTAGTCTCCAGAGGCTGCTGGAAAACACTAAGTTTCAATCTTTTGAAAAAAAAAAAAAAAAAAGTAAAACACTCTAAGTGGTTTCATGATACTCGGGCATTAAAATAAAGCAACTCTTGATGAAAATGTTCTGCAACCTAATAGAGGTGCTCCTTAATTCTGTCTATGTACTAAGTGCTACTGAATTGTTACTGAATTGTACATTTGAAAATGGTGCATTTTATGTTATGTAAATTTTATCTCAATAAAAAGAAAAGTATAGTAAAGCAGCTGTATTCTGCTTAAGGTGAATGAGAAATGTTTGCCATTTCCTTTTGATTGCTCCGACAAAGACAATATTTAATGCTTCAGAAACGTGCCACCAAGAAAATCCTTAGATGAATTCCAGGGATCAGTTCAGTGGGTGCAAAGGTTAGCCAAGGAGCAGTTACGCAATGTTTTTTCCCCTATTCTATTTTTTCCACCCCCTTAAAAGCTCTCAGCAGTCATCACAAAGTTTTAATAGCTTCTCTGACTCTTTCCTTCCTATATTCCTCCTACTCAACTTCTTTCCTTCAATATTTATTGAACTTCTACATGCCCCAGAGCATTTTAAGAGGTGCTAGGATTGCCAAGATGAGTAATACATCTTACCTTTCCTCAAGGAGCTCACAGTCTGCATTCAAATTTAAAATACTCCCCAAGCTACTTCCATACCAACTTGAGTTCCAGACATCTCCAAATCGTTAATGACTGCACTTGACTTGGACTGTAGCAGCCCTTCCTAAGCTCACCTATTTCACACCTATTTGTGTTCTGACTGTGCTCCTTTATTTTCTTTTTAGTTCAGACCAAAGGGAATTTTTTAAAATCCAAGACAAAAATGGCACCTTAGTGATTTTCAGATACTATAAATATAGAGCTATACTGATTCAAGTGAAACTTTAAAATAGGCACTTTAAGGTTCTGAAACTGGCGGTTCTTAGGAATCATTATTAAAACTGAAGATCATTTCAAAGATTTCCTTTCTCCTGATCCCACTCTCTGTTTTCACTTAGCTACTGGTGCCTTCTACCACCTTTCTGCACAAGGCCAGGTCTCTCTGAGGTCACTGCCTCTGATTACATATCAATCCTTTCTTGGAAAACAGCTTTGTTCCCATCACGCTTCCCTAACCCTTTCACAAATGAATTTCTCTTCCTTCAACTTTTGTTTCGGTTTTCACTCTAGCCACGTTGTTATCCTTATGAAAAGAGGCTAACTTTCATCTCAAGAGCAAGAGGCCCCACCAGACCCAGATCTCATCTGTGCCAGATGATCTGAAATAGTGACAACTCAAAAGAGTAATGTAGGCAAAGTGAAACGAGAGAAAATGGTAGGCAAAGCCACACTGGCTTCTGCAGAGAGAAAAACATCATGTTTACCAAGTAGAAAAAGGATCAACTCAGAAAAGAAAAGAAAACTTGTTTTCAAGCTTCGGAGAATCCCCCAAAGTGGAGAAAAAAAATTCAAAGCAATCTCTAACTGATAATACACAGCATAATTTTGACACAGATTTTAAGGGCACTCAAAATGTGAACCAGAAACCATAACATTTAAATCAAACACCTCAACTGTGGATGGAAGCAGCTACAGGTTGTCACCTAGCCAGGTGTCAGCGGCACAGCTGGTAGTGTCACACGCAGCTGGGAAAATCAGTTTGTCAGGCCTAAGAAACCAGACATGTGGGAGAATGTTCACTCCTCACAGTGGGCTCTGATCTTTATCAGACCTGCTAAATGCACATACAACACCAGCTGTATCTCTATGAAAGTTGCTAAATTTACAGTACATGTATAGAGGGGAAATAGAAATTGGGAAAAAGTAACACTGGTATTATTTTAATGTGCTACAGAGGATCGGTCAACAGAGGAACAGGAACTGAACAAACTTAAACAAATGGCTCCAAGTATGATTTCATTAATCTTGGAAAACAAGAAGCAACAGACGACTGCGAGCTGATTGCTTCTTATTTGACTTGGCTTGAAAAATCATATTCTCACTTAACTCTAATTACAGATAGGCATCTTGGGCCAGCTGACCTTTTCTTTGTCTAGCTTAGTTTCCTTTGAACATGCTATAAAGGTTCTGATCACCGAAAAACATAATACCAGATGAAGGTCATTATACAAAGAATCAAACCAACACAAGTTAAGGGGGAAAACAAAGTTCCTGTAAAGGTTCTGGCATATCAACAAAAAATTAACTGACTCTTTCTAATGTCTGAAACACATGTCAATCAATAGGCCAATAAAATTTTTATATACTATGCAAACAAGTGGTAATCCCAGTACCACCCAGTTTGTGGTTTACCACTGAAAATACTTCATTAAAAAAAATCATAGTATTCCATTTATGGACAATAACCCATTATCCATGTAATCAACTTGCTACTGCTATGAACTTAGACATTTCACAGCTCAAACTGGATATAGAACATGGAAAAAAAAGACTAAGTAAAATAATGGATTTCTTTCATACAAAGCATGAGTGTACATGTAATAAATACATCTACATTTGTCATGGTGAATTAAATCAGCTTCAGCTTCAGGCAAAGTGGCAGTGTATTAGGCTGAAATGGTCCATTTCTTTCCAATTTGTTATACATGTAGAANGATCAGCCCTGGGATTTCTTTGGAAGGAATGATGCTAAAACTGAAACTCTAGTACTTTGGCCACCTCATGCAAAGAGTTGACTCACTGGAAAAGACTGATGCTGGGAGGGATTGTGGGCAGGAGGAGAAGGGGACGACAGAGGATGAGATGGATGGATGGTATCACTGACTCTATGGACGTAAGGCTGAGTGAACTCTGGGAGTTGGTGATGGACAGGGAGGCCTGGCGTGTTGCGATTCATGGGGTTGCAAAGAGTTGGACACGACTGAGCGACTGAACTGAACTGAACTAATGCACATAAATTTGAACATTTATATTAAATGGAACAATTCCTTAAAAACCACAAACTACAAAATCTCACTCAATATGAGACAGAGAACCTGAATAATCCTATGTCTATTAAAGTAATGTAATCTGTAGCTAAAGCTTTTGAAAAAGGAATCATCAGGACCAGAGGTTTTCACTGCAGAATTTTATAAGAAGCATTAATGTAGATTCTAAATAATTATTTTCAGAAAATAAAGAGAGTGAAATACCTACCAATCATTTTATAAGGTCAGCTTAATTTCAATACAAGGCTGAAAGTCTAAAACAGAAAGCTAATGACAAATAGCCCTCATGAATATCATCATTAAATTTCTCACAAATTACTAGCAAATCAAATCCATCTATACCCCAAAATGATTATACACCATGATCGGGTAGAATTCATTCCAGAAATGCAAGTCTGTTTCAATATTTGAAAATCTCTCACTGTATTGTATCAACAGCTAAACAAAAAATCATGGTTGTATCAATCAACAAAAAAAGTTTGGACAAAATTCATTTTGTCATTAATGCGTTAATTTTTCACTAACGTAATTAAGAAAAATATTATCAGAATACTAGGAATAGAGGTTGTGATGGTTAATTTTACATGTCAGTTTGACTGGGCCATGAGGTGCCCAGAATTTGATCAAAGGAGATCAAACCAGTCAATCTTAAAGGAAATCAGCTTTCAGTAGTCATTGGAAAGACTGATGCTGAAGCTGAAGCTCCAATATTTTGGCTACCTGATGTGAAGAGCCGACTCATTGGAAATGAACCTGATGCTGGGAAAGTATTAAACATACTAGAAGTCTTAGCCAGTGTAATAAATTAAGAAAATAAAACTTTCGTATTTGCAAAAAATATGATTGTCTAGAAAATCTATTTGGGTGACAGAGGATGAGATAGTTGGATGGCATCACAGACACAATGGACATGAGTCTGAGCAAACTCCGGGAGATAGAAGAGGAGAGAGAAGCCTGGCGTGCTGCAGTCCACGGGTCGCAAAGGGCTGGACACAACTACTTAACGACTGAACAATAACAACAATGTCAGTGAGGTGTTTTGGGGTTACGATTAACATTTCAATCAGCAGACTGAGTAAAGCGCATTGTTCTCCCTAATGTGTTAAGCTGAATACCTAAATAGTACAAAAAGGCTGAGTAAAATTCTATCCTATTGTTTCTGGTTCAGTTTTTCTGGAGAACCCTGACTAATACAAAAGGGAAACTTCTTCAACTTGACAAGGAGCATCTATAAAAAACCTAAAGTTGACATCATAATCAGTGGTGAAAGAATGAATGCTTTCATCACTCCTATTAAACATAATATTAGAAGCCCTATTCAGTGCAATAAAGTAAGAAAAGGAAATAAATTATATACTGATTGGAAGAGAAGAAATAAAACTTTCTTATTTTCAAACAATATGATTTTTTTCTAGAAAATCCAAGAAAATCTGTTTAGAAAAGTAAGATCACAGAATCTGAGTGAGATAAACAAAGATCAACAGTATTTTGGTATGTTAGCAACAAACATGTAGAAACCAAAATTAAAAACACAATTCCATTTATAACTTACAACTTTCCAAAAAAGTGAAATACCAAGATATTTATTTAAAACACATGCATATAATTTAGATGCTGAAAAATTACAAAACATTGATGAATAAAGTATAAGAAGATCTAAATAAGTGAAGAGACATGCCATGTTCACATTTTGGAAGACTCAGTATAGTAAAGATGTCAATTTTCCCCCAATTGATCTATACACATAATGCAATTCCTATCAAAATCCCAGCAAAACTCTGTGTTATATATAAAAAAAACTTATCCTAAAGTTTATATTGACAGGCGAAAGGATCAGAATAGCTAAGACAATTTTGAAAAAGAAGAATGAAGCTGGAGAAATCGCTCTACCTGAAGTGAAGGTTTATATGCTATAGCAACCACAAGGGAGTGGTATTCAGAAAGGAGAGACAATATCAACACAACAGAAATTTCACACAAACACACACAACTACCTTGTTTTTTAAACTTCTAACTGATCTTTTTGTTGATTTTTTTGATATAGTTAGTAATCATTCTCTTAAAAAAATTTTATTTGGCAGCACCATGCTGCATGTTGGGGTCTTAGTTCCCCGACCAGGGAGGGATTCAATCTGAGTTCCCTGCAGTGAAAGCAAGCAGAGTCTTAACCACTGGACCACCAGAGAAGTCCCTCCAGCTAACTTTTAACAAAGGGGAGAAGCAATTCAATGGAGGAAGGAAAGTTTTCTTTTTCTTTTCTTTTTTTAAAAAAAACAAACAAACTGTGCTAGGCATCCAGGCAAAGTAAGCCTTCATCTAAACCTCACACCTGATGCAAAAATTGATTTATACATTTAAATGTAAAACATAAAACTAGAAGACTTTTAGAAGAAAATATGAGGAAATCTTTGATTGAGGGCTGGATGAAGAGTTATAGATATGACGATAAGAGAATAATCTATGAGAGAAAAATTTGATAAATTAGACCTCATCAAAAGTAAAAAGTTTTGCTTTGTGAAAGACTTTCTTAAGAAGATGAAAAGACTATGAAGTGGGGGAAAATATTTGTAAACCACATATTGGACAACAGTCCAATATCTAGAATATACAAAACTCGAAAGTAAAATGAAAAATTCAATTAGAAAATGGGCAAAAGACATGAACAAGCATTTCAGTGAAGAAGAGAGCTATTAATGACAAATAAGCACATGAAAAGATGTTCAACATCATTTGCCATTACAGAAATACAAATTAAAAACACAATGGTATATTACTACACACCTAAGAAATACTGATAATATCAAATGCTAGAGAGAAGACAGAGAAACTGGATCTCTCATACATTGCTAGTGAGATGTAAAATGGTATTGCCACTATGGAACATAGTTTGACTTTTTTTTTTTTTTTTGGGCTGTGAGGGTTGTGGGATATTAGTTCCCTGACTATGGATCAAACCCTTCCCCTCGGCAGTGAAAGTGCAGAATCCTAACCACTGAGTCGTCAGGGAATTCTTGGCAGTTTCTTATAAAGGTAAATTTGTACTTTCTATCAGACCCAGCAATCTTATTCTTGGGCCTTTATTCAGAGAAATGAAAACTTGTGTCTACACAAAAACCTATATATGAATATTCACAGTAGCTTTATTCATCGTAGCAAAAAACTATAGGATGAAATCCTATTTAACAATAAAAAGGAATTATTGATACATATTAAAAAACTGAATGGACATGAAGGGCATTAAGCTCAGTGTAAAAAGTAAATTTCAAAATGTTTCATACTGGGTGATTCCACTTATAGAATATTCTTGAAATGACAAACTATAGCGATGGAAAATGAATTAGAGGCTACCATGGAGCATGGACTGGGGCTAGAACAGGGCTAGCACCGTTCTCTGGCAGTGATGTGAAACAGTTATGTACTTCGACTTTGACACATGGATTAAAACAGCACAGAACTACACACACACACACACAAACAACCACACATGAACACATATGAAAAACAGTGAAAACTGAATCAGGTTTTTAGTCTGGTTAATAGCATTATGGGGACACACACACACAAGGTGTGGTTTTAGAAAATGACTGTAGCATGTGTCCTAGTGTGTGTTGTGCTCTGTTGAGTCTGACTCTTGTGATGCCCATGGGTTGTAGCCTGTCAGGCTCCTCTGTCCATGGAATTTCCCAGGCAAGAATACTAGAGTGGGTTGACATTTCCTTTTCCAGGGGATCTTCCCCACCCAGGGGTCAAACACGTGGCTCCTGCCGCGTCTCCTGCATTGCAGGAGGGTTCTTTACCGCTGAGCCACTAGGGAAGACCTTAACAGTATTATACTAATATCAATCTTGCATTACAGTTGTATAAGACCAGGGGAAGCTAGGTGACGAGTACCTGGAACGCTATGTACTATTTCTGCAGCTTCTTGGAATCTGTAATCATTTCAAAACAAAAAAATGCTAAAAAATCTACTCAAATGCTTTTTAAGAGTCTCAGCTACCAAACAAGGCACAGGCTGAAGAGATGGAAGAATAATTTCTGATTTAAATGGCTGCCCCCCCACCCCAACAGAATTACTATTTCAGGTCTACCTGTTATTTCTTTATTCCATTTTCCTTGAAGCTAACTAAATATAAGTTTCTTGAGGACACTGGCTATATTTTATTTAGCCAAAGCTGCTTTCAGTGCTGCTGCAATACAGACATTAAAAAATACTAGTTACGTTTCTACTGAATAAGTTATCTAATTCTGGCAGAACCTGATACATTTCTAAGAGAACTGGAACTCTGCTGCTCTGACTAGATTTGTGACCTTGGTTACTCAGACCTCTCTGGATTTTGAGCTTTTTATCCGTAGAACAGAGATAAAGAGTACTATGTCACAGGACTGCTAAAGGAGTTAACATAGGTAAAGCACATAGAATAGTAACTGACACAGGGAGAGTTGAAAAAATTTTATTTTTCTAAAATTTTTAAAAAATACGACTTTAAGGTGTTTCATTCTGATGAATCAAAATGATAAATCAATGAAATGTTTAAGTGGTCATTTCCTTTAAATACTATTGCACTTCAATGAAAAAAATCTGTTCATGGGGTTTATAGAGAAAAAAGCCCCATATGTCATCTCGACAGTACCCAATAATAATTAACTTTTTAAAAATGACTACCTTGCTACTGCATTCAGGTCTTAAGTTTTAGATCTCATTAATTTCTAATAACAATAAAATATATATGAAATGCTAATTAATAAAGGTACAGTCTAAAGACTTCAATCTTATATACATTATGTGATTCACTCAACTGACTTATTACTCTTTTACTCTTCTTAAAATGACTTTTTTTCTATTCTCTGACTGATTAAGTCTTATCCATCTTTGCTTAAATGTCATCTCCACTCTCAAGCCATATCCAGCTCCCCAGAGGACCTACTGCACTATAATGATAACCCAGCTGGGCGCAAGACTGCTGTCTACTGTGCTTACTTTCTTACTTCTCACACTCAGGATAAATCCTGTCACAGAGCAGGGTCCCTGACCACCATTTGTGAGTGAGGGAACCCTTGAGTTCCTCTGTGATACTCTCATAGCAGTCTTCACTCACCACCATAAGGCACCAGTGACTTAGCACAGTGACTGGAGCATTCATCAAAAATAACGCACCGAGAGGTCACCAAGCGCCAGGCACTGCTGCATCAGTACAGTGAACACGGCAGCTGTAGTTTCTTATGGAATGGCACACACATACATAAAATAGCTTTTTAAATCTTTTTTTTAAATTGGGATTAGGATTCTGAAGCGGAGAAGGCAATGGCACCCCACTCCAGTACTCTTGCCTGGAAAATCCCACGGATGGAGGAGCCTGGTAGGCTGCAGTCCATGGGGTCGCTGAGGGTCAGACATGACTGTGCGACTTCACTTTTACTTTTCACTTTCATGTACTGGAGAAGGAAATGGCAACCCAGTCCAGTGTTCTTGCCTGGAGAATCCCAGGGGCGGGGGGGCCTGGTGGGCTGCCATCTCTGGGGTTGCACAGAGTTGGACACGACTGAAGTGACTTAGCAGCAGGACTATAAAGAAACTAAAGCAGGGCAGTCTCTCAGAGAGGTGAGGACATGGGCTGGAGGAAGGGCTTGTATCAGGGGAGGGCTTTGTGAGGAGGGAACATTTGAGCTCAGAGAACAAACAGGCACCAGTCACATTTAGAGCAGGTGTGAAGAGCCCCACCCACAGGGAANGTCTCTCAGAGAGGTGAGGACATGGGCTGGAGGAAGGGCTTGTATCAGGGGAGGGCTTTGTGAGGAGGGAACATTTGAGCTCAGAGAACAAACAGGCACCAGTCACATTTAGAGCAGGTGTGAAGAGCCCCACCCACAGGGAACGACATGTACAAAGGCTCTGAGACATAAATCAGATGGGTTTGTTGGGGGAGAAAAAAAGGCAGGTCTGGCTGGCACATAGAAAACTATGGAAAGAGAGGAGGAGGAGAAGAGGTCAGAGAAGCTGGTCAGGCTGGAGCATGCAGGCTACAGTGAGAAATTTGGATGTTATTCTAAGAACATAGAAGACTGCTGTACGTAACAGCATTCTGTGAGGACTAACAGATTCTGATTTATATTATAAATCACACTGGCTGCTGAGTGGTGAAACTGCAGGGGGTTATTAATGTCCACGGGCAGACAAGAGACCATGCAATGGGGATGGGGTGGTGCTGGATGGCATGGGGACAGTGAAGATGAACGGAAACAGACAGAAATCATGATAAACTGAAGACATGGCTGGCAGGGCTTGCTGTTGAGCAGGAGTAGGGTGTGGCAGTGATAAAGATGTCTCCTGAGAACTTGATTGAAAGTTTACCAAGATGGGGGAAGAGTGTGTGTTTGATCCCTGGGTCAGGAAGTTCCTCTGGAGGAGGGCATGGTAACCCACTCCAGTACTCTGAGAATCCCCAGGGACAGAGGAGCCTGGCAGGCTACGGTCCATAGGGTCGCAAAGAGTTGGCCATGACTGAAGTGACTTAGCGTGTGTGTGTGTGTGTGCTCAGGGAAGAATACTGGAGTGCGCTATCCTTTCCTTCTCCAGGGGATCTTCTCAACCCAGGGATCAAACCCACATCTCTTGTGTCTCCTGAGTAGGCTGGCGGAATCTTTACCACTGTGTCACCTGGGAAAAATAGGAAATACCTACTATTTTGAACCAAGAAAGTTTCAGATGCCTATTGGATGTACAAGTGGATAAGCAGTACCAGGGGAAAAGCAGTAGGCATTTAACATATACTTCAATAACTCTTTGATGATGACAGACTCACCTAGAATCAAACATATAATACAGCATTGCAAACTTGACCAACTCTACTTACTGTTTCCAAGGTTACAGAGACAAACATAAAATAATATGTGACTGAAATGACTAGAAATCTCAGTTCATTTGATGAACTATGTCATTTGTGGCTGCTAGTGATGTTCCCTGACTCAGATTCGTAATTCAGCAAAGGAGTTGAATTTTGTGTTAGAAATTTTAGATAAATGCTGTAACTCGACTCTGGTATTTGTGCCACTTAAGAGAGGGTCTTAAAAACACTAGCGTGGTGAGATGCAGGGAGGAGTAAGCAACGATTCACCAAATCACTTTTACTCAAAGATAATTACATGTTATATATGAAGCTACTGGGAGGCAAAGATTTGAGGCTTTCAGCCACGATGAAGATTTTAAAACTGATATTTATTAAGATATAATTTATAGAGTAAAATATATCCTTTTTAGCACACAAGTCTTAGTTATGACAAACGCATGCAGTTAACAATCACCACCATCACCATCACCACCACAATCAAGATACAGAAGAGCTTTTCACCCAAAAACATTCCTTCAAGTTTTTTTTATAGTCAGTCCCTCCCCCACCTCAAATGCTGGCAACCAATGATCTATTTTCTGTCCAATTGTCTTTTTAGACTCAAGGATACCCTTAGGAACTTACGACACTTATTCACAGGAGGCCTGGCAAAGCCATATTTCTTGGAAAAATATGATGGGAAATATCAGAACCACCTAAAAAGTTATTTCATGACCTTGTAAAAGAAGAAACCATCCACTCCAATTAGTTAAGATTAGATTCAGGCTTCCTTTCCTCTAAGATGCTTTTCATCTAATAATTGGCTTAGAAGAAGCAAGCATGACTTTTTTTCCACTGCGTGGCATGTGGGAGCTTAGTTTGCTGACCAGGGATCACACCGAAGCTCCTTACATTGGAGGCTTGGTCTTAACTACTGGACTTCCAGGGAAGTCCCCCAAACAAGCATGCCTTTTAATATATGCTCAATAAGCACAATTCTACATTTTTCCCTCAAAACAAGCTGAGTTTTTGGATTACTATCTCATTCAAAAGTTAAATTAAGATATAATATTACATATTCTTACAATGGTTTTACATATGATTTTCAATAATAGAAAACTGATAAATATGAATTCAATTTTCCACAANATGCATAACAGAACTACCCACCTCATACAGCATGAACACTAAGGACCACATATGCCTGGCACATGTGGTCAATAAATGTTAGCTATTATATACCAGATGGAATTTCCACTTAAAAACACTGAAATGTTCTATTATTCACCATTTGCTCTGAAACAAGGAAAGTGACTTTATTTCTGTTTTACATATGACAAAGTGAGGAATAGAGAATGGAGAGTCAACTTACTGGCTTAACTTACTGCTCAGGTGAAGCAGAAAATCACCTTGCTGTTCAGACAACTCAGGTAATTTAAGGTCTGATATTACTATTGTTTCTAAAAGTGGGGCTTTCTTTTTTAACAGAATTAAAAAGAAACTTTGATCAAAGTCATAAGAATGCACAAAAACAGACATATGGATCAATGGAACAGAAAAGAGTGCCCAGAAATAAACCCAGGCACTTGCGGTCAATTAATTTTTGACAAAGGAGGCAAGAATATACAATGGAGAAAAGGTAATTTCTTCAGCAAGTGGTATTGGGAAAGCTGGACAGTCATGTGTAAATCAATGAAATCCTTATATTATACACAAAAAGAAACTAAAAATGGCTTAAAGACCTAAATGTAAGACATGATATCATAAAACTACAAAATAACATAGGCAAAACATTCTCTGACNAGTGGTATTGGGAAAGCTGGACAGTCATGTGTAAATCAATGAAATCCTTATACTATACACAAAAAGAAACTAAAAATGGCTTAAAGACCTAAATGTAAGACATGATATCATAAAACTACAAAATAACATAGGCAAAACATTCTCTGACATAAATTGCCAGACTATATTCCCAAGACCATAGAAATAAAAGCAAAAATAAACAAATAGGACCTAATCAAACTTAGAAGCTTTCACACAGCAAAGGAAACCCTTGACAGAACAAAAAGACAATCTACAGACAGGGAGAAAATATTTGAAAATAAAGCAAACAAGAAGGGCTTAATTTCAAAAATATACAAAGAGCTCATACAACTTAATAACGAAAAACCAAACAACCCAATCGAAAAATGGGCAGAAGATCTGGAGACAATTCTCCAAGGAAGACATCCAGATGGCCGACAGTACATGGAAAGATGCTCACCATCATTAACTGTTAGGGAAATGAAGATCAAAACTCACACGAGTCAGAACGGCCATCACCAGAAAGTCTACCAATAAAAAGTGCTGAGGGCATGGGGAAAAGGGAACCCTGCTGCATGGCTGGTGGGAATGTAAATTGATGCAGTCACTGAGGAAAACAGTATGGACATTCCTTAAAAAATTAAAAACAGAGTTGCCAGCAATCCCACTCCTGAGCACAGATCCAGAAACGATAAAAATGTTAATTTGAAAAGATGCATGTTCATAGCAGCACTATGTATAATATCCAAGACATGGAAGCAATGTAAGCATGTACAACAGATGAATGGGTAAGAATGTAGCATACATATACAATGAAATGTTGCTCAGCATAAAAGAATGAAACAATGCCATTTGCAGCATCATGAATGGAACTAGAGATTACCATACTAAGAGAAATAAGTCAGAGAAAGACAATACCATATGTCATCCCTTATTTGTGGAACCCAAAAACAAACAAACCAAAAAACAACACAAATGAACTTACTTACAAAACAGAAACAGACTCACAGACATAGAAAACAATCTTTAGGTTACCAAAGGGGAAGAAGGTAGAGGGACAAATTAGTTTGAGGTTAACAGATACAAACTATTATACATAAAAGAGATAAAGAACAAGATCCTACTGAATAGCACAGGGAACTATAATCAATATCTTGCAATAACCTATAATGGAAAAGAATCTGAAAAAGAACATATATACATACACACACAAACACAACTGAATCACTCTTCTAATACCTAAAACTAACACAACAGTATAAATTTACTGTATTTCAGTTTAAAAGGGCAAAAATATTCAAAAGAATTAGTATCATTTATAATTTTTTTAAAAAAGGAAAAGTCAAGGATGAATACAGGAGAGAGCTGCATGTTGTAGTTCTGCTTTTGAAGTAGGAAAAAGGGCCTTTTACTCATTAACTTTGTGTGTGTGCGTGTAAGTGGGAGTTCATTTTGTGATGCCAACCATATCAGAACAGCAGACTGGACAATGTTCAGGTTTGAGATAATTTTGAAAACTCAGTTTAAAATGGAAATAAGTACCTCATATTCCCTCCTTTCCCCCCTCTTATTCCTTTAGAAACATAATAGTTTTTTTTTTTCCCTTCCACTCTTTATAGGCAAATTTACGGCACTCATAAAATTTTAGACTAAGTTTGACGGAAACTGAGAGGACATCTAGTTCAATCCTTTTGTTTTAAAGTAGAGAATGATGCCCACAAGGGATCTAAAATCAAATAAAAGCTAAAATGAACCTGGGACTCAGTGTCTTAATGCCCCATCGGCTGCTCTTCCCACTACAAGAGTATCAAACACTTAGGCCAGGCAGATACCAGAGTCCTCCACATCCACAGCAGACATCAGCCGTCACATCATTGCCTCCTTCTCACTTTCACACCTTAGCATCCTCAAGTCATCACACTGGAATCTGGCTGCTGCCTGTGACAGTGGCCATACCCCAGTGACTTAGTAAATGTAAACTCAAAACCTCCAGCTTAAAATGTGAAGACCACTTTTCTTCCTTCCACTTTATCTCTTAAGTTTCAGGAATAATTAAATCTTTAAGAGCAGTACACACATGTGTACTCAGTTGCTCTGTCACGTCCAACTCTTTTGTGACCCCATGTACTATAGCCCACCAGGCTCCTCTGTCCATGGAATTCTCCAGGGAAAAATACCGGAGCGGGTTCCCATTTCCTCCTCCAGGGGATTTTCCTGACCCAAGGATCAAACGTGCGTCTCCTGCGTTGGCAGGTGGTTCTTTACCACTGAATCATCAGGGAAGTCCCTTAAGAGCACTAATGATCTTTCAGAAAACATCTGAATTTTATACACTAAAAATGTGGTTGGAGACTGTGAAATAAATTTACTTTGTCAACAATTTTAAAATAAATATAAGCAAAATTAACCTATGGTGATAGAAATCACCAGAAATTGGTTGCTTGGGGTGGGGCCAGTGGGGTGATAGAAATGTTCTATATCTTGATAAGAGATATAGTCAAATTATATACTTAAGATCTGTGCATTTCACTGCTTATAAATTATAGCTTTTAAAACAATCTAAATTATTCATATAGAAAATTCCAGTTTTAAAATTCTAATCTAAAGGAGGCACTTGAATGGCAATTAAGTTGGTGAAAGGTAAAGACCAAACTGATACCGGTCTTTCAAAATCATCAGAGCTAAGTGCATTTTTGTCTAACTATTCATGAAAATAATATCTACTGTGCCAGAAATCATGTATAAGGTAAGCTAATCAAGAGTTTCTTTAAGGCTACACAGATTAATGGATTCTGCGTTAAACAAGAATGAGAGTATTATTTAAGAGCTGTCTACACTACTGTGATAACATATCTGCTGATCTGCCTTACACTGAAGTGCATTTAGTAACAAAACTTCATCCACAGAATTTAAGACCATTATAGATAAGGAAGGTAAGGTTTAATACGGTGTACTAATTAAGTTTTCACATTTCTATCTTCTGTATTACTTTCCTATAAAAACTTGGAAGAGTATGACATTCTGCCCATTGCATATAATTTCTGGTAACAGAGTTTTATTTGCCTACTAGATTGCTAATTTTTAAACTTTTTACTGGGGTATAATTGATTTACAATGTTGTGTTTGCTGCAAGTGTTCAGCAAAGTAAATAACATACATATATCCACACTTTTTTAAGATTCTTTTCTAAATAGGCCATTACAGAGTATCGGTAACAGAGTTTTGACAAAACAAGAAGAGTATTGAAAAGGAACAGAAAACTGGCTCTTTTCCAGCTGACACGTAAGCACATGATGTTGGCTCAGGAGCCACAGGTGGACAAGAGCACACACTGCTTAAAGATAGTGCTCTGTTAGTTCTTACTGCCATGAGACAGAGAGCTGAAGAAGGCAAATTCAGAGTTCAAGTTACAGCCAGACAGGAAAGACAAATTCCTCACCTCTTTCAGGAAAGTGCATTGAAATGATGAATCTTATTAGCACACGTTAGTAAAAGGCCTGCTACAGTATCTAGCACAATGATAAATGGTAGCTGTTTAAGAAAACAACTTGCCCTATTAGCAACAAAGCATCCACAGGAGAGTGACCCTTGCTCCCCTCCAAATACCAAATCTGGTATTTGGTACCAGATACGTACCAAATCAGGCTTCAGTCGGTAAGTCAGGGGGAAAGAGAGCCACGTGGAGTACAAGGTGGTGAGCACTGAAGTCAGCCAGGATTGCTGGACCTCCCGGCTTCTGGGAATGCGGTGAACATGGTATTCAGGAAACTGCAAGGAAATAGCGAAAATCCAAATCAACTGGGCCACTGATACGGGAGTTAAACATAGTAACAGTTAACATCTGTACAAACAGGAAATGCTCTCTTGATTACTTTTAACTTTCTTTGGAATTAGATTTAAACTAAGCCTTTTTCCTGCTTTATACAACACACAGCATTGGGTTATCACAAAAAGTTCCTAAATATGACAGGCTTGTTAAAGTCAATATTGACAGCAACTGTTAGTTGCTAGGTCTTGTCCAGCTCTTTGCTACCCCATGGACTGCAGCCTGTCAGGCTCCTCTGTCCATGGAATTCTTCGAGCAAGAATACTGGAGTGGGTAGCCAGTCCCTTATCCAAGGGATCTTTCCAACCCAGGGATCGAACCTGGGTTTCCTGCACTGCAGGTGGATTCTTCATGGTTGAGCCATCAAGGAAGCCTACTGACAATAGTTGAGGGAAATTTTCTATAAAATATGTTTTATGTAAAGACCTTAACATACTGATATGCAGAGTCCTTACAAATCAATATATAAGACAAGTAACCTAGTATCAAGATGGGCAAAGGAGATGAACAGATAATTCTAAACAGGAAACATAGTCAAACACTTGAAAAGATGGTTAACAATTAAACATAAAAGGAAGCAATGAGTTATTTTTCACCTAACGAGTTGGCAGATATTGTGGATATTTAATGTTACTGAGGATATAGGGAAACAGATATTTCCATTCCCTTGGCACACACATTGATGTAACTTTTGGGGAAGGCCGTTTGGGAATATCTATAAGAATTTTAAGTGTGTCTATTTTTGATCCAGCCTTTCTGCTTCTAGAAATACATCCCACAGATTTATCCATATGCTATCCACTTTATCACTGTATTTGTGGATATTGGAAATGGTCCAAATATCCTCCAACAGGGATAGGAAAAGTCCATGCAATGAAATATATGGAGATACGTGAACAAATGATATAGATTTATATGAACAGATATGGAAGATGTGCTCAGATAAGTTGTCAAAGTGAATATGCACGTTGCAGGACAGTATGTTTAATATGATCCAGTATGTATTAACAAATCACACAGTTATGTGTGTTGGTATACACATTGGTCGCAAAGAGTCGGACACGACTGAGCAACTTCACTTTCACATACACATTGGTACACATATTAGTGTTTGCATGAAGACATACAAACATTAGTATTTGCATGAAGAAACTGGTCCCTGAGCCATGGACCACCCGATCTGAGTCTTATAAAGCATGAAATCATGTGTGAAGGTTTATGCTATCCTCCAGGAGGGCATCTATGTAGTTCCTAGAGTTCAGCATAACGTGAAAATGGGGGACACATGTGACCACTCTCTTTTACATATGATGATAAAGGATATTCCCTCTTCCTTCCATGCTACACCAGTGAAGAACAAAAGCTCTGGGCTTAGTATGGTATTCACTATTATTATTTACTTATTAATCATTTACTATTTCAGTGTGTGTGTTTTCTTCCAAAGGATTAAGGTACTAAATGGTCAATGAGAAAATAATACAAATAGTTCCCAAACTATAGACCATACAAGGAGCAGAATCCAAAAGGGCGCAAACTTGTAAAGAATCTTGTTGGAGGTTGTGCTTGCCTAATTTGTGGAGATTATTCATTGAAAACATGTAATGGGTAAAATGGTCCTGTTAGCTGAAACTGAATTCCCCTAAAACTGAGTTCCCTTACTGAGTTTATGACTCATCTCTCTATCCAAATCTTTATTCCCTTTATTGTCCCCTCTGACCTCAATCCTATGCTAACTGAGCACTAATCCTACCAGTGTCTGATGACTACAATATATATTGCCAATACTCACTGTTAATGTACTAAAATCACTAGTATGTGTTTTCATCATTAACAAACCCAGGTTGTTTCTCCAGGACAAGATAAGCTAACAGACCCCCAAGCCATGGACCCCCTGGTCTGAGACTCCCAAAACAGAACATCCTGACTCCCGAAACTATGATTAAGTAATGTCACAAGGCAATTAATATCAGTCTTTCTTCTTGCCCTTAAAAAAAAAAAAATCCCTAACTTGAAGAAAAAGTGGGAATGGATCTGAGGCTTGTCTCCCACTCCCTTACTTGGTGCCTGGCAGTAAACCCTTACTTTGCTGCAAACTCTGGCTGTCAGAATTTGGCTTTCTGCACTGTGGGCACATGGGGTCTAGATTTCAGCACTACAGAGACAAAATTCCCCATCAGAAACCTTTTGGGTCAGAAGTGTTGTGAACAGGTATTATAGTACATATACCATATATTACACAATACACACCTTTAAAGTTTGGAGAAGTAACCAAAACTTCTCCAAGTTTCTTCAAATATTAATATTTCTGCAGCAAAATAGGAATATTCACACTAAGTGAGATGAGACAATAAGCTTTATGCCAATTCAACCCAGGTTTTACTATCAGATAAACTTGTGACAAACCTGGAACTTTTCTTCTTCCTTGGTTTTCCAAGCTTTCTAAGATTTCAGAATAGGGACTGTGGACCTGTACTAGACAATACATCTGAACCCAGTAATATGTCATTATTATTACAGTAAAAATACCTCAGTTGAGTCTTATTATAAAGGTTTTTTTTGGTGTTACTTCCAAAATTTGAGGCCTGACTTTAATATCTACAATATTTTATTCAAAAAGCTGGGTATTTACTATGCCCCTTGAATCTTTTAAAGCTGTGAACAATATAACTTAAAAAAATTTTTTTATTTTATTGAAGTTTAGGTGATTTACAATGTTGTATTAATTTCTGCTGTATAGCAAAGAGATTGTTATACACATATATATATTCTTTTTCATATTCTTTTCCATTATGGTTTATCACAGGATATTGAATGTATAGTTCCCTGTGCTATATAGTAGGATCTTACTATTTATCCATTCTATAAACTCTCACTTCATCCCTCTGCCATCCCCACCTCGGCAGCCACAAGTTTGTTTTCTATATCTGTGAATGTTTCGTAGATAAGCTCTATTGTGTCATGTTTTAGATTCCAAATATGTGATATTCATGGTATTTGTGTTTCTCTTTCTTAGTTACTATGACAGTCTCTAGATCCATCCATGTTGCTGCAAATAGCATTATTTCACTCTATTATTAATATATATATACACACATGCACACACTGCATCTTTTTTGCTTACAGTTATGTAAAGAAGCAATGAACAATATTTTTGGGGGTACTTTTAGCATCCTGAGGGGTTGGAAGGGAGATTTGTTTGACTCTGGCTTGAAAGTCCACTCCTCTGACTCCTTCTGAACCCCAGAGAGGCAAAAACACAGGCCTTCTAGGGCCTATGAAAGGGTCTGGAGACAGCTCTCTGAGACCTGGACAAGGGAGAAGAGCCTACATCTCATCCCAGGTGGCAGCCTGAAGAAGCTGAGAAAACAGGTTCTGGAAATCTCCAGTTCATTCCCAGCAGAAGGGAAACTAGTGGAAGTGTATTCTGGAGCCTCCTTGACGGAAACTAGAAAGACAGGCCTGAGGGTGAAAAAACAAGGTAGTGACTGAAGAGGGGTGACCTGTTTTTGACTTCTGGATGAGCCATATAAGGAGCCTAACCTCGTTCTTCAGATCAGATGCCAGGCTGGGGATGGGGGTCTTGGTTCCACTCATGAGCTGGAGATAACTGGGCCCATCACCACATGCACACAGTGACCAATCATCCAGTTTGCACAGGATGGTCCCAGTTTATACCTGTAGTCCTAGCATAATTACTAACAATACTTCCTTCTGCTCTCATAAGCATCCCAATTTCAATGATAGAGTATATTGTTACCCACAGGGTGGGCAATGAGAAGGTAGGTTCATCCTAGAGATAGGAAAGAAAATTTATTCAGAATAGTCCAAGGCAACGTGATGCAAGCATCTACATTACCATCAAGGACGAGAGCTTAAGTGGTAGCTGTGAAGAAAGCCAGCCTGGAAGTTCTACGAATGTGACAAACAGGGCAACAGAGAGGTGGTGACCAGCGTGGAGAAAGGGTGGGCAGTAAGGACTGAGCTAGGCAAAGGGTCAGAACCATGACGGTTACTAGCAGGGGATGGGGCCAGGGTGAGTGGTGGTGGTTACATATGGTGCCACTTTGTGGCCTATGGTTTCACACCAGAGAGGCTGGTACCTCCAAATACCATCTAAATTTTCAGGTAACTGGCAATCCTACCAAAATAGAGATTTCTCTCCAAATCCAAGTCTCTTCCCACCCAACTCCACCAGATCAGTTCTCAGAGGCACCTTTTCCGACTAATCTTTCTACATAACCCTGCTCCTCTTGCTTATACACACACTCCTTTCTCCTCCAAGCACCAGGCTTGCCTTTTGTTTTAAAGTTACCCTAGTTACTCTCCTGGCATATTATACATTTCCTCCACATGTCTGTCTGTTTGCTCCACTAGAATATAATTTACCTGAAGAGGCCAGGAACCTGAATCACTGCAATCTCAGTGCTTATGAGTATTTGAGCAATGCATATTTACTGAATAAATGATTTGTACATTATTGTATATTAATAGAAAATAATTGAAGCTTCCTGTCACTTAGCTGAGATGTATTTAGACTAGGAATGAAGAAATGACACAAAGGAGGCAATTTCAGAGTGCTTCCGTGGGCCTTATTTGTACAATCTACTCAATAAATGGGAATTCCTGGGGCTAGAGGGAAAATGTCCAAGCACAGCTCAGGACTGAGAGTTCACAAACAGCCAGAGTCAAGAGGCACGAAACCTTAAGGAAGATGAGAAGGAAACAACGACAAATTAACGAGACCTGGGTACACAGCCTAGACTTCTCTCTGTGAAACTGACCATTCACAAGGGCCTCAAGGAACATCTTAGCCCTTGTGGATCCTCTCCTGAGAAAATAGGTCCATGAGAGAGGAGTGATCTGATACTTGAGGTATGAGCACAAAGGGAAAGGGAGTGAGGTTAAAGGAGAGCCTCCCACTGTGTATCTGAAAGAGTTTGAAGAATTCTATGCCCACTGGGTCTGTATTAACCTACGTGCAGGCATACAATCAAGTGGATGGAAGGCTGAGGCCATCTTGATATGTGACAAGGCCCTCAAGTTACCCATGCCTGATACACAGAAGTTGGTGCTGGGGTATCTGATGTCCCATGTCACCTAGAAGAAATACTGAGAACCAGGCCAGGACAAAATCTTAAAGAGAGTTTTTATTACTTTATAGAGTTTCAGAAGATAATCAAACATATAAAGAAGTAAATGAGGAAAACTGATTGACAGAATGCTTATATTTTGGTCTTCACAAAAGTTCCTTTGAAGACAAAGGAATGGAATAATTTCAGAGAGCTATAATTTAGGCTTGGCTATGACCAGGCATTCTGAGGAGTTGTGGCATCTGGAGCAATTTAAGTGAAGGCATCTTTATAGGCATACTATTTTTGTTAGTCTGTACCTTTGCCTTGAAGAAACTGTCCCTGACCCTTTTTTTATGTCTTATTAATAGGATGCAGGACACAAAAGATGCTTCACCCATCATTTTACCCACTGAGCCACATCCCCAGACCTAACATTTGATTTGGGAGTGGCCACATGACCCAAGCAGGGTCAGCTTTTTCCTGGATTCTTAGAGACCCAGGGAAAGTTCTTCCTTTGAGAAACACTGTGGACTGCTAACCTGGTCCTCAATCCATTCTGCTAGGGCAAGAAATATATACTTGTTTTGGTGTTCCTATGTTTACTAGGCTTTTCTATAACAACTTGAAACTCAACTATTATATTTGCTACCAAAACAGGGGCAGCAGCCTAGAGTGCCAGGCTGCTAAGCCGAGAGGAGTTACCCTGTGTCTGAGGTCAGGGCGGCGACCGAGAGGAGCTACCCCACGTCCGAGGTCAGTGGCAGCTGGGAGAAGCTACCCCACGTCCGAGGTCAGGGGCAGCCGGAGGAGACACCCTGCGTTGGAGGTCAGGGTCGGACGGAAGAAGCCACCTCGCGTTGGAGGCCAGGGACGGTGACCCTGAGGAGCCACCCTGAGCCTGAAGCCAGGGGCAGCAGCTAGGAGGAGCCACCCACTCCCGAGGCCAAGGGTGAAGACCCTGAGGAGCCACCCCGAGCCCCTAGGCCAGGGGCAGCAGCTGGGAGGAGCCACCCACGCCCGAGGCCAGGGCCGGTGGCCGGGAGGAGCAACCCAAGGAGCTGTGGCTGCTCAGGCGCAGGAGGGGCTAGAGGAGCCATCCCA
The DNA here is from genome assembly GCA_006410875.1 of Neotragus pygmaeus. Lineage (NCBI taxonomy): Eukaryota > Metazoa > Chordata > Mammalia > Artiodactyla > Bovidae > Neotragus > Neotragus pygmaeus. Next base: position 5,006,834 of record SJYV01011337.1, read on the forward strand.
CATTGAAGGTCAGGAACAGTGGCGGTAGGGAGATACCCCTTGTCCAAGGTAAGGAGCAGCGGCTGTGCTTTGCTGGAGCAGCCGTAAAGAGATACCCCACACCCAAGGTAAGTAAGATGGTAGGTGTTGCAAGAGGGCATCAGAGGGCAGACACACTGAAACCATTCTCACAGAAAACTAGTCAATCTAATCAGACTAGGACCACAACCTTGTCTAACTCAGTGAAACCAAGCCATGCCTGTGGGGCAACCCAAGACAGGCGGGTCATGGTGGAGAGGGCTGACAGAATGTGGTCCACTGGAGAAGGGAATGGCAAGCCGCTTCAAGTATTCTTGCCTTGAGAACTCCATGAACAGTATGAAAAGGCAAAATGATAGGATGCCAAAAGAGGAACTCCCCAGGTCATTAGCTGCCCAATATGCTACCGGAGATCAGTGGAGAAATAACTCCAGAAAGAATGAAGGGATGGAGCCAAAGCAAAAACAGTACTCAGTTGTGCATGTGACTGGTGATAGAAGCAAGATCCGATGCTGTAAAGAGCAATATTGTATAGGAACGTGGAATGTCAGGTCCATGAATCAAGGCAAATTGGAAGTGGTCAAA
>SJYV01011337.1:5007491-5022409 GCA_006410875.1 Neotragus pygmaeus
CATCCAGCCATCTCATCCTCTGTCATCCCCTTCTTCTCCTGCCCCCAATCCCTCCCAGCATCAAGGTCTTTTCCAATGAGTTAACTCTTCACATGAGGTGGCCAAAGTATTGGAGTTTCAGCTTCAGGATCAGTTGCAGATTATGTATTAATAATAAAGAGGGGAATTCCCTGGTAATCCACTGGTTAAGACTCCACACTTTCACTGCCTAGGACCCAGGTCCAGAACCTGGTGAGGGAACTAAGATCCCACATGCCCTGCAGCACAGCCAAAATAACTTACAGTAACAAAGAAAAAGCACTGCAGATGGTGACTGCAGCCATGAAATTAAAAGACACTTACTCCTTGGGAGAAAAGTTATGACCAACCTAGATAGCATATTGAAAAGCAGAGACATTACTTTGCTGACTAAGGTCGGTCTAGTCAAGGCTATGGTTTTTCCTGTGGATATGTATGGATGTGAGAGTTGTTCTTTGAAGAAAGCTGAGTGCCGAAGAATTGATGTTTTTGAACTGTGGTGTTGGAGAAGACTCTTGAGAGGCCCTTGGACTGCAAGGAGATCCAACCAGTCCATTCTGAAGGAGATCAGCCCTGGGATTTCTTTGGAAGGAATGATGCTAAAGCTGAAACTCCAGTACTTTGGCCACCTCATGCGAAGAGTTGACTCATTGGAAAAGACTCTGATGCTGGGAGGGATTGGGGGCAGGAGGAGAAGGGACGACAGAGGATGAGATGGCTGGATGGCATCACTGACTCAATGGACGCGAGTCTGAGTGAACTCCGGGAGATGGTGATGAACAGGGAGGCCTGTCGTGCTGCGATTCATGGGGTCGCAAAGAGTTGGACACGACTGAGCGACTGAACTGAACTGAACTGAACCGAAACAGGATACTTACTCTCCTGCACTCCCAAATCAGAAATTGACAAATGAACAGGAGACTCTATCATAAACAGATTTCCTGAATAGACATAAAGATCTATGTTGGCACTAGCAGTGACGAAGGCTGGTGGGTGGGGACTGTCCCCGTTTCCTTCTTCCCAAACCTCTACACACATTCCTATCTACCCACTTCTTCCCTACATCCTTGCCACTTTCATCCAAGCCATCATCACCTCTCACTATTACAATTCCCTCTCAATTCGTCTCTGCTTTTCCTCTTGCTCTCCTTCATTTTATCCTTCACAGAATTTCCAGAGTGATCTTTTCATAATGTACACCAGGTCTTTCCTTTCATTCTCCTGCTTAAAACCCTCCAAAGGCTTACCACTGTAGTTGGGATGAGATCCAACTTTCTTACCACTGCCTCCAAGGTCCCATGTAATCTGGTGCCGGCTTACCTCCGCAACGGCCCCCTGCTCACCCTAACCACACTGGTCTCCTTTCTGCTGTTTGAATGTGTCGGACTCATTCCTTCCTGCGGGCCTTTTCTGCTTCTTCTGAGCGGTCTGCCTTATCCCCGGACTGTCTCCTAGGAAGCTTCTTCCTGCAAGTCAGGTCTCTCTCGAATGTTCTCTCCTCAGAGAGGATTCAGTTCTGCTCCATCAGCCCCTCCCCGACCACACTGTCTTCTTTTACCATCTTCACAGCAGTTCTTGGTAATGCAAATTAACTTGTTCGTGGCGGACTGATTGCTTCCTGCCTCTCTCCAGGCGAGAGCTCCAAGAAAGGACAGGATTCTGTGATGCCGGCACACTGCATGGTGTTCCATGAGTCACACGAGCTCTTCACCACTGAATAGATAAATGAGTGTCACTACCATCTCTAGAAGTCCCAACCTGTGGTCTCTGCTGCAGAGGACAGCGATTCTTTATCTCATACCATCCAGGAACATAAAGCACCAACTAATCCCATCTCCTCATCTCACAGATGAGGAGTCAAGTTTCCCGGGGGACAGAGCCAGCAAGTGGTAGAGCCAGGACTGGAACCCCGGCCTTGAGTCCCGAAGCCTTCCTGCTGAGAAGCCTGACTCCCCAACACACAGCTAGTTGAAGCAGACTGGAGCTGTGCTTCCTGGCCTCCTGTCATTTCTGAGACAGCTAGCTACCCATCCTGACCCATTTTCTCTTCTTTCTCTGGTCGGCAACCCGCCTGCCCCGTGCGTCCCCAGCCTGCCACCCCCGGAGTGTGCTGCATCTCTCTGGGAACTGCTCTCCTGGCCTCCTCTCCCCTCTGCGCTTGCGCTTCCTGTTCCGCTCTGCACTGTCGGTTTGGCACCCCTCCCCCACCCACCACTGTTACCAGTGACTCCCTCCTCTGCCCCCAAGCCTCTCTGGGGAAAATCCAGAACAAAAACGCAGGGCCTTAGAAATCTTCAGGTTTTCTGTTGAATATTAGACCCCGAGTCCCTGTTGGCAGGTTCTGCTGTTTTGCTGTTGCTCCTACCTGGCAGCCAACTAGGTCACACACTCCTAGAAAGTATGTTGTAGCTGAGTCCTTTCTTTCTGTGCAGATGACCACGGCCACCCTGCAGTATGTGTCTATCTTGCAACGTGATCCAGTTTCTTTCACACAGTTGGCAGTGATATCAAAGACAGAGAGACTCTCTCATTCTCTCTTCACCATATAGTTAGAGACATCCTTTCCATCTATCTATATAAGCTTTCTCATTAAGAAGTGGCAGGGACCAGCTTACATTACTGTGTAGCCCACAGAGCCTCCCAGTGTTCCCCACACATACTTGATTGATGTATAACCAAATCCAGAGCAAAGGCAGAATATTTAAGAGTTAAAAAAAAAGTAATAGAATTTTTTTTTCAAGCTTCTAGTTTGTCTAGAATTATATGGAACACTAAGTGAAACGCTAAGGGTATATGACAACTTGTAACTTTCAAAGTGTCTTTCAGAATTACATCACTACTAAAAACCACAAACATATCTGGCTTTAGATTTGTGACAAGCTAAATAGGAGTTTATAGTGATTTAGATGGAAATAATTCCACCAAGGAATCCAGATGGCATCATAAGCCACAACAGAGCAGGTCAAGTGGTCTATGAAGTCATTCTTTGCTGCTACCACACACTGAAATGTACAATACATTTATTATTTAGTGAATGCCACACTAGTGCAGAACCTTGGAAACAAGACAGAATGAAAATGGTAAAATTCTATTCAACCAAAAATGGTTTCAGCTTTCCTTCATAACTGCTCTTTTTAATAATGAAAAGTATAATATTCAGTAAAAGTATGTTGGATGATTCACCCAAATATTCTGAAATCAAGATGACCATAATTTACCAAAAAAAAGAAAAAAAAAAGGTTTTATATGCATGTCCTTCCAGAACTTGGTAGCTGCTCACTTCACGGCAGATGATGATGATGCACCATGAAGTGACTTAGTATGAATGAGCTGTGGGTTCCAAGCCGGGTTCTGCTCAGATAATCAGCTCTGAAACCCAGGTGACTTAGCCTCTCTGGACCTCAGATCTCTCACTGGAAAGCAAAGAGGCCCGGCCGCGATCAGGGATCCTTAACCCATCACGATCCCACAACTGGTTCTCAAGCTTGACTTGTCAAAGAAGACAAAGCTGCTGCTCCAGCCCTGCCTCACAACTTGCAGTCACTCCTCACTTCACCTTGCTCTTCACCTAAGCTCTTCTCTTACGTGGAGGTCTCAGGCTTCAGGGAAATAAAAAACAAGTTTGTTCTTGAAACAATTATGGGAGTCTGGCCCAAAAGATTTCTAAAGTCCTTCATAATGAACATTAGTTGTCCTTTTCCAGCCTTTTATTGACTCTTTCTTTTGCCAGCAATAATCCGATTTTTCCTTTGGGTAACTCAGTCTTGCTCACCTTCGCAGTCAGATGCTTTTGGTGGGATTTAAGCCCGTCCCCTTAAGCTCCAACCTGTAGTTCCAAGAGTAGACCTGGAATAGCTTCTGCACCAGGGAACAATGCTCATCTCTGCCTGTGATGATTAGCTGAAAGATGGGAACACGACTCAGTTGGAGATCATTAGGCAGCAGATGTTAGCTTGGATTTTTGGGGAAAAGACGCTTTATCTCTCCCTCTCCTACATGCTATAAGAGACCTTCTTCTTCCTTAGACAGTTAGGGCAAAGACATGAAGTCGGGAGGTGCTAATGCTCTTTGCACCCCTCGGGGGAGAGTGGGGGGGGGCTGCTGGAGGCAGCACTGGGGGGCCCCCGCTGCAACGATGACTCTGCGGAGGATGGAGCAGAGACACGCCGCTATCCTTGGTGACTTCCCTGGGCAGCTGGACCAAGTCTTGCCACAAACAAGACTGAATTTTTCCCATGTCGTAAGTCAACACATTCTCTTTATTGTTTGAGTCAGTTTTGAGTTTGGTTTTAGGGCACTTGCAGTTGAAACACCCTTCCTTTTAGCTTTAAAATGGTATGAATTTAAAGACTGTTTTCCTCTGCTTAAAAAGGAAAATATATTCAAATCATAGATGAAGCAGTCATTTACAACACTGGCTATCAGAGCTGGACTCTTCATTGTAAGCTCAGATAAACTCCCAAGAGCACCTATAGGTGACAGAACTGGGCTGAGAGCACAAGGGTAAGTAAAATATTTATAAGGAACTCACTGCCATCTGGAGGAGTGACACAGGACAACTAATAATTGCAATCAAAGAGACTGATACAATAAGAGCTGTCATTATTAAAAATAATGTTAGCACCAAGTAAGAAATGATGAATTAATACTTTGATAAACTAAGCTTTAAGGGAGAGCTGTTTTATCTAACTTGGAAGAATATGAGATTTACCAGGTCTAGCAGAGGGGGAAAGAGGTTCTTCTGGGATGTTCACAGCAGGGAGGCAAGGAGTGGCATGGAATACCTGGGGAACTAGATTTTGGCATGTAAAGAGCAGAGAGCAGCAGCAAATGGTGCTTGAGAAGTAGGGCCCCCAAAGCCATGCTAAAGAGTACGTGCTCAAATCTAAAGGCAAAGAGGAGATACTGAAGATGCTAAAAAGGAGAGTATGAAGAGAGTGGATAGAGGGGCCCTGCTGAGGGGTCTCAACCAGAGAAGGGACAGTATTTGGGAGAAACTGAAATATACCAGGAAAATGATGCTGAAGGCCTAATGGATACTCATAATACTAAGGTGAAGGACTGGAGAGGGCAAGAGGCGGGGATCAGGGATTTAAGGAGGATGGGGAGCTTGGGGTGACTCTCAGGTTTCTAGGGGAGTGATGGTAAAAGGGGAAACAGACTGAGAGCATATCATTATGGTTTGGTTTTGAGCATAATTTTGAGTCAGAAAAACACTCTAAGGACAAAATATATCAGTGTTAGAGAATGTGCATGCTAAGACGCTTCAGTTGTGTCTGACTCTTTGCGACCCTACAGAATGTAGCCCGCCAGGCTTCTCTGTCCATGGGATTCTCCAGGCAAGAATACTGGAGTGGGCAGCCACAGCCCCTCCAGGGGCTCTTCCCAACCCTGGGATCGAACTCACATCTCTTATGTTTCCTGCATTGGCAGGCGGGTTCTTTACCACTAGCACCACCTATTAGAGAATACATACAGGTAATTTTCAGGTTGAAATGGGACAGACAAGAATTTGTACAGGAACATGGGCAATGGACTCACTTGGCAGGGTGGTAGACAGATTAAGACAACTGGGAATCTAGGAAAAGGCAGTGTTGGGAAATCTAGACTCTAAGCAGGTGCCGAAAAGTCTCAGGGTAACCTGGCTTGGAGCAGAGGCCTCATTTGTCTCAGACAAGTCAGACTTGACAGCCAACGGTGGGATCACAGATGCTTGTTGAGGATCCCTGGCCTCAGCCAGGCCTTCTGGCTTCATTCACAGTGAGAGGCTGAGGTCCAGAGAGACTGAGTTGCCCAAGGTGATAGAGGTGGTTGGTCATCAGCAGGACCCAGCTTGGAACCCAGAGCTCCTTTGTCATAGGTCATCACTTTCTACCGTGACTCAGGCGCCTCTCACATCCTTGAAGGACAAGTGAACACCGCTGGCACCCCCTCTTCCACTTTTGCCTCCTTCTAGTGGTCAGCTCTTTTGTCAACTGGTGAATGAAACCACCACTGATCAGCCTCACTACTTGCGGGGCTTAGAACTATGCTGTCCCTGGCAGAATTGTGACTACTGGCTCCAGAATTATTTCCTGGAGCTTAAAGACTAAAAGGGACCAAAGAATCTCCATTTGTGCAAAAGGAAGGATAAAAGGAAACAGGCCACATCCTGATTTTGTGTCAACAACAACAAAAATTACTGTATACTTGGGCCCATGAATTTTTAAAGTATGCTATTTATGTAAATATTTAAATTCAAACACTGGTTATTATAATGTCTTTAATTTGCTTTAAAATGGAGAAACAGCAGCATCATACTGTAAAATGTTACCAGCTCTGCATATTGTAAGCCCATACAAATTTCACTGGCACAGGGAAGAAGTTAAATTACCTGAAGGTTGAAATAACTGCAATATGCTATTTACAGTTATTTTAATAACACCAATTCAGAATCTGATTCAAAGAAAGTTTAAACTAACTTGCCTTTGTTGTAGAGATGGAGGATTCGACAATTAAGATTTGGGAAGGAGTTTAAGAGATTAAGCTACTTAAAATACTTGAGAACCATACATTATACATCTATCTGATAAACTGATTTTAGAAAGAATCATCGCTGAGAGAGCCACGGCAGGATCTCTAAGTGCAATACATTTTAGATACTTTCTATTTAAGGTATTTTAGGCATCTAGAATGATCGTCTTCCAAATTAGAGCTATTTTTTACCTTCACCTATAATTGAATATAGTTAAGGTCCACTATAAAGAGGAAAAGTGCCTGTATACACTGGTCACACTCTAAAAAGGTAAATATGTTAAACCATGAACTTTAACACACAATTCAGAAACTGAAACAAAACCCCATAACTGCTTTTACACAGTTCACAAACTTAGTTCTTTTATGATTGCGGGGGCGGGGGGGGGGGGGGGATNCCTTGTAAATTTAACCGACTGCTTCGAGCAGCCGTCGTGACTCTGGTCAAACCCAGCCTCCACTTGTTTGCGCGAGTGCGGCACTTCCCCCTTCCCTGCTCCCCCCCAGGTTCCCTTCCGGAGAAGCCCCGCCCCCGAGACGCCAGCTCCGGAGCCGCCCCTCCTGCACGTGCACCGCAGCCCGGGCTCGCCTCTCTCTGGGCCTGCGGAACACCGCAGGCTTCACCGGGAACTCCTTCCCTGCCATCCTGAGAATTCCGCTTGCTGCTCTCAGACTCCTGGACTAAAGCCTTCCTCTTTCTTGGATTCCCCTTGTTTTGGTGGAGCGTCCTCTGTGAAAGGATTTACGGGGAATCAGTTTGAGGACATTTCTCCACTGTCATTCTGAATGCCCTTAGAACCCCCAACGTGACTCCTTTCCTGTTTCTTTCTGGATGTTTTTGGAATTTTTCTCTTTAGCCACGAGTTCTGAAATAGCATGATGATATATCCTGTTGTGCCTACAGTTTTAACTGGCTTGGGGGTAGTCCTTTAGTTTGAAGGTCGTGTCCTTCAGGTGCTGGGAATTTTTCTTGGCTCTTCACTTAAAAAAAAAAACACAACAACTTCCCCCATGTCCTTGGTCCTTTTGGATAGTAGACTACCAACATCTAATCTAATTGTTTAATTTTCTTACCTTTCCTCTAGTTTTTATTTTTTCTTATTTACAGGAGAGTTCTTGAATATGATCTTCCAATGTTCTGATTTTTTAATTCCTATAATTAAAATTTTAACAGCCAAAGGTCTTTCTTATTCTATGAGGGCTTTTAAAAAGTAGATCTCATTCTTTTCTTAAAGATACAATGTCCTTCATTTCTCTTAACATTGTTTTCCTTCAAAACTCCCTCCTCCGCCCTCCCCATTCCTTTTCTCAAAATCCCTTTCCCGGTTAGTTTTGCCTTCCCTTATGTTAGGGACTTTCTTCCAAGATTTGGTAGTCTGTGGATGCTTGTTCAAAGCAGTAGTTCTCAAGAGAGAGGGGAAGATTTCTCCCTCGGAGACCTTCAGGCGACAAGGATAAGAGACATTTTCCGTCGCCAAGACTGGGGGTGAGGGGTGGGACTGGGGTAAGGGGTGGAGAAGAAATGGGTGCTACTGGCCTCTAGTGGTGAAGGCCGGGGATGCTGCTAAACATCCCACAGGGAGAAGACAGCCTCCCCATCTAAAATATCAACAGTACCACGGCTGAGAAATCCTAGTTCCTACTGAAGAATGAGACAATAAAAGGAAGATGGAGGCTCTGTATGCTGGGTGGAACTTGTCACGTAGAGGACAAAAACAGGACTTGACCGCTTCAATGGAGGAAAATCCCAAGTGTTGGAATACATAGTTCTATTCTTCAAAGCAAATCAGTTTCTTCAAATTTAATGTTTAATCTCCTGCCTGGGGGAAACATATGAAGTGATGGCAAAGGAGACCTAAGTGGTATGCATGGGGGGAACAGGGGTAGTTATACACATACCTTAAGCTTAGTTTTTAGGGCAATGTCTTAACCTATCTGCAATTTGGTTTGTTGTTTCCAAACCCAAAACTTCTTTACTTAAACTTTCCAGTGGATAAACTTTGCATTTTCTACCAGGTAAGGGCAGAGAGGCTGGGAGCCTAACTGACAATGCATTAGGCAGACTTCAACCAAGAGGGTTCTTTCCCACCCTAGCCTATACTCCCCACTCCAGAGGTAACTGGTGCTGTATTATTTTTCAATCAGTAGCACTGCCCAATAACACTATCATTAGTTCCTAAGGTTTCCAGTATTCATGCTCTGCCTGTCCAGCTACACCAAAAAAACCTCAGATTAAGGGTACTTTCTTTCCTTAGTTTATAAAAACACAGTCCAAATTCTGCATACAGAAACTACTTAATATCTACTTATAATTTTCAAGGATTTTACTTTTGGGAAGGCTTCTAGGGAGCTGTTCTACCTGTCTCAAATAAAGAGCGTATAAAACAAATAAACAATATTGCAACCTCAAGAAGGTGTTTGGTGAAGAAAGTCTTTAAATTCACACTCTACATGGAAAGACTGCTAGAAAGCCAGTTAGATCCTTTTCAAACTCAAGAAAGGATATTATCCCTAGCAAGCCTATATGATGCTACTAAAAAAAGAATTGGGGACAATCTCTCGTCATCTTCCCCAAGCCAGATTAGTACGTGATATATATTAGAAATCCATTCTAAAGTTCGGCGGTCCCTTGCCCCTACTGGGAAGTCGTGCAGGGCCCAAGAGCATAATGTTCCGCAGTGCGCTGCCACCTGGTGGCAGGATCAGGGAATGACAGCAACATGGGGTGAGGAAGCAGCCGGGGGAGAGTCTTAATATTTTACAAAGTTCTTCAACACCTGGAAGGACTTAGAAGACTCATTTGGGAGCTTGAAAGGCCTTTTGGGGTTGGAAGAGGAGGAGTGAGAGGGGAAGCAGGGGAGGGGAGAGAAAAAAGAGAAAGCGAGAGTGCAAGTGCACAGGACTTGGGAAATAGTTTTAAACCAGTGCTGGGAGGGCCTGGGCAGCCCCTTTGAATCCCAGGTTGCATCCTGGTTCCTCCAGCCAGTGTAGAGGCTGTTGACTCATCTGGGTGGTACAAAATATTATTTATAAAGACACTTGGAGATGAGGACGCTTCACTGATAGACTTCCCATGGCCACTGACAGCATCTTCGAACTTGTGCTTGATTTCTCTTTTCTTCTCAATTCATATCCAATGTGTCAGGAAATTCTATTACTCTACTTTCAGGGAAAAAAAAAAAAAATCCAGATTCTAACCTTTTCCCCCTGTTCCTATCCCTAGTAATACAAGCCACACTCTCTCTTGCTTGGATTGCGTGAACTACCTAATTACCCTCCTTGGTTTCACCCTGTCCCTTACAGTCTACATGCAACACAGCAACCAGAGTGATTTGTTTAAAACAGCAGTCAGGCCACTTCACTCTCCTAAACAAAACCTTCCAACAGCTCCCTATTTTCCTCACAGCAAGACAGGAAGTCCTCACATGGGCCTGCAAGGCCCCACACCATCTGGCCCCAACCTACCCTTCCGTCTCTTCTCTGGTGTCCCTCCCTCCACTCACTCTGACCCTCAACCATTCCCCCAACATCCATTAGGCAGTTTTTCCAGACTACATCCTCTGCCTGAAATGCCTTCTCCCAGGTGCTCCCATTTTCTTGAAGATCCGGATCAGAATTGCAAATTTTTCCTCCTTGTCAGAATTCTCAGTCCCTCACCCCCACCTCCGGTTCTTGGGCAATTACCCTTCAGCACTGATTGCCTACTAACAAGCTGTATGGTTTTCTTATTCACTCTGTCTAGTATTACTGCCTTTCTGATCCAGCTCGAGTAGAGTAAGTTTCATGATTGCAGAATATTTCTGGCCTGTTTTTTCACTGATGTATCTCAACTGCCTATTACAATGCCTGGCAAGTGGAAAACAAATATTTAACATTGAATTTTAAAAAAGTTAAAAAACTCTAGAATTCTGACTGATACTGCCTCATAAACTGGGGAAAGAAATGCTGGGCTGGATGAAGCACAAGCTGGAATCAAGACTGCTGGGGGAAATATCAATAAACTCAGATATGCAGATGACATCACCCTTATGGCAGAAAGCAAAGAAGAACTAAAGAGCCTCTTGATGAAAGTGAAAGAGGAGAGTGAAAAGTTTGCTTAAGGCTCAACACTCAGAAAACTAAGATCATGGCATCCAGTCCCATCACTTCATGGGGAATGGATGGGGAACAGTGGAAACAGTGGCTGATTTTATATTTGGGGGCTCCAAACTCACTGCAGATGGTGATTGCAGCTATGAAATTAAAAGACGCTTACTCCCTGGAAGGAAAGTTATGACCGACCAATCTAGACAGCATATTAAAAAGCAGAGACATTACTTTGTCAAATGTCCGTCTAGTCAAGGTTATGGTTTTTCCAGTAGTCATGTATGGATGTGAGAGTTGGGACTATAAAGAAAGCTGAGCGCTGAAAAACTGATGCTTTTGCACTGTGGTATTGGAGAAGACTCTTGAGAGTCCCTTGAACTGCAAGGAGATCCAACCAGAATCCTAAAGAAAATCAGTCCTGAATATTCATTGGAAGGACTGACGCTGAAGCCGAAACTGCAATACATTGGCCACCTGATGCAAAGAACTGACTCATTGGAAAAGACCCTGATGCTGGGAAAGATTGAAGGCAGGAGAAGAAGGGGATGACAGAGGATGAGATGGTTGGATGGCATCACTGACTCGATGGACCTGAGTTTGAGCAAGCTCCGGGAGCTGGTGATGGACAGGGAAGCCTGGCATGCTGCAGTCCATGGGGTCACAAAGAGTTGGACATGACTGAGAGACTGAACTGAACTGGCAGGTATTCTTGTTTGAGGTCTGACTCTAGGGAGAAGAATGCCTCTTATGGAGATTGGCTTTTGGCTCCAAATACACTTTTTCACATTAAGGAAATCATTAAAAATGTTAGAATGATACGTTATTTGTTCAATGCACTGTTTAAAGACAATAAACGTAGGCAGCCAAGAATATGAATGTGATGCAGACAAGAACATTAGACTTCAAAGTAACTGCAGTATATGTGGGGTTTGAACATAGCATGCATTCAGTACCACCTGGCCCAGGATATTATTGAAAATATAAAGAGGGGGCCATGAGGGTTTTATTTAGTGACCAAAACAGTAAGAGTTTGGGATAGCTATTATACTGATTCACCCTACAGGATACTCTCATATATTTACTGCATTACTTCAGATAAAGAATTCCATCAACATTCTAGCAGAATGCTACAGTACCAAAGGGGCCCTCCAGTGCCTTTCCATGTCAGCAAGGTACTTAATTTGGGCTTTTTGTTTTTAATTTTTTTCTAATCAAAGTCACACTCACATTTGCAGAAAAACCTAGAAAGTTATAAGAATACGTGCAGACTATATAAAACATAAATTCAAAATTGTTTACTGTAGTATTCAATGGAAAACTGAAAACAGCAATAGAGAAAAGGTACAACAATACACATATCTAAGCTTTATAAGGTAGACCTACAAGTACCAACATGGAAAACTATCTAGGTACAGAGTTAAAAGCACAGAAAAGCTGAAAGCAACGTACAGGGTGTGATTTACAAACTAGCCATGCTATGCTCTCCCACCTCTGTTTATATAGTTACGTATATATGTACACATAATTCATAACATTCTGTGATAAGGATATGTATAACAGGAGGAAAAAAGGTAAGCAGGATATGACTCAAGCTGGTGCAGTGTTTCCCTCTAGACAGTGAGACTGGAGTGGTTACAGGAAACTCCCATTTTTTACTCCCATACTTCTTTGCTGTCTATAATTTTTCAATTTAGAAATAAAACTTTTGGAAAAGAAAAGAAACAGAAAAATAACTGTTTACAGTCCTGCAGCAGGTAATTATGGGGCATACTGATTATAAAGATATGCTGAAATATCCACATAAGCATAATGTCTTGTACAGAATTGGCATGCACTGAATATTCTCCCCTGCCCCCACAAAATAAACAAATAATCTTTCTTGGCAAAACATTATATGCTTAACTATAGAGTAGTGAGAAATCTAGTCAGTGGCCCAAAAGTAAAGCAGATTGACCCTAATTTTCAACCCTTCGACTCAGTTTTCAGAAATTTCTATTATTGTTTTTCATAAGAAAAAAGCCCACTCTTTCAATTTTTATGTGTATTCAAAAAATGTTTTATTCGCGTGTCACTGAACTTCTGTCTTTACTGATATGATCTGAAGGTGCCAACTCAGGCTCTAACAGAAGTTACAAGGAGTAATGGTTGTCAAGCCGGGTGGTTAACAAACAAGGCACAGACTGAGAAGCAAATAAAAAAATGNTCGCGTGTCACTGAACTTCTGCCTTTACTGATATGATCTGAAGGTGCCAACTCAGGCTCTAACAGAAGTTACAAGGAGTAATGGTTGTCAAGCCGGGTGGTTAACAAACAAGGCACAGACTGAGAAGCAAATAAAAAAATGAACCAGAATCTACAGTGCAATGCCCTGACTCTCATTTCCCTCAGTGTCCCAAAGGGGTGGGTGTCCCTGCTGAAACACAGGCCAACAAGTGGATGACTGCTTTCTGGGAAGAAGCTCTGCTGTGATCTTTCACTTACGCTTTATATAATACAGCTCTGGTAATTGGTTCTATTTGGAAAGGTTACCATCCAATTTTTCAAAAAGATATTACTTTAGCCACTCTTTACTTTAGAGATAATCCCAGTGGAAATTACATTTTCTTTAGAATGCTTTTCCAGATTTTTTTTCATACAGGTAATTTCACAGCTAAACATGGTTTTGTTTTTTGTTTCACTCAGTGTCCTGCCCCTCACCTTTCTAATCTCAGTTGCTTTATTTGAGTAGCATTGAGATGTTTCTCCCCAGAGAAGCCTGTTTCTCTTCCAAAGCTAGTTAAACTTCTTAAAGAAGCATAGACTGAGAGGAGTTAAAAGTGCACCAGAAATAACTATTTCTCTTCACTCCTGTGAAACTATAAATAAGATAAATTATGTATCTAAAGATGTTAAATACAAGTAAAAATGTACTGAATCAAAGGAATTAGGAGGAATTTGAATGAGGTTTCTGGAACAAAAGTAGGTCATCTCTACCATTCAATAATAAGACTAAATTATTAACATAAAATTTAGCTTTAAAATCTGTTAGATTTTTATATCTATCATAAATAGACAAATATTAACATTTAAATGTTTTTCTAAAAACTAACAAAAATATTTAGAAATTCCATATTACACTAAGTTATTAACCAAACAGTAGAAACTTCCTATGTTACTTGGGCAACAATATATGATTAATAATAGGTCATTTGTATCTTCTGGTTTCTGGGAAGTTCTTCTTTATGTTTTTAGAAGAACGGGCTTGTGTTGAAAATGCAGGTTTTGGCTTCTTACCAGAACCAAGTAGGACTTGATGCACTTTTATTCCTAAAGTGCTCTGAGTGATATGAATGAGACACCCCACCCAGGCACAGAGTGCAATTATTGTTAATGCTTTATAGTGGTACAGAGTTTCTGGTTTACTTAAGAAGTCTGAAAAAAATTAGACTAAAAAGAGACAGTCAAGGACTTTAACTGCAGGAGTATTATCAACTGCTAGGAAACTGCAGTTGGTACAATTATACCAGATTTTAAAGAGTGAGGAAAATTGGATAGGTAGGGGGTGCTATTTATTAGGTGTACTAAGCACATTAATACAGACAGTGCAGAATAAGCATCTATCCAGAGAATACATTAAAACTGACTTAAATGAAGACCCAAACCCTTCTATAAATGGATTAAAATGCTGCAAGATACACAACAAAATATAATTTTATCTAAATTGGAAAGAAGGGAAATCTCTGCTTGTTAGAAACAAGAAGAAAATGAAATGGGAGAAGTCTGTGACCCTGAAGCTTGGGAGGAGGATATAATGATGCCAGAAACCTAGAACTGGGTTTTGGGTTGTCCTCCCCAGGTTCTGGAGCAGAGGCCTACTGAGGGACAACAAACTGATGGCTGATAATTTCACAACAGTAACAGCTCCCCTATATCTGAAACCTAGAGTGCTCTGGGCTTAGTTCTTAGCCGTCTTCTTTCCTAACTACATTCAATTCCTGGGTGATATCACAGTTTTTCGTTTTGAGTCAAGTGGGCTTTAGAAAGCATCACTATGAACAAAGCTAGTGGAGGTGATGGAATTCCAGTTGAGCTATTTCAAATCCTGAAAGATGATGCTATGAAAGTGCTGGCACTCAATATGCCAGCAAATTTGGAAAACTCAGCAGTGGCCCCAGGACTGGAAAAGGTCAGTTTTCATTCCAATCCCAAAGAAAGGCAATGTCAAAGAATGCTCAAACTACAACACAATTGCACTCATCTCACACGCTAGTAAAGTAATGCTCAAAGTTCTCCAAGCCAGGCTTCAGCAATACGTGAACCAT
>SJYV01011337.1:5024810-5059450 GCA_006410875.1 Neotragus pygmaeus
AAGCTGAAACTCCAGTACTTTGGCCACCTCATGTGAAGAGTTGACTCATTGGAAAAGACTCTGATGCTGGGAGGGATTGTGGGCAGGAGGAGAAGGAGACGCCAGAGGATGAGATGGCTGGATGGCATCACTGACTTGACGGACGTGAGTTTGAGTGAACTCCGGGAGATGGTGATGGACAGGGAGGCCTGGCGTGCTGCGATTCATGGGGTCGCAAAGAATCGGACATGACTGAGCGACTGAACTGAACTGATGTAAATACAGGTGACTCCAAAATTCATGTTGAAGACCAGCTTCCTTCAACTTCAGACTCATACATCTAACTGCACAGCCAACATCCTTGCTTATATATTTACAGATATCTTACACTCAGCCCTGCTGTTCTCTCATGTAGTCTTCCTTATGTAAATGAATGGCAGCTCCATTTTCCTGGTAGCTCAGGCCAAAAATCTGGATGCCATCTCCCATTGTTTTTTCTCTACATCTCACATCTTGTCTGCCAGGAAATCCTATTAGTGCTTCCTTCACAGCATGTCCAGAATCTGACTGTTCCCCATCACACCCACCACTGCCATCCTTGTCCAAGCCATGCTGGTCTCTCACCTGAATTATTGCAAGAGCCTCCAAACTGCTTTCCGTGCTTCTGCCCTTGCCCCTTTTAGTGCATTCAGCAGCCAAATTGATCCTATTAAAATATAAGCCAGATCACATCATTCCCCTTTAAAACTTCCCAATGGTTCCCCACATCACTCATGGGGCAAAAAAAACCTAAGATTAAAAATGGACCGAAAGGCCTTAAAAGATCTGACCCTGTTATCCCCACTTTGACGTCTATGGCTTCATAACCTACTGAGCTTTCTCTTGCTTACTCTGCTTTGGCCACACTGATTTCCTTTGCTGCTTCATAAATATGCCAGGTACAATTCTGTCTCAGGGCGCTTCACTGCAGTTATTGTTTCCTCTTCAAGAACTGGCTTTCCTCAGGCTGCTTTGCACTATACCTCCATCAAGTCTTGGTTCAAATATCACCTTTCCCAACCACTCTACCAAAAACTGCAGTCTCCCTTCAACTCCTCAATATTTTTTGTTCCCTTTTACTGCTCTATTTCCCTGCTCTATTTCTCACTTTAGCATTTATCACTAACAAATTATACATTTTACTTAAATATCTTGTTTATTATCCCCCTACTGAGATATAGACACCATAAAGGAAGAGACACTTGTAATTCATTCACTAATGTATCCCTAGCACCCAATGGGAATGCAATAAATACTTGTTAAATAAATAAATGAATGCCAAATTCACAGTTATTAAGGAAAAAATTCAAACTAGAATTCTAAATACAGAATGCAATCAAAGGAGGGCCAAATCCAAACATATTTTCAAACAAACAAACAAAATGGAAAGAATAAATCACTTACAGACCTTCCATGAAAGAACTAATATATATATATATTTCTAGAAGAAAAACAGTGGATCCAAAAGAAAGGAGTAGTGAGGGTAAGGAAAGAAAATACTACATACATCTAAATAAACACAAACTGCATAAAATAATAGTAATAAGTAATATAAGTGGAGTAAAAACAAAGAAGAACCAAAACTCTGAACAATAACATATAGGATGGGAGGTGGTGCTCACAGTTAAAATATTCTAAAAGCTTTTTATTTTTTTTCAGAAGACTGAAAATAATAAGATTTTGATTTTAAGTTGGATATTTGTATTAACAGTTTAAAGAAAATACTCAAGAGGGCAATTTCCATTCCAGGATAAGAGGAGGACAATGAAAACTCAATCCAAACAGAAGGCAGAAATGGAACAAAAAAAGATTCAAAGAATACGGTAAGTAGAAAGAACCAAATAAAACAGTAGAAATAAATCTAATATATTAGTAACCAAAATAAATGTATATGTACCAAACATGTTTGTTAAGAGACAATGATTCTGTTTTGAATTTTAAAATTATACTTTGTCATTTATAAAAATACATTTTAAACACCATGACACACAAAACTCAAAAGAGATGTAAAATACACAAATGCTATAGCACATATTACAAAAACAGCAAGAGAATATTATGAAAATATTAATGCCAATATATTTGCAAAGTTACCAAAATTAAACATGTTCTTAGAAAAGATCTTAGTTACACTAATTTTAAAAGAAACAGAAAGCCTGCAAAGTTTTATTTCCATAACAAAAATAACACATTGGGGCCATTGTATAACAGACAAGTTATACAAAACTTAAACTGGAAAAGAACAAAATAGTGACTATTTGTTGGTGCTATGATATTTTATATATAGAAAACCCTAAAGACTCCACCAAAAGACTGTTGGAATTAAGAGACACATTCAGCAAAGTTCCGGATACAAAATCAATAGGCAAAAATATTTTGTATTTCTACAACTACTAACAAACTATCAGAAAGAGAAATTAAGAAAACAATAACATTTATGACTGCATCAAAAAGAATAAAATACCTAGGAATAAATTTAGCCAAGGAGGTGAAAGACTTGTTCACTGAAAATTATTGGACAGTGATGAAAGAAATTAAAGAAGACACCAATAAGTAGAAAGATATTCTGTGCTCATGGATTGGAAAAACTAATCTTGTTAAAATGCACCATCAAACCAGTTTTACATGAAATGTTAAAGGTGAAAAAGAAAAGGTCACAATTAGAAACTAGAAACATGAAAATATGAACGGAAAAAATTAATCAGTAAAGGCTGTAGCTCAGCTGGTAAAGAATCTGCCTGCAATGCAGGAGACCCCAGTTTGATTTCTGAGTCAGGGAGATCTACTGGAGAAGGGATAGGCCACTCCAGGATTCTTGGGCTTTCCTGATAGCTCAGCTGGTAAAGAATCTGCTTGCAATGTGGGAGACCTGGGTTTGATCCCTATGTTGGGAAGATCCCTTGGAAAAGGGAATGGCTACCCACTCCAGTATTCTAGCCTGTGGAACTCCATGGACTATATAGTCAATGGGGTCGAAAAGACTTGGATAGGACTGAGTGACTTTCACGTTCACTTACGAAGACAAAAATACAGGAAAGGTAGGAAATTTTCCATGCACAAAGCTAGCAGGAAGGTTAAAGACAAAAGTAAAACCATCTATATCCACAATAATCAGATAAGGGATACAGGAAACAGCTCCTGGCAAAACATTATATCTAAAACAGTTATCATAAGGGGAGGAGAGTACAAATGCAAAATTGTTAAAATGCAGTTGAAATTAAGAGATCATGAATTTAATCATATATATATAACCATAATCATATATATATCTCATGCAAAAAGAAAAAAGAATTCAAACCTAATCCTAAAGACAGTCATCAAATCATGAGAGAACAAAAGAAGAACAAGGACAAGAAAGACCTACAAAACAATGAACAAAATGGCAATAAGAACATGCATATCAATAATTACTTTAAATTTAACTGGACTAAATGATCTAATCAAAGACAATGAGTGGTTAAAAAAGAAAGCTGCCTATAAGAGATGCACTTCAGATCTAAAGATACACACAGACTAAAAATGAGGTGATAGAAAAACATATTCCACGCAAGTGGAAATCAAAAGAAAGCGGGGGTAGCAATACTTATAGCAGAAGAAATAGATTTTAAAATAAACACTGTTACAAGAGACAAAGGACATTACATAATGATCAAGAGATCGCTCTAAGAAGATATAAACATATGCACCCAACATAGGAGCATCAAATACATAAAAGAAATACAGGCACAAAGGGAAAAATCAATAATAATAGTAAGGGACTTTAACACCCTACTCACATCAATGAACAGATCATCCAGACAAAAAAAAAGTACTAGTCTTAAATGACACAATAGTCCTGATGGACTTAGGAGTATTTATAGAACATTCCATCTAAAAGCAGCAGAATACACATTCTTTTCAAGTGGCACATGGAACATCTTTCAGGATACATTACATGCTTCACACAAAAGAAGCCTTGATAAATTTAAGAAAACTAGAACCCTATCAAGCATCTTTTCTGACCACACTGCTATGAGGCTAACAGTCAACTCTAAAAGAAAAGCTTCAAAACACATATAGACCCATGAAAGCTAAACACTATGCTACTGAACAATGAATGGATTGCTGAAGAAATTGAAAAGGAAAAAAAAATATGTGAAGACAAATGAAAATGAAAACACAATGATCCAAAACCTATGGGATGCAGCAAAAGCAGTTCTAAAATGGACATTTACAGCAATACAAGCTTACCTCAGGAAACAAGAAAAATCTCAAATAAGAAACCTAGTCTCAAATCTAAAGGAGCTAGAAAGAGAAAAACAAATAAAACCTAAAGCTACCAGAAAAAAAGAAATCAAGATTGCCGGGAGAAATATCAATAACCTCAGATATGCAGATGACACCACCCTTCTGACAGAAAGTNGAATTTAGAAAGATAGTAATGATGACCCTGTATGTGAGACAACAAAAGAGACACAGACATATACAACGGGAAACTACTTTAAACAAAATATCTTTTTTAAAAAAAGGTACATATAGTCAGAGTTATGGTTTTAAGCAGTAGTCATGTAGGCATGTGAGAGCTGGCCCATAAAGAAGTCTGAGCCCCACAGAATTGATGTTTTCAAATTGTGGTGCTGGAGAGACACTTGAGAGTTCTGTGGTTGACAAGGACATCAGATCAGTCAATCCTAAAGGCATTCAACAGTGAATATTCATTGAAAGGACTGCGCCTGAAGCTGAAGCTGCAATATTTTGGTTACCTGATGCGAAGAGCTGACTTATTGGAAAAGACGCTAATGCTAGGAAAGATTGAGAGCAGGAGGCGATGGGGATGACAGAGGATGAGATGGTTGGATGGCATCATTGACTCAATGAACATGAGTCTGAGCAAATTCTGAGAGACAGTGAAGGACAGGGAAGACTGGCATCTACACTCCATGGGGTCCTGAAGAATGGGACACGACTTAGTGGCTGAACAAGAAACTTTTCCCTCATGGCTCAGTGGTAAAAGTTCTCCTGCCAGTGGAGGAAAACAGGGTAGATATTTAGTTTGGGAAGATCCCCTGGAGAAAGAAATCGTAATCCACTCCAGCATTCTTGTCTGGGAAATCCCATGGGCAGAGATGCCTGGAGGGCTACAGTCAGTGGGGTCACAAAAGAATCAGACAGGCCTTATGGACAGAACAAGAACAGTGGGATAATGACTTGGTATTAATGAAAAGAGATTGTCTTAAGTAACTCACTATGTTGCTGTGTAGACTTGGGCAAGACATTCATCTCTCAGAAACACAGATTCTTTCTTTCTAAAAGAGGGTGACAGTCTGCATTAAGAGATCCCCAGCTTTGTTTTCTTTTGAGAACCCTAACATGCTTTGAACACCACAGAACAAGGCTAATTGTCTAGGGGCACATAGAGTGTTAGTTTCCTTGGCTCCTGACTGCTCTGTAAATGTGCTGTCAACAGTAGTAAATACAAGGAGCAAATAGGACTGGATGTTGTAGTTTCACCTGTAAAAGAAGTTCAGCATCAGGAAGTTCCTCGAGTGCCAGAGTGAAGTCACAATGTCTCTTCCAAATATGTCTCTTTCTTCCTCAGAGGTAACCGAAAGCCCTCTTCTTATTTCAGCGAGTGAGCTCACCCAGGTCCAGGCCTTTCTCTACCCCACCGTGTCCTTATTTGACTCTCTGGTCAAAAGAGTTAAGTGTTAACTATCATCATTAGTCATTATTATTATCATCTCAAAGGACTTTGGCTTTGCTGGGAAAAGAATATATGTCTATGGAGGCCATAGTCAGTGCTTTCAAAACGGCCCCAGGATGTCAGCAGCATGATCTCATGTAACAAATGAAGATGAGGGAAATTTCAGGCCACAGGTCACACAGTTAGGAAAAGGCAGAACTGGGNTTGGCTTTGCTGGGAAAAGAATATATGTCTATGGAGGCCATAGTCAGTGCTTTCAAAACGGCCCCAGGATGTCAGCAGCATGATCTCATGTAACAAATGAAGATGAGGGAAATTTCAGGCCACAGGTCACACAGTTAGGAAAAGGCAGAACTGGGACACAAACTGAGGTCCTCTGATCCCATAACCACAGGTGGCGAGACCAGGGTTGGAGGGAGACAGTAGGGGGTTGCAAGTGGCTGCAGCAAACCCTCTCTGGATTTCTTCTGGTAATTGGGCAGTTTTCACTCCAGGGACATTTCTTGACTCTCAGAAGGTCATGTTATATGTTCAATTATGAAAAATCAGTGCCTGACCTGACTCTACTAGATCAGGGACCTCATAACTGATGCAATATCCCTTGTCACTGCCTTGCCCCTGATCCTACTGTAGTGTCATAAGAAGATCCATATTTGATCCCTGTCTCTGTTCACGCTCCAGGCAACCTGAAAGTCTTGGAACTTTATGTATTTTTATAAATCATGAGATTAGTGAAGGATGGGACCTGAGATAGAGTCTGGATGGGACTGGACTCCAGAATTTTCCACCAGCTGATTATAGGGTTAAAACTATCGCCCCTCAGTCCCTCTGAGGACCGTACAGAGTACTGATACTGAGTTTTATCACAAATGNAAATCATGAGATTAGTGAAGGATGGGACCTGAGATAGAGTCTGGATGGGACTGGACTCCAGAATTTTCCACCAGCTGATTATAGGGTTAAAACTATCGCCCCTCAGTCCCTCTGAGGACCGTACAGAGTACTGATACTGAGTTTTATCACAAATGGCCAATGATTGTATCAACTTTCCTGCCTCCACTCTCAATTAAAACCCATGAATGCTGGGTTCAGAGAGCCTCAGGGAAGGTGATAACATCAAGGGATTGAGAAGGGGGAGAGTCCTGACAGGTCTTGAGGCTTTCACCCCCAACTCCCCATTTACCCGACGCTTTTCCTTCATTAGGTTATTCCTGAGTTTTAATGTTTTATAATACCTGGGGACAGTAAGTAAATGGCTTTCTTGAGTTCTCTGAATATTTCTAATAAGTTGTTGAACATGGGAGGTGAATCTGTGAATTTATAGCCGGTGGTCACACATGTAAGTGACAGTAGAAATTGTGATCAACACTTGAGAGTGTGGGCCATCCTCAGGGATGGAGCCCTCATCTTGTGATGTCTGGGTCACCTCTGTGGATTTAGTGTCAGGAGTAAATTGACTCTTGGATGCCCAGTGGGTGTGGGAAACTGGTTGCTGCTGGCAGGGACCCACATGTTTGGTGTCAGGGACAAAACCCAGACTCACTCTTTTCTACCATTTGTGTCTGGGGTGAGGCTCAGTGACAAGGGAAGGTATTATGTTGAACAGAGCACTCAGAACCTCTTCCCAGTTCTCTGCAGTTGCAGAATTCCTGGAGAAAAAGTTACTTGATTAAATGGGTTGTAATTTGTCCTGATCCTAACACTCAAACATTTTGTGTCCTGGGCCAAGTCATTTGCAGTGTCCTCACATGAACAATTGGCCAGGTTACATGAGTTTTTTGAAAGGATTAGCAGTCGTGACTGGAGAAGGAAATGGCAACCCACTCCAGTATTCTTGCTTGGAGAATTCCGTGAACGGAGGAGCCTAGTAGGCTGCAGTCCATTGGGTCACAAGAAGTTGGAACTGACTGAGTGACTAACAACATAGTCGATTAACAATATTGTGATAACTTCGAGTGGTCAGCAAAGCAACTCAGCCACATATATAAATGTATTCATTCTCCCCCGAACTCCCCTCCCATCCAGGCTGCCAAATAACACTGAGCAGCGTTCCACGTGCTCCACTGTTGGTTATCCAGTGTCACAGTTTCTTTTCCAACGGTGAAAAGTTTCCACCACACATATGTCCAGAAAATAGTACTATAAACTCACAGGCCACTGTGCAGCTCTGATCATTCTCAACATATGGAGAATATTCACAAAAAGTATCCTCCCTTGTTGTTCTTTTGGAGTTAATCAGTGGCGTAATGTCAATAAATCTATAGATATTCAGTAACAACATGAAATTATTTCCAGTATTATCTTGTCACTGTGACACCTAATGACATTGGTAATAATGCCCTGGATAGAAAGATATCAAAGGGCCTTTTCACAGTCACCCCCCTGCAACAAACAGGGGGTTTGCAAACAAACTGGTGGTTTCAATTGTTCTCCTGGTGGACCAAACAGTGAGAATCACCTTCCTGTTTGACCAAGATCCTCCCATCTCTGCAGCCCTGTGACCTGACTTCTGCCTGCTATCTCCATACATGGGTCTTTGCAAGGGCAAAATAATCAGATACTTCCACAAAGTTGGGTCTGGGTTCTTGAAGACATTTGTATTTGGCAACTGCAAAGCAAAGAATAACAATGTAAAGATCAGGGCGGTCTGTCCCAGACCCACGGTGATCCCAGACATGACTTAGTGGCTAGAAGTAAACTAACACCTTTTCCTGAACACTTACTGTGAGCCCATCTCATAGGTCACAACATTAATGCCCCTGGACCAGGTGAGTAATATGGCTGGAGATATTTGGAGTGGGAGTGGAGGCAGGATGGACAACAAAGAATGACAGGGATTATAGAACCTGGAGAGAAGACTCCCCTCCTGAGAAGAGATCAGCTTTCCTTAGCTTAGTTCATGGCTTTCAGAATGTTATCTCTTGAGCAGCACCCTCAGTCCTGGAAACCTCGTAGATGCAGACTCAAGTCCCAAACATGTCTTACCAAATCAAGCCTCAGAAATTAGAGGTCTTAGAATCTGTGTTTCAACAAATGTCTAATGGATTCTGAAGCTTGCTTAGTGTTGAGACCCACTGCTTCCTGGTGGCTCAGATGGTAGAGAATCTGCCTGCAATGCAGATGACCCGAGTTTGATCCCAGCATTGGGAAGATCACCTGGAGAAGGGAATGTGTGTCCACTCCAATATTCTTGCCTGGAGAATCCCATGGACAGATGAGGGTTCTTGTTAAATGGCAGGAGTGTGTTGTCAGATCACTTACTTTTTCCAACAATGTGAGACATTCATTTTATATAAAATCTCCCACTGCTAAATCCTGGAAATGTTTCAAAATTGTAAATGGTACTGTGTGGGTTAAGAATACTTAGATGCCAGCCACATTTGCAATCTCTGCTTTGTGTTTTCCCTTTTAAGCCTGAAAATCATTCTAGTAAAAACAGTATTCACAACACCGTTTTAAGAAAGTAAAANGTGCTGCGATTCATGGGGTCACAAAGAGTCGGACATGACTGAGCGACTGAACTGAACTGAACTGAAAGGTCAGAGCAGAAATAATGAAAGAGAGACTAAAAAACAATAGAAAAGATCAACGAAACTAAGAGTTGGTTCTTGGAAAAGATAAACATAATTGATAAACCTCTAGCCAGATTCATTAAGGAGAAAAAGAAAGTGGGCCCAAATCGATAAAATCAAAAATAAAAAAGAAGTTACAACCTACACCACAGAACTACAAAGAATCATGAGGCTACTACAACTATGTGGCAATACAAAATGGGCAACTTAGAAGAAGTGGACAAATTCCTAAAACTCTTACATTTTTTTTCAGGAAGAAATACAAATATGGACAGATCAATTACCAGAAATGAAAATGAATCAATAATTAAAAAAAAATTCCAAACAAACAAAAGTTCAGGACCAGAAGGCTTCACAGGTGAATTCCACCAAACATTTAGAGAAGAGTCAACACCTATCCTTCTCAAAGTGAAACTGTCAAACTATTCTAAAAATGTGCAGAGGAAGGAACACTTCCAAACTCATTCTATGAGGTCAGCAGCACCTTGCCACCCAAACCAGAGATACCACAAAAACTAAATTACAGGCCAAGATCACTGATGAACATAGATGCAAAATCCTCAATGAAACACTAGCTGTAACTGACTCTAATAATACATTAAAAGGATGATATACTACAATTAAGTGAAGTTTATCCCAGGATGTTAGGATTTTTCAATATCTGCAAATCAATAAATATGATACACCACATTAACAAACTGAAGCGTAAAAGCCATACAATCATCTAAACAGATGTAGAAAAACATTTTCATAAACTTCAACATCTATTAATGATATTGAAAATGGGCATAGAGATAACACACTTCAACATAATAAAAGCCATATATGAAGTCCACAGCTAAGATCATACTCAAAAGTGAAAAGCTGAAAACATTTTTTCTAAAATTAGGAATAAGATAAGAATGTCCACTCTCACCATGTTTATTCAACACAGTGTTGGAAGTCCTACCTGCAGAAATCAGCAGGGAAACAGATATTAAAAAATCCAAACTGGAAAGAAGTAAAACTCACCATTTGCAGATGATATGATACTATATGTAAAAAATTCTGAAGACACCACCAAAAATCTATTAAGAGTTCATCAATGAATACAACAAAATTGCAGGATAATAAGTTAATATACAAAAATCTGCTGCATTTCCACACACTAATCACAAACTATCAGAAAGAGACACTAAGGAAACAATCCCATTTACAACTGAACAAAAAAGAATAAAAAAAGAAACAAACCTACCCAAGGAGGAAAAAGTCCTGTGTTTGGAAAATTATAAGACACTGATGAAGGAAATTGAAGATCACATAAACAGATGTAAAGGTATACCACGTTCATACATTGCAAGAACTAATAATCTTAAAATGACCATGCTACCCAAGGCAATCCACAGGTTCAATGTAATTTCTATCAAACGACCAATGGCATTTTTCACAGAACTTAAAAAAATTTTTTTAATTTGTATGGAAGTACAAAAGACAACAAAACAGCCAAACAATCTTGAGAAAGAACAGAGCTGGAGAAATTGTGCTCCCTGACCTCAGACTAAATCATTAAGCTACAGTAATCAAAAGAGTATGGTACTGGCACAAAAACAGACANTAAAAAAATTTTTAAAATTTGTATGGAAGTACAAAAGACAACAAAACAGCCAAACAATCTTGAGAAAGAACAGAGCTGGAGAAATTGTGCTCCCTGACCTCAGACTAAATCATTAAGCTACAGTAATCAAAAGAGTATGGTACTGGCACAAAAACAGACACACAGATCAATGGCACAGAACAGAGATCCCAGAAATAAACTCACACACTGATGGTCGATTACTTAGGATAAAGGAGGCAAGAATACACAGTGAAGAAAAGACAGTCTCATATAAGTGGCAATGAGAAAGCTGGATAGCTACATATAAAAGAATAAAATTAGAACATTCTCTAACATCAGGTAGAAAAAATAAACTCGAAATGGATTAAAGGCCTAAATGCAAGACCAGAAACCATAAAATTCCTGAAAGAAAACATAGGCAGGAGATTCCCAACAGAAATTGTAGCAGTGTATTTTGGATCTATCTCCTAAAAAAGGGCAACAAAAGCAAAAATAAACAAATGGAACCTAATGAAAATTAAAAGCTCCTGCACATGAAAGGAAAACACTGACAAAATAAAAAGACAGCCTACTGAGTGGGAGAAGACATCTGCAAATATATGACCAACAGGGGGTTAATATCCAAAAATACATAAACAGCTCAAATATCAAAAAAGAAAAAAAAAAAGCCGAGCAACCTGGTTAAAAAAGGGGCAGAATAATTGAACAATTTTCCAAAGAAAAGATCAGATGGCCAAAGATCAGGGAAATGTCAGTTAAAACTACAATGAGATACCACCTCACACATGTCTGGCTGTCATCAAAAAGAACACAAATTAACAAATGTTGGTGAGGGTGTTGAAAAAAAAAGAGGCCTCACACACTGTTGGTAAGAATGTCCATTGGTGCAGCTATTGTGGAAAACAGTATGGAGGTTTCCCAAAAAAGTAAAAAATAGAACTACCACATTGTCGGGGCCAGCATGAGGAATCCTGCCCGTGACAAGGTCATGCGGAAGGAAGCCTGACAATACGCAAGGACGTGATCAGGTTTCAGGGGTT
Source organism: Neotragus pygmaeus (assembly GCA_006410875.1). Taxonomy (NCBI): domain Eukaryota; kingdom Metazoa; phylum Chordata; class Mammalia; order Artiodactyla; family Bovidae; genus Neotragus; species Neotragus pygmaeus. Next base: position 5,036,718 of record SJYV01011337.1, read on the forward strand.
CCCCCTGGAATTTCCTGAGCATCCACCCCCCCACCCCAATTTAAGAATCTGCCGGCCTTTGTACTCTGCTTTTCCACTCTTCTGATATTCTCTGGAAAAAGTCAAATCAGGCTTTATTCTTCTGCATTTGAAAGGGATGTTTCAGTTAAACCCCCTCTGATAGCTCTCTAGCTTGCCTAACAGGTTCCCCAGACCTCTTACAGCTTGTGAATTACTTACAGCCCCCCAACCGCGAGAGGCACAAAGCTTAAAAGCATCTTAAAGATACAGAGCCTTTTCTAAAGAGTTAAAAATCATATTGGTGACAGGTTTTCACTGTTGACTCAATGATTGCTGCCAGGCCTCCATATTCTTTATCTTTCAGGCACCTGGGAGGATGTTATTCAATGTAATCAGGATGTGGGGAAAGATATAGTAGTTTTGATGTTAGCAAAACTAGACTTTTGAGTTAATTGCTTCTCTTTTGTTGAGAGAAGCAATTTTTTTGTTGAGAGAATCACTGTACCCCCTTTACTTGTTATAAATTGCTATATCTTTGCTATGTAAGAATGTAACTGTATTCAGTGCTTTCTGAGAGTGGCACCAGACTTTGGGAAGATCAACACAAATAAGTCTTCTGGTTGACAAACCCTTATCAGAAAAAAGGCTGTAAAATGTTAATTGGCCCTTTTGGCTGGAAGATGATGTAAATTACGTAAGACTTGTGTATACAACTAGGTATGGAGCGAGAAAAGCCTGGTTTTGATAAGAGTCTGGGCTGCTAACACTGCATAATTTTGTATTACCCATTGATCTCTATGTACAATCAAAAGGTATAAAAGGCCTTTCCAGACAATAGGAGCCGGCGCTGGACTGGTTTCCCCCATGTCTCTCTCTCTCTTTTTCCCCCTCTCCTTCCTTCTCTTTACTCTAATTTCAGGCTGAATTCCATCTTGACTGGGACGGCTCACCATGTCTATTTACTTGTCCTGGCTTCTAAGATCCGTAAGAGAGAGAACCCAAGGCGGGGCACTTTCTGATATTCAAACAGACGCCGGTGACCCAAAGTAGATGGTGCAAATTTCTTGTCCTGAGATTTTATTGGTCTTTCCCACAAGCCAAGTTATTCAGCCTTCTTTCTCCACTTAAATTTCCTGCTACACTATTTCTTCCTAATCTAATCTTATATTTCCATATTAATAAATAAATCTTTCCTTGCCAATGCCGTCCCTGCTTCGAATTCCCTGGACCCACCGGGGCTGGACCCCGACACCATATGACCCAGCAATTCCACTCCTGGGTATATATTTGAAAAAAGAAACAAAAACACTAAATCGAAAAGATACATGCACCCCAAGGTTTACAGCAGCATTATATACAACTGCTAAGATAAGGAAGGAACCTAAGCGTCCATCAACAGATGAATGGATAAAGAAGATGTAGTGTACACACACAAATATACAATGAGATACTACTCAGCTATAAAAAGAATGAAATTTTGCCAAATGCAATGATATGCATTGACCTGGAGCTTATTATACTAAGCGAAGTAAGTTAGAGAAAGACAAATACTGTATAATATCACATGTGGAATCTAAAAAATAAACCAGTGAATATAATAAAAAAGAAACAAAATCACAGATACAGAGAATGAATTAGTGCTTCCCAGAGGGAGGGGCAAGTCGGAGAAGGGATTAAACTCCTACACAGAAAATAAATAAGTTATAAGGATATATTATACAGAATACAGCCATTATTTTATAACAACTACAAATGAGGTGAGAGAATCAATTTCTGTTGCTTCAAGCCACCCTGTGTATAGTACTCTGTTATAACAGCACTAGGAAATTAACACAGTACTGAGTCCTGAAACAGAAAGGAAGCATTTTGGCTCATCCCATACCACATGTTTCACTATGGCTGAAGAATAGTGGGTGGATTTCAATCTTGTTTAACGGGGATCTTCCAAGAGCACATTTTAGTAGTGCGTAAGTGAGGGAAGGCCACCTGATGCGAAGAGTTGACTCATTTGAAAAGACCCTGATGCTGGGAAAGATTTGAGGGTAGGAGGAGAAGGGGACGACAGAGGATGAGATGGTTGGATGGCATCACCGACTCAATGGACATGAATTTGGGTAGGCTCCGGGAGTTGGTGAGGGACAGGAAGGCCTGGTGTGCTGCAGTTCATGGGGTCACAAGGAGTCGGACGTGACTGAGCGACTGAACCGAACTGAAGTGAGGGATCAGGGGCTTCCCAGGTCACACTAGTAGTAAAGAACCCACCTGCCAATGCAGGAGATTTAAGACATGGGTTTGATCCCTGGGTCAGAAAGATCCCCTGGAGGAGGGAATAGCTACCCACTCCAGTATTCTTGCCTGGAGAATCCCACAGACAGAGAAGCCTGGCAGGCTGCAGTCCACAGAGTTGCAGAGTCAGACACGACTGAAGTGAGTTAGCATGCATGCACACAGTGAGGGATGACACTTACAAGTGACCAAATCATAACTAAAACAAGGTTTAACTAGCTAAAAAGGTCAGCAGAGGGTGAATTACCCATTAGTGCATCCTGATTTCCAAGAAAGATAACAACAATACGGCCCATATGAGGGCAGCTCTGGAGTAACTGAAGGCAGGACTCAGCATCTGCTTTCCCATCTTGCTCTTCCTGTATATTAACTTCATAGTTTGCTCTAGCTGCAGTCTGTCTTTAGCTAGCAGGGGAAAACATGACTGCTTTTCTCCACGTTTTGTCTTTTATAGAGCTGAAGCACCTGAAGAACGACTATTTCCATTCTCAGTGTCCTCAAGCCCAAAGAGCCCAGAGGAACACTTTGAGTGGCCTGAGCTGGGCTGTCTGTCCATTCCTGAACTATCTGCTGGAGCTCCATGGCCATTCCTGAACTACCAGAGAGAGGGAACGATGGAGACAATCTAATGAAGAACAGCTCTGGTTTCTTTCCTTGATAAAATAGTTTTACTTTTTTTCAATTTACTCCAAGTTCTGACTAAAATGCTAAAATGAAGTGAGCAACGAGGAGTTGAGAAGTAATTTTAAAGGCAGATACAGATACAATTGGAAGGATAAACAGTATAGTTACAGATAAATTATCAATACACATAATACATTGATAAAGAACTTTAATGAGAGACTTCCTTGATGGTCCAGTGGCTGAGACTCCATGCTCCCAATGCAGGGGGCTCAGGTTCAATCCCTGGTCAAGGAATTACATCCCACATATCACGACCAAGAGTTTGCACGTTGCAACTAAAACCCAGCACAGCCAAATAAATAGATAAATATTAAAAAGACTTACACTTTGGTGTGTTCTTAAAAAAAAAAAAAACTTTAACAAAGAGCCAATAAGCACATGAACCAGATGCTTTAATGTATGTACTTATAAATAAAACAATTTTTGCAGTTGGAATTACCAAAAAACCAAAAAACAGCTTCATTTAAAAGAAAAGAATATTTAAAAAAGCTTTTATCTTTGGGTAGTAAAGGCAGTATATTTCATCGGCAATAAACATGTGATTGTATTGTGTGAGCATGGCACTGAAGTGCCATGAGATTGCTTCATGAGAGAATGAAATTCAATATACAACCTGTAACTTTCTTAGACACAGAAATTATTACTTACCGTAGCACTGGGGTTTCTATCAGCTCGAACTTGTTCAAAAGAATTTATTTTATGGGTACTCATTTCATCAGTGTCAGCGACGATATAATGTCTAGGAGAATAAGCATTGGACAGGTTCTCCAGCAGCCTTAGGATCTCAGTGGTATGCCCACCTGGAAAAAATATTGGAAGGCCTAAGATGAAGAAACTTGTAATGGACATATCCATCTGATGATGTTATCCTAATGCTAAGTTTTGTGCATTTCTCAAAATACAGAAGGAATATCTGGAAACAATAATCTGTGCCCTTGTAGAAATATTACTTCTATATGGGGGAAGAGGATAATAGATGTATTAAAATAAAATCAGTACCAGCAGTAAGTCGTGCTACTATACTCGCTGAAGAAGGTACAAAGAAGTATAAGACACTGTACTGTGCGTGGTCAGTGGCTCAGTCCTGTCCAACTGTTTATGACCCCATGGACTGTAGTCCACCAGGCTCCTCTGTCCATGGGATTGTCCCAGCAAAGACTACTGGAGAGAGTTAGCATTTCCTTCTCTAGGGGACCTTCCTGACACAGGGATCAAAACTGTGTCTCAAGTCTCCTTCACTGCAGGCAGATTCTTGGCCACTGCATCACTTGGGAAGCCTGGTACAAAACACAGGTCCTGTTATCAAGAAGTTTGATGGGAGAGGGGCAAGACACACACAGGTATATAAAGAGTGACGCAAGACAGCAAAAAACATTAAAATGAGGGGGACGGGCAAGCAAACTGTTATGAAAAGCAATGCCCTCAGCATAGAGAAGATCCCTGGTAAAGGCTGAGATGACTTAAAAGTGAAGCTAATGGGCAGACAGGTATAGGGATGCCACTGGGTGGGGTGGCATCATTAGGACATGAGAAGACAAGATCTGGGATGGGTGTTCAAGGCTTGGTGGGAACACTGGGAAGAAAGATGAAGGTGAAGTAAGGTCAGCAAAGTAGGTTGGAAAATTGGAAGCAGGTGCTGAAGGCTTCCACGTTGTGAAGTAATTATTAGGCAGGCATGNTAATGGACATATCCATCTGATGATGTTATCCTAATGCTAAGTTTTGTGCATTTCTCAAAATACAGAAGGAATATCTGGAAACAATAATCTGTGCCCTTGTAGAAATATTACTTCTATATGGGGGAAGAGGATAATAGATGTATTAAAATAAAATCAGTACCAGCAGTAAGTCGTGCTACTATACTCGCTGAAGAAGGTACAAAGAAGTATAAGACACTGTACTGTGCGTGGTCAGTGGCTCAGTCCTGTCCAACTCTTTATGACCCCATGGACTGTAGTCCACCAGGCTCCTCTGTCCATGGGATTGTCCCAGCAAAGACTACTGGAGAGAGTTAGCATTTCCTTCTCTAGGGGACCTTCCTGACACAGGGATCAAAACTGTGTCTCAAGTCTCCTTCACTGCAGGCAGATTCTTGGCCACTGCATCACTTGGGAAGCCTGGTACAAAACACAGGTCCTGTTATCAAGAAGTTTGATGGGAGAGGGGCAAGACACACACAGGTATATAAAGAGTGACGCAAGACAGCAAAAAACATTAAAATGAGGGGGACGGGCAAGCAAACTGTTATGAAAAGCAATGCCCTCAGCATAGAGAAGATCCCTGGTAAAGGCTGAGATGACTTAAAAGTGAAGCTAATGGGCAGACAGGTATAGGGATGCCACTGGGTGGGGTGGCATCATTAGGACATGAGAAGACAAGATCTGGGATGGGTGTTCAAGGCTTGGTGGGAACACTGGGAAGAAAGATGAAGGTGAAGTAAGGTCAGCAAAGTAGGTTGGAAAATTGGAAGCAGGTGCTGAAGGCTTCCACGTTGTGAAGTAATTATTAGGCAGGCATGAGCGCTGACTGCCAGGGCTCAGATCTTTCTAAGGAAGACTTTTGTTCAACACTTCCTAACAGAGGTCTTGGCTCTCTGCAGGTCCTCAAATACTTACCAAACGTCACCCAACCACCCTGTGTTGAATTTCTGAAATCGTACAATCTCCAAAATTTTACCACTTTAATTTTAAAACCATGAATTAAAAAATCAACTGTGTTCATTAAGGTTTCTTTCAGGGGAAAAAAATCAAAATAATATTTATTTAATATTCCAATAATTAATATTTATATGCCAATTAAGCAAGGCAATTGAACTTCTTAAGAATGAGTCCTATCATATCTATTTAATTGCACAATCCCTTGGCCTCAGCCGGGTTGATGTCTTTAACATTCTCTGTGTTCATCTTATTTGTTACCTCTTCTTTGCTTCTGGTCATGCTACAAAGCTCCCCCTGCCCCACCTCTCTGTTGTAAGAAAGCTTTCAATAGTGATACAAACAAACAAGTAGGATAATCAAACAAATTAAGTATGTGTTTTCTCAAAGCACATATATTTGCTTATAGTAGAAAGGGAAAGATTACTCTCTAGATTCCAGAAGGAATTAGAAATATAGAAAGTAGTCAGCACAGAGTAAATATAATGGGAATTAGAATCATACTGTAACTTACTAACTTGTCACCCATTTTCTTCTGTGAAAGTGAATGAAAGTGTTAGCTGCTCAGTCCTGTTTGATTCTTTGTGACTCCATGGACTGTAGCCTACCAGGCACCTCTGCCCATAACTTGTCACCCATCTTCTTATGCAAGTAACTCACACATCTCATACTCATCCTAGTATTTTTGTTTTTAACTTTGCAAATATGTGGTAGTTTGCAAAGTAGGCACTTATTTTCACAGCTGGAACAATTAAGGATAAAACCTAATATATATAACATCTTCCACTGCAGTTAAGACTTCATTTTACCTGCTTTCATGGTCTTTTTCCTTTTTTTTTTTTTTTCTTTAAAGGAAACCCTCACTGAATACATTCTTTGAAAATTTAACCTTGTTACTGAATCAAGTCATTAAAATGATGGGCTTTGTCTTCCATTTTACTCTTTCATTAAGATTTATTCTTTGGGAATGAAATCCTCTCAGTTCTATCTTAAGATGTACCCAGAATGCAATCATTTCTAACTTCCTTTGCAAGTATCCTGCTCCAAACCACACCTTTCTTGCATGGATTATGACTATAGCTTCCTGGTCGATTGCCCTCACTACCCTTGTCTATTTAAGTATCCACTATAGCTTCCCTGGTGGCTCAGACGGTAAAGTGTCTGCCTGCAATGCGGGAGACCCGGGTTTGATCCCTGGGTCGGGAAGATCTCCTGGAGAAGGAAATGGCAATCCACTCCAGCACTCTTGCCTGGAAAATCCCATGAACGGAGGAGCCTGATAGGCTACAGTCCATGCAGTTGCAAAGAATCGGACATGACTGAGCAACTTCACTTCACTATAGTCTATTCTCAACACAGCTTCTAGAGTGATCCTATTAAAGAGAGTTGATCAAATTATTTATCTCTATTCAAAACCCTCCCATGGCTCCCCTTCTCATAGGGATAAAAGACTTTTCGTAGCTCTTGGGCCTCATCTGCTTTCTCCCCACCTTACGCAGTCTACTCCAGCCACTCTGGCCTCCTTGCTGCTGGGTAGCTGTCATCTCCCCAGGGAGGCTTTCCCTGACAAATCTAACTAAAATGCAACTTCCTTTCTCTACTTCATAGTATTTATTGCCTATAACTAACTATACAGTCTATTCATTTTTTCTGTTCTGGTCTCCCCGACCCTAGCCCCAATAGACAGTAAACACCATGATAGTAAGGGCTTTTATTTTGTTACTGCTTTACCTCCAATGACATACAATTTAATATTACATCTAAAATTGTCTACGCAGGTCATATGTCTTTGAAACCTACGGTATTTCAAAGACAAATAATAATTTTGATTGGTATTCTTTAAACAAGTGATACATTATGGTAAGATTAAGCATTTTTTGGTATTCAGGGTAAACAAGGAAAATGCCTTCCCATCCTAAATTTTGGACATGAACTATTAAATTATTTATCTAACTACAAATCTTTCTTAGGTTTGGATGACTTTTGGAGGTCCTTGACTCTTCATACCCTCAATAGTGTGAATGACAGAGGACACCATCTACCTGATAAATTCTCAATTTTAGTTTTGGTTCCCAGTCTGCCAAATCTAATGATGTTAAGTGAATGGCTCGAACATCCATTGTTCCATCCATCTGCTCAAGCCAGAAACCCAGACATCACTCTCGAGCCCACCTTCCTATCATCCTCCACTTTCAATCCACAATTCTAGTGATTTTTAGCTCCTAAATCTCACTTAAATGTATATACTTTTCTCCATCCCCTCAATCATCAACCCCAGTCAGGCTGTCATCTGTCATCTGAAATATTCAAAAGGTTACTACTTGTCTCCCTACCTCAGTCTTTGTCAAGACATTCTCTTGATAATGCAGGCTGAATGATCTTTGTGAAAGCTCAGATTCAACTGGGTCACCCTCCATTTAAAAATTCTTTAAAAGATTTCTTTGCTACTAGGACTATCAAAAGTCATTACTTATTAAATGCATTACTATGTGCCAAGCACTTTGCTAAGCACTTTACCACCACATTTACTCTCTCATCCTAATTCAAAATTTTCAAAGTAGAAATAGAAGGTTCAATGAGGTTAACTAATTTGCCCAAGATCACCAAATTAGTAAGTGGCAAAGATGTCATTTAACTCCGGTATTATGTTAATTTAGAGGTAAGTGATCCTGATGACTACATGGTAGAATGCAGTGGAGTTGTGTCCCTTGCTCTATGTGTGTGTGTGTTTGGGGGGTGTTCAAATACTCTCTCCAATCACTACCTCCCCACATCCAACTCACTGCAGGAGTGCTCTCTCACGTCTGGCCATCCAAGTGCCAGGGCTTTCTTCACACACTTTTCCAGACCTCAAAGCCCCAGCTTCTCCTTGTCTGGCTAATTCTTAGTCATCTTTTAAGTATCCGTTTAGACATCACTTCTTCCAGGAAGCCTTCTGCCTCAAGTTCAGATAAAGTGATGCCCAGTGTGAATTTACATAGCAGTTTCTACTTCCCAGGTTATAGCACTTTTCTCATTGCAGCAAGGATCCATTCTGTTTTTTGTTTTCTGTTAGTTTTTCTATATTCTCATTTCATTCACAGCTGTTCCCTCACACCTTTCAGTGCTTGGGACATAGTTAGCACTCCACGACAAGTAGTGTTAATCAGTTTTGTTATTTTCAGGGCTTAGTTTACTGCCTGCCCTCTCTCCCATGGCTCAAAACATATTAAGGGAATAAAGGAATGAATTACACGTGAACATAGGTTTAGAACACGTGCTAATACTATAAATATTAATCTTTCTGGATGCAATCTTCTGGCATTTCTATATGTACACAGTGCGGGTGTATACGGCTCTGAGAGCTGTCCATTTGAAGTTGTAAGCGCCTACAGAGCTGGCCGATTCCGTTTAGATTGCATTATCTGACTGTACAGATTGTTGTTCATTCCCTGACACAACATCCTGAGGTGTGTACTGTTCTCCTGTTGGTAGGTAATTGCTTCTGCACTCGCAGATTTTGTATATCAGTTCAGTTCAGTCGCTCAGTCTTGTCCGACTCTTTGTGACCCCATGAATCGCAGCACGCCAGGCCTCCCTGTCCATCACCAACTTCCGGAGTTCACTCAGACTCGGTCCATCGAGTCGGTGATGCCATCCAGCCATCTCATCCCCTTCTCCTCCTGCTCCCAATCCCTCCCAGCATCAGAGTCTTTTCCAATGAGTCAACTCTTCCGATGAGGTGGCCAAAATACTGGAGTTTGTATATGTATACTTATAAACGCGACGATTCGGTTTGTCTCGTTTTTCATGCAGTAACTGTGATTCCTAAGTTAAACCTCGAATGTCTAGACTAATAATGCAAAACAACAATATTTATTCAGGGAAATTTCATGTTGCATCAACAGGCTTCTGTGTCATCTTTGGTAACTGATACTTTGTTAGAAAAATATACGCTACAGAAAAGCTTATTGTAGATAAGTGTAAATTACGCATTTGTCAATAAACGCGCGGCCTGAGGCACTTTGACAACAAACAAGCGTTTTGCCCAGGTTGGGCTGACTTGAGCCAATCACGCAAACTACAAATCTCAGCATTCAAAGCTGCAAAAAGTCCTACTGGCGCTGCGAAGAGCGCCGCAGTGGACTCTGGGTTTTGTAGTTCCCGACCCTAGTCCCCCAGTCACGGCCCGTATACTCACCAGATCCAGCCACCACCAAGAGGCTGAGAGACCGCCGAGGCACAGGAGCGCGAGGACTCAGGACTACCCACAGCCGCACTGCCAGCAGCAGCAAGGCCAGGGCTCCTGCAGCCGCCGCGAAGATAAGGGCGCCACCCATTCAAAGAAAATACGCATGCGTGCTATCCCGGTGCTGGCTGCTGGAGCGGTCAGAGTTCAAAACTACGGGCTCTCCGGAGACTCAAACTCGAAGAGTGGGCGTCTTGGTGGGTGTGGCTTGCTTGAGGTGGGAGGAGTTCAAGGCCAGAGGCGGAAGCGCAGGCTCAGACCGCTCCGGTGGCTTCCGGCGTGGGGCTGGGAGGCGGGTTTCTGCTAACCTACAGCCAGTGCATAAACTGAAATTCACGGATTAACGCCCTGGAGAAGTTGGGTTGCAGCTCATGAGAATGTCAGGCCACTTCTGCGCTCTAAGGAACCCCGGAGCGTCCAAGTTAGCAGGTGTTCCAGCTTTACCAACTTTGTGACTTCCACCTGAGGCCAATGGCATACATCGCCGTTTTTCTCTATGAAACACCGAGAGAAATGTTTCTGTTGCACATGCGCAGCTACTGAAAGTGTTTGCAGTTAAAGGTACCTTGGTACAGAAAGTTGAATTTAGGGCCTTCGTATTTATCCTCTTTCCCAACCCTCAGACATTTCACTTTTCTAGACGTTTTCACACATCTCAAACAGTGTGACCAGAGTAGGTGATCACCTCAGGTTACACCGTGATCCTGAGAGGAGTGGACGCTCAGGGTCTCAAGGTGGCGGGCTAGAGATGGCATCATCCTATTCAGTTAATTTTACCCTAAAGGCAACACCTCCCCTATCTCAATTTTGCTTAATTTTGTGTTTATTTAATTCCCATTACAGCAATATAAAAATACTGAGAGAAACCCCTTCACCCCACGTGTAATTTCAGTTCCCTGTGGATTTGTAGGTTAGATAGGAAAAGTGTACAGAGGAGTAAACAAGTCCAGAAAGATTAAACAGCTTGCTCTAGTGAGATAGTGGCAGATTTAGATTTAGACAGTGGAAACCCCAACTCCTGCTGCATAGGAGTTTACATTGTGTATTTCTTTGCTAGGTCTTCGCTGATTGCTCAGATGGTAAAGAATCTGCCTGCAATGCAGGAGACCTGGGTTCCATCCCTGGATCCTGGATCAGGAAGATCCTTTGGAGAAGGAAATGGCAACCCACTCCAGTATTCTTCCTGGAGAACTCCGTGGACAGAGGAGATTGGTGGGCTACAGTCCACAGGATCACAAAGAGTAGGACATGACTGAGCAACATTTTCACACATTCCTTTGCTAAATTCAAACTTGCTTAGACCCTAAAACAGTGTTTTTAAAAATATGACTTCTAGGGTACAGTAGGGAGCTACTGAAACAGAATCTCCAGGGGAGAGGCCTAAGATCAACTCATCTAACCAATGCACCTATTTGTATCAGCAGGCAAGTTTGGGAAATATTTAGGAACTATGTAGCATCATTTTCTGGCTAATGGACCTTGCAGCACTTCCTGTAGTCTTATCAAATCCTCTTAACCCTGTATCCTCACAGTAAGGTCATAAGGTGAATATTATTTTTTCACTTTACAGATAAAGAAAAGGATTCTATAAAAGTTAAATTGCTTAAGATTACTTAGCTGTTAGTGGTGGTGAAGTTTTATAATTGTGGGTTTGGAAGTCAGTGCCTTTCAAATTTTGATGGCATCAGAATCCCCTGGGCTTACAAATACATAGATGAAAGTCCAGAGGTAGAGCCTCTGGCTCAGTATGAACAACAGCTTAAGAACATGACAAAGGATATAGTTTGCTTTCTCTGCCCGCTCTGCCATTCCCAGCAATGGCTTCAGCTTAACGCCATTTCCCCTCCTACTTAAAAGCAGATATTTAGTGGTCTCAGAAATTATATCTGGTCTCCAGATTTTAAGAGGTTATCTCGTCATCGGGCCCTTGTTTGTTTGTTTAAGAGTGAGGAAACCTTTTCCAGAACCTCTCACAGAAGACTTTCACTCTCTGGCCTTGTTTATATCATCTGCCACTCGTCAAAGGAATGAGACCACACAGCTGGCTGGGGTAGGATGGAGGATGACATACAACTCACCTGTTGTATCTGGCTCTTTGTTGTAGGATGGGTGCTGAACAAAATGGACATTCTCTTGGAGAGGAGGAAGTTGGAGGAGGGTGGAGGAGAGAGAATTGTTGGGTAGGCAAATAATAGTGTTTGAATTGCTGTGGAGATTGTATGTCTGAGGTGGTGCTGTAAACTGACACAGGCAATGCAGATGTTGGACATATTGATAATGTCTAGAATCCAAGCCCCAGGATTCCCTACTACCTGTCCCCTCACTACTGGAACTACCTGTACGAAAAATCAGCTTGACCACACTTAGTTGCAGGTGGAGTGAATAGGGGGTGATCAAGTGTTTTAGTGACTACCAGTAAATGCCAAGAATCAAAGAAGGTGGAGTAGCAGACATTGTTTGGAGTTATTGGTTGAGTTATTTTGAATTAAGGCTGACAAGGAAGTTGAGGACACAGGGAGGAGCTGAGTGGCAGGCAGGGACAGAAACCAAGTTGGGAACTCCTGAACACAATAAATGTCTGCTGTGTGAGCTGAGTCCTGTGGGCTTGACAGGCATGGAATATAATTAAGAGGTCAAGAAACTTACTGGATTAATCAGAAAAGGCTGGACTGATCAGGAAGGAGCAACAAAAATTTCTTTTGGGGAGGTAAGTTGCACTGACAATGCAGATAAATGCACAGAGGTAAAGTGTATGAAAGTGTGAAAATGTATTAGTAATTGATAAACAGAATAATAATATTGAGCTGTAATCAATCCTAAGTAAAGTCTACCTGGAAGTGATTTTTATTATTGTCTTAAATCTGTTTTCTAAAATTTCTCTAACAAGCATTATTCATGAATATTTTTTAAAGTAAGATTATTTTTCACTATTAAATAGCATTGTACTTATTAATTTTTTTCAACATATTTGATGTGCATATGCTGTGTGCTAGGTTTCGGTGCAGGGGATCGTGTATGAGAAGGACACTGATCCAGACAAAAACCTTAGACAAGGAAGATGACAGTGGGAGGCAGAAGAGGGTAGATTTGACATATATTTTATGGATAGAGTCAGTAAGACTCATTGATGGATTGGATATTGGGAATCAAGGTGACTGCTAGATGTTTGGCTTGAAAACTGGTTGGATGGTGTCATGCCAGGACTAGACAGGAAGAAACACAAGCTTTTGTGGGTAAAGAAAGGGGAGGAGGGAATGACAGTGGAGTGTTCTGTTTTAGATGTTAGTTTGAATAGCCTGTTAAACATTCTAGTGATTGTGTCAGTTAGGCACTTTACGTATAAATCTGAAGTCTGGGTTCGAGCTAGAGGTATAAATTTCGAATTCAACATATAGATGGTATTTAAAGCCATGGGACTAGCTGGGTGAGATCACCTAGGGAAGTAATTTGGGTCAGCCAGTTCCAACAGAAGTTTCTACAATGACGGAAATGTTTTGTGTCCATGTTGTCCACTAGACACACTTGCCTGCTGAGCCCTTGAGATGTGGCTAGTGTGATGGAGGAACTGAACTTTTATTTCATTTCAGTTATTTTAAACTTAAATAGATAACATTGACATTAGCCAATGGCTAATGTATTAGACAGCTCAGAGTAGAGATGAGTCTGGGGTCATTAATGTTTAGAAATCCAGTTAAGGAGATTGTGCCAGCAAAGAAGAAAGATGGAGAAGGAAAAGCCAGGGAGCCAGGGAGAGAAATCAGGAAAAATGGTGTCCACAAAAACCACAGGAGGAAAATGATTCAAGAATAGGAGTCCAGTTTGCTATGTCACAGGCTGCAGATAGATCATATCAAGTGACTTGGAAACAAATTAGTCACTGGCAGTCTAAACAGGAGCAGCATTTCCATGGAATGTTGGTAGTGGAAGGCAGATAGAAATGGGCAGAAGAGAGACTGGGCGATGCAGAGAAGCAGCATCTGTACATAGTTGTTTCAGGTTTGCCTTTGAAGAGGAATAGAGGAATTGGATGGGAAATGGAGGAGAATTTGTAGTCAAGGAAACATTTTTAAAATTAATTTATTGATTTTAATTGGAGGCTAATTACTTTACAATATTGTGGTGGTTTTTTGCCACACATTGACATGAATCAGCCATGGGTGTACATGTGTCCCCCATCCTGAACTCCCCACCCATCTCCCTTCCCATCCCATCCCTCTGGGTTGTCCCACTGCCCTGGCTTTGAGTGCCCTGTTTCATGCATTGAACTTGGACAGGTCATCTATTTCACATATGGTAATATGCATGTTTCAATGCTATTCTCTGAGATCATCCCACCCTGGCCTTCTCCTACAGAGTCCAAAAGTTTGTTCTTTGTATCTGTGTCTCTTTTGCTGTCTCATGTATGGGGTCGTCATTACCATCTTTCTAAATTCCTTATATAAGGGAAATATTTTTTAAGATGGGAGTTAATTGTCATATTCAGTTCAGTTCAGTCACTCAATTGTGACTGACTCTTTGCGACCCCATGAACTGCAGCACGCCAGGCTTCCCTGTCCATCACCAAACTCCATTTGATGTTAAAAATGATCCAGTAGAGGCAAATTGATGCAGGAGAGAAAGGGAATGAGAATAAGAACACATTTATTTATTTTTAATTAATTAATTATTTATATTTATTTTTGTTTCCATTGGGTCTTCATTGCTGTGCACGGATTTTCTGTGGGGGCTACTCTTTAGTTATGGTAGGCAGACTTCTCATTGCAGTGGCTTCTCTTGTTGCAGAGCACAAGCTTTAGGGGACACAGGCCTCAGGAGTTGTGGCTCTCGGGTTCTAGAGTATGTTCTTAGCAGCTGTGGCTCACGGGCCTGGCTGTGGAATTTTCCTGGATCAGAGGTTGAACCTATGTCCCCTGCATTGTCAGGCAGATTCCCAACCACTGGACTACCAGGGAAGTCCTGTAATGCATTTAGTTTAAAAATGAAAAGGGTCGAAATCTTGAGGACAAAGGGAGTGGTTGAGCTTTGATAGGAGGGACCCTTATTCCATGGTTACAGGATGGAGGGCAGGGATATGAATGCAGTACTGGGATGTTTGTAGAATTGGTGGTGAATACAGAAGGGTGTGGAGACGTGGGTGCAGAAGAGTATGAGGAGCTCAAGAAGAAAGAATGGATGAATTAAGCATCTTGAAGAGTAATTGGCATACTTACCAGGATCAGCCTAGGATTTCTGAGTGGATTGGGATGCCCATTTGTAGCTTGAGATAGCAAATATAGAGAAAAACCAGTTGGCATGATTTTATGTCTCTCCCCACCCCACCCCCACTGTTTTTTGACAGGTGAATACATTAGAGAGGTTCTTTTCAAGGGAGTGAGTTCCATGGAGTTTTCTCTGGACACAGCAGAAAGTGAAGACAGGGGAGTGGAGGTGGGACTGTGGATGAATCATGGAAGAGTATAAAGTCAGTGGAGTGGAGGCCTAAAAAATGTTTAAAAATTGCAATGAAAAGAGTCAGCGAACTTTAAAGATAAGAGGTGGTGGTCAGCGAATGAGATGCTTGAAGCCAATATTGTTATTGTTGGTGGTAGTAGTTAGGGTGTGACTGTATGAATGGATGAAAAAGATCACGGGGTGAGGATGCACACCCAAATGGATGCTGAGATTACTAAGGGGCGGAGAAGAAGAAAATGAGCTAGGAGTTCACATCGTCAAAGAGTAAGAGATTGAAAGATGATAGCAACCAAAAAGAGCATTTTTAAAAAAAGAATATTTATTTATTTGGCTGCACTGGATCTTAGTTGCAGCACTCAAAAAGGGTCTTCTATCTTTGTGGCCACATGTGGAATATAGTTCCCTGACCAGGAATAGAACCTGGGACCTCTGCATTTGGAGCACAGTCTTAGCCATTGAGCTACCAGAGAAGTCCCCCCCCGAAAAGCCTTGGTTTTAAGCTAGATATGTTCCATCTGTCCCTCCAGATCCACATTTCTCCATCGCACTCCAGTGTCATGGGAGCTCAAACCTATATTAAACCAAGTGGGTTTTTTTTTTTTTTTTTTTTTTGCTCTCTGGATCTGGTTGGGTTTGGCCAATGGGGATCCTCAGAAGATTGGATAGAGGGAGGCTGTGTCCCTGAACTCAAGATCTCTGCTCTTCAACATGGCTTTGGCTACACGTCTCTCTCCTTCCGGGTGCCAGTGTTCCCTTTCCTTGTTCATCAGGCCTAGGAATGATGATAGTTCCACTGATACTAACCTGAGTCGCTGCATGTCCTCTTGTGCCTTCCTTACCCCATTCACATCTTTGTAAATATGTTGACCTTTAAACAGCACAGGTTTGAACTGTGGCAATCCGCTTATATGTTGAGCTTTTTCAATAATAAGCACTTCTATACTCGTGAGCTGAAGGTGGTTGAAATTGTGGATGCAGGAAACACAGATATGAAGGAATCATGGATATGGAGGGCTGACTATAAATTATACTAGAATTTCCCACTGTACAGAGTGAAAACTCTAACCCCCACCCTAGGGTTAGGGTTTAGGGTTAGGGTTAGAGTCAACACTGCAGTCCCTTTATTAAATCATCTTCAGATTAACCGCATACAACTGTGCCATCTGTATGCTGTCTTCTAGGGATGCTGATACAGGGTGGTACAATGGCATGACTAGAACTTCAAAGGAGCTGGAGTTTTTGAAACAAGAAGGAGAAATGGTTTGGAAGCAGTGACAGGGGTCCAGAGGAGTACTTTCCCCACCTCTTGTAAGGATGTGAGAATCAGACAGCCTTTGTTTGAGAGACACACTGAAGAAATGTGAGAGAGCAAGTTTTCAGTTTATGCAGCAAAGGGAAGAAGGCATTCAGAAAGAAGTTGAAGATTCAGGGGAAATTTGCAGTAAGATCAAGAGGTCTACAGGTGCAGTGAAAGGGTTTGTAAGGTGGTGAGGAATGCCATTTGGGTCATTTGGGTAAGTAAATACAGCGATGAGGCTTCTGGCTCATCTGGGAGGCTTCTGGATTGAAGTAAAGAGGGTCGAGGGCAGGCTCTCAATTCATTTCCATCCAGGTCTATTAGTACCTGTTACATGCTGCAATCTGTGGGCAGTGACAGTTAACACACCAACAGTGACTTTACAATGATCCTGGCTATATGAACTGTGTATGTCTTACCAGAGCCTCCTAGAGAAAAGTCACCTTCCCATCCTCTCATGGGCTGCCTTGAAGTGTGGGCTGCCAGGAAGCCTAGCAGCAAAGCTCTTGCCACCAGAGTTTAGCAATCTTCAATCCTAATGAGGGTGGTAAAGAAGAGTGAAGCTTTTCTGCAAGAGCCAGGGAGGCCCACTTTGGTCAGCATTATGTTTGTCCTTGACAAGGTAGGATAAAGCTGGAAGGGAGTTCTTAGCCTGGGCCAGAGATAAAGCTATGGCCACCAGGATGGATGGTTGTATGCTTTACCTTAAAGATCTTCTGGAAAGTTGGGTTAGATAGGCGACAGAAATTGTGCCAGTACAACCAAATATCTGAGTTATAGCCAAGACCTTTTTTTGGCCAAATGTACTTAACATATAGGGCTTCCCAGGGGACTCAGTGGTAAGGAATCCACCTGGCAAGCAGGAGACACAGGAGACATGGGTTCTATTCCTAGGTAGGGAAGATCCTCTGGAGAAGAAAATGGCAACCCACTCTAGTATTCTTGCCTGGGAAATTCCATGGACAGAGCAGCTGTTGGGGCAAAGAATTGGACATAATTGAGTGACTGCACACACACACACACTTACACACACTTAGTATATACTTAAGTCACAACCTTTTCCTGGATGAAACCACTTCCTAGTGTTCCTTGAATGCTACCTCTTTAAGGTCGTTGTTTAATCCTTAACTGACATTTTACTGTGTGCTTAATATATGCCAACTCAGATCATGAATTAACTAATTTAATGCTCACAACAACTCCATGAGGTAGGCATTATAATGACCCCCATTATGCAAATGAAGACATTAAGGTACAGAGAGAGCACATCATTTACTCTAGGTCACAAAGCCAGGAACTGGTAGTCAGAATTCAAAATATCTCAGACTCTTCTACAGTATCATTAAATGTGTTAATTTTGTATTTACACCAGCTGCTGTGCTATACATTATAGAAAGCAAGATAGAAATACAGTATTGTTTACTATGCCTGACTTTTCATTTGTAAAATTAGAGCTCAATAGGAAGAAAAGGATTTTGAAAAGTAGCTGTTTCACATGCTAGTCAAGAATTGGTTTACTGTTAGCTTTTTCTCCAAGTATTGATACATTAAAATATAATACTAGATTAGATAGGTTGACAGACAAATGTATGCTTCTCTCTCTCTCTCTAGACATAAAGTGAGAGAACAAAATTAGTGTGTCTAGTCATTTCACTGTAAATTCATCTTAACACTTCATTCAATATATTTGCAGTGAAATAACTAGATATGCTATTTTTTTTCTCTCATTTTATGTCCATTTATCTCAGCTATGCCTTTCCAGGTATGTTTATAAATCCCTGCCCTAGCCTTGTGCACCCAGAATACCTTATCAGTTCCAAATTTAACAAGACATTAAAATCTTATTTATAAATGTATTCCAAAATTATCATGGTAAGTACCATACCACATTATACTATTGACTAATGACAACCACAATAGAAGTAGCTCTTTTAATTTTCAAAGTTACCGTATTTTCTGTTTTAAACTTACAAAGAAACAACTCCATTTTTTCATGTAACACTGCTTGTCTTTGAAATCTGCTGAATTAATTTTCTCCTCATCCCAACCCTTCCTCCCCCTCCCAGAGCCGCTGACCAACACTTCCATCAGATCCATCTTTTCTTCTTCATTGAATATCTGCCCTTTATTCTGTCTTTCTCAAGTTGTTTTCTGCTTCCATAGACCTTTTTGTCCTTGACTTGTTATTATTGTTTTTCAGTCACTAAGTTGTGTCTGTCTGTGACTCCATGGACCGTAGCATGCCAGGCTCCTCTGTCCTCTACTACCTTCTGGAGTTTGCTCAGATTCATGTCCATTGAGTTGGTGATGCTATCTAACCATTTCATCCTCTACCAGCCCCTTCTCCTTTTGCCTTCAATCTTTCCTAGCATCAGGGTCTTTTCCAGTGAGTTGGCTCTTTGCATCAGGTGGCCAAAATATTAGAGCTTCAGCAACAGTCCTTCCAATGAATATTTAGGGTTGATTTCCTTTAGGATTGACTGGTTTGATCTTGACGTCCAGTAGACTTTCAAGAGTCTTAACCAGCATCACAGTTTGAAAGCAACAATTCTTTAGCACTCAGCCTTCTTTATGGACCAACTCTTACAGCTTTGCCATGGCAAAGGGGCTTGTGTAAATCAATGAAGCTGTGAACCATGCTGTCTGTGCAGGACTGCCCAAGACAGATGGGTCACAGTGAAGAGTTCTGACAAGATTTGGTCCACTGGAGAAGAAAATGGCAACCCACTCCAGTATTCTTGCCTGGATAACCCCATGGACGGTATGAAAGGCAAAAAGATATGAGACTAGAAGATGAGCCCCCCAGGTTGGAAGGTGTCCAGTGCTACTGGGGAAGGGCAGAGGGCTATTGGTAATAGCTCCAGAAAGAATGAAGTGGCTGGGCCAAAGTGGAATCAGTGCTCAGTTGTGGATGTGTCTGGTGGTGAAAGTCAAGTCCGATACTGTAAAGAACAATGTTGCATAGGAACCTTAGGTCTATGAATCAAGGTAAATTGGATGTGGTCAGGTAGGAGATGGCAAGATTGAACATTGACATCGTAGGAATCAGTGAAGTAAATTGGATGGGAATGGATGAATTTAATTCAGATGATCATTATATCTACTACTGTGGGCAAGAATCTCTTAGAAGAAATGAAGTACCTCTCATAGTCAACTAAAGAGTCTGAAATGCAGTACTTTGATGTAATCTCAAAAATCACAAAAGATCTCAGTTCATTTCCAAGGTAAACCATTCAACATCCCAGTAATCTCAGTATATGCCCCAACCACTGATGCTGAAGAAGCTGAAGTTCACCAGTTCTATGAAGACCTGCAACACTTTCTAGAACTAACACCAAGAAAAGTTGTCCTTTTCATCATGTGGGATTGGAAAGCAAATGTAGGAAATAAAGAGATACCTGGAATAAAGGCAAGTTTGGCCTTGGAGTACGAAATGAAGCAGGGTAAAGTCTAACAGTTTTGTTAAGAGAACCCATTCATCATAGCAGAACACCTTTTTCAATGACCCAAGAGATGAATCTACACATGAACATCATCAAATGGTCAGTATCAAAATCAGATTGATTGTCCTTGATAGAAACACACAAATTATGTTTTCATTCTTTTATCTGATTATACATTATTCCTTAACTTTATATGAAAAAATGAAATTCAGATACACAGTCATACGAGCAGTCTGCCATTTAGTGGGCATTTGTATAGCTTCTCAACTACCTCTTGCAACCATCTTATGAACTTAAGTACTATTATTATCCCCATTTTGTAGGTGAGGAGCTTAAGGCTCTGCTGTGCTAAGTCAACACCACTGATGTTTTGATTTGACTTCCTTTGGATGTACTGTGGCCATCTAGTGGCCTCGGGAGTATAGTGATATTACTTAGGGAAAGTAATTCATGCAGAAAATACAGAGAACATGTTACATTAAGAAGGAGATAAGAATAATGAAATTTACAGATATGCCTCTTAAAGGTTAGTGTTATTCTTCTCCCTAAAATTCTTTGTGAATAATATTGAGTATACTTTACAACAGGGGATAGATATATAGCTCTTGCTGTGACGTGTAACCTGGTTTCTTCTCAGTGACTCCACAGTTTATTTAATATCCTAATCATTTTTCATCTATATTAGCTACTCTCTTCACTGTGAATTTCTTCTCAAGTTGTTACAAACAGGCTTGACAATTTACTGAAAACCGTTTTTTAGATAGGAATCTCAGATGGCTTGGCTGTTTCCCAAACTTAAGATTCCTTTCTCTACACCAGTGCTCCAGTGGGATCTTTGCTGGTTATATTTGTTTTGGAGTAAGAGTGGCACATCGGTAGAAGAATCTGCCTACCAGTGCAGAAGAGTCAAGAGGGTCGGGTTTGATCCCTGGTTTGGGAAGATCCCCTGGTGTAGGAAGTCACAACCCACTTCAGTATTCTTGCCTGGAATATTCCATGGACAGAGGAGCCTGGCGGGCTACAGTCCATGGGGTCACAAAGAGTCAGACAGACACGACTAATCACACTCACAAGTTAAAAAATAACTTAAATGAACCTGAGAAATTCTTAACACTCTGTAATACTTCATTAATGTTTTCCTGGAAACTGGAATGTCTGTGTCTTAACTTAGAGAAAAAAACAACTCACAATTTCCCTTTCTAAAAAGGTGCTATAAATGAAACAAAACATTTTATGGTCAATTTCCTCCAGCAATTATGCCTTTTCTCCTGAATCTTTTAACTATGGACTCTCATTGTATTTTTGCCCTTAGCCTCTGAAGCTGAAGGCTTCCCCATTAAAAAATAAAAGCACAATCAATAAAACCCTCCCTCACTGAGCCTGGCTCAGCAGAACTCCTTTAAACTACCAGTCCTGCACAGCCCAACCACACCTTCTATCCTTTTGCCAGAGTGTTTTTCCACTCCCAGTCTATTTTTAAGCAATTGGGCTATTTCATAGAACTGAAGCCTTCTGGTGTGCACAGAACAGAATTATTTTTCAGTTGTTGAAAGGCAGTCATCCTGAACATGTAGCTAGGCAGCCTGTTTTTGGTGGACTCCAAGCATATGGAGGCTCCTCTCAGCATATGGAAGAAACTTGGTCCTCCCAGCACTACAGAAGTCAGGTATTGATTGACACAGAGCTTGTCCTAGAATGATAGTGCCCTGTGCATACTAGTTACTTTCATAATCTATTCCCAGGATCAGAGAGCTCTGTTGGGTTACTACTGTTTAAGATGTACATTATGTATATGCTGGACAGCTAAAACTGTGAACTACCCTAGTCTCTAGGACCCAAAACCCCAACTCAGCCTTGGAGACTGGTTCTTATCTTAGTCCACATGCTAGTGGAAATACTCATAACTAATTACCATCATATCTTTTCTTTCCTATAAAGTCAGTGTTGTTACAGACTACTCCATACTTGCTGTCTAGTTTTTTTTTTTTTTCTTAATTCACTGAAATCTAGCTTCTGCCATAATTATTCTCTAGTAACTACTGGATTTTCAAACCCAAAGAACATTTCCTTTTCTTTTTTTTTTTTTTGGTCTTCATTCAGGCCGTTGAATTTTTTTCTCTCATTGACTTCCACGACTCCATTTTCTTCTTCCTACTCTCCTCATACTAGTCATATTGCTCCTCATATTACTCTTCTTTCTACTTTCCTACTGCAGCCTTATCTAACTCAAAGAAACAAAGCCATGCCATGGAGCGCCACCCAGGACGGATGGGTCATGGTGGAGAGTTCTGACAAAACATGTTCCATTGGAGAAAGCAATGGCATACCACTTCAGTATTCTTGCCTTGAGAACCCCATGAACAGTATGAAAAAGCAAAAAGATAGGACACTGAAAGATGAACTCCCCAGGTCGGTAGGTGCCCAATATGCTGCTGGAGATCTCTGGAAAAATAACTCTAGAAAGAATACAGAGACAGAGTCAAAGCAAAAACAGCACCCAGTTGTGGATGTGACTGGTGATAGAAGCAAAGTCCAATGCTGTAAAGGGCAATATTACATAGGAACCTGGAATGTTAGGTCCATGAATCAAGGCAAAATGGAAGTGGTCAAAGAGGACATGGCAAGAGTGAACATGGGCATTTTAGTAATCAACGAACTAAAATGGACTGGAATGGGTGAATTTAACTCAG
>SJYV01011337.1:5067626-5138916 GCA_006410875.1 Neotragus pygmaeus
ATATATATATATAAGCAGGATATGAGGTAAGAGATAAGGAGCCAAAGAGAAGGTGAACAGATTAAGTCTGGAGATCAAGGCAGAAGTGAAACCATTCAAGACTTCGGTTGCTGCATCAGTAACTCTGGAAGATACATTGCATGTTTCCTTATCCTCACTGCAAAGTGTAATGGCAAAGCAGAAAATGCTTCAGAAGCAGATTTTGGATTAGAGGGAACAGCTCAAACAAATCTTTAGCTCGTTCTCTATCAATTAGCCTTTGAGAGCTCTCTTCCTTTTTAAGGTGAAAGAGTGAAAGTGTTAGTCGCTCAGTTGTGACCCACTTTTTGTGACCCCATGGACTGTAGCCTGCTAGGCTTCTCTGTTCATGAAATTCTCCAGGCAACAATACTGGAGTGGGTTGCCATTCTTTTCTCCAGGGGATCTTCTTGACCCAGGGATCGAACCTGGGCCTCCCGCATTACAGGCAGATTCTTTACAGTCTGAGCCACCGGGAAAGCCCATTTTTAGGGTAGTTCTTGTCTTTTCCTTCCTGGACAGTCAAGAACTCATATATTCACGAATTATTTATTGAGTACCTTGGAATACAACAATTTCCAATTGTACTCTACTCCCAGAGCCTCAGACTAACAGGAGAGTCAGATAATTAAACCAGCAATCTCAACACTTTGTGAGAACTTAGGAATCAGAGAAAACTTCCTAGAAGAAGTTACATTTAATGTGAAACTTAAAATATAGATAAGTTGGCATCAACTTCCCAGGTGGCTCAGTGGTAAAGAATCCACCTGCCAATGTAGAAGATATGGGTTTGATCCCTGGGTTTGGAGGATCCCCAGAGGAGGAAATGGCAACTCACTCCAGTATTCTTGCCTGAGAAATTCCATGGACAGAGGAGCCTGGCAGACTACAGTCCATGGGGTTGAAAAGAGGTGGGCATGACGTAGTGACCAAACAACAACAAGGCATCAACTAAGCTGGTGAATGGGGGAAGAGTGTGGCTGTTGGCTGCGGGGAGAAAGGAGTATTCCAGGTCAAAATAACAGCATATGCAGATGCATGGAAAGAAGACAGGAACTTGGGGAATTTAAAGTAGTTCAGTTGGGCTGAAAAATTGAGCTAGAAAGTTCTAGAGAGATGGCTAATGAGATGAAATCTATTCTGTTAAGGAATCTGGACTTTATCCTAAGGGCAGTGGAAATCTATTCTAGTTTTTAGGCGGAGAAGTGACATTTAGAAAGACTACCCTGATTATAATGTGGAGAACAGAAGGAACAGGATAGAAAGCTTACTACCTGAGTTTGTAAATAAAATTTTATTGGAACACAACCATGTATATTCATTTACATATTGTCTATTGCTGCTTCCAGGCCATAAGTGTAGAGTCGACTAACTGACTGTCTGGCCCCCAAAGCCTGAAATATTTATAATCTAGCTCCCTAAGAAACCCAGGGAGATTATTGTAGTAACCTGAGTAAGACAATATTCCTGTCTTCCCAACACTGGGGAAGAAAGGAATCTTAGAAAGGCAGTTATTGTCAATAGCTGAAGAAATCATGACCTAGATATAAACTGTCATAATCTGTTTTGTTTTTCAACCAAATTGTTCTGCCTGTTTTCCTCTAAGAGTTTTATAGTATCCAGTCTTTCATTTAGGTCTTTAGTTCATTTTGAGTTTATTTTTGTGTATGGTGTTAGAGAATGTGCTAACTTCATTCCTTTATATGTAGCTGTTCTGTTTTTCCAGCATCACTTATTGAAGAGAATGTCTTGTTTTCACTGTATATTCTTCCCTCCTTTGTCAGAGATTAATTAATACAGGTATGTGGGTTTATATCTGGATTTCTGTACCATTGGTTTATATTTTGGTTTTTATGCCAGTATCAAACGCTGATTCCTTTAGGTCTGTTTTTCTTTCTCAGGATTGCTTTGACTCTTTGGGCTCTTTTATGTTTCGATATAAATTTAGAAATTTTCTGTTCTATTTTTGTGAGAAATGCCATTGGTAATTTGATAGGGATTGTACTGAATCTGTAGATTGCCTTGGAGAGTACAGTCATTTTGACAGTATTGCTTCTTCACATCTATGAACATGGTATATCTTTCCATTTGTTTGTGTTAGCTTTGATTTCTTTCATCAGTGTTTTAAAGTTTTTTGAGTACAGGACTTTTGTCTCTTTAGGTAGGTTTTTCCCCAGGTGTTTTATTCTTTTTGATGGTAAATGGGACTATTTCCTTAACTTCTCTTTCCAATTTTTCATTTTTAGTGTATAGAAATGCAAGAGATTTTTGTGTATAGTAGAAAGTGTGAAAATGAGGTCGCTCAGTTGTGTCTGACTCTTTGCGACGCCGTGGGCTATAGCCTGCTAGGCTCCTCTGTCCATGGAATTCTCCAGGCAAGAATACTGGAGTGGGTTGCCATTTCCTTCTCCAGGTGTATTTGTACACATTTGTACACAAATGTGCTCTTAGAATAGAACTCATTTAGCACATTTGTAAGTCAAATTTATTTATAAGTACAACAAAGTTAACCTAGGTACCCAACTAACACATTTTGTTGCAGGAAGGGGGACCCCTTCCAGGGTCCAAAAGTGGGCTCTTCTCTAACACTCAGAAATGAGTTGTCTGGGGAGACACATGTGCTGACAAAGCAAGGGATTTTACTAGGAAAGGGTGCCCAGGCGGAGAGCTGTAGGGTAAGGGAACCCAGGAGAACTGCTCTGCCAAGTGGCTTGCAGTCTCAGGTTTTATGGTGATGGGATTAGTTTCTGGGTTGTCTTTATCCAATCATTCTGACTCAGAGTCCATCTTGGTGGTGCACACCATGTTCAGTCAAGATGGATGCCAACAAGAAGGATTCTGGAAGGTGGTTAGACATGTGGTGTCTCCTTTTGACCTTTCCCAAATTCTGGGTGCTGGTGGCTTATTGTTTCTGTGTTCCTTACCAGGACTTCTGGCATAAAACAACTCATGAAATGGTTACTATGGTGCCTGGCCCTGGTGGGCGGTTTCAATCAGTGTGCTTACTCTAACAATTTGACTATATAGTACCGTGTTGTAATAGGTTTATAATACTTTTCACACATACAATACATAAAAATAAATACAAAAAAGTTTTTAATCTTACAGTACAGTACCTTGAAAAGTACAATAGTACAGTATGACAGTTGGCATACAGGGACTAGCATCAAGTGAACAGGCAGGAAGAGTTACTGACTGGAGGGAGGAGAGGACGAAAGAGATGATAGGAGTAGAAGGACTCTTAGGATGGAGAGCAAGCTGCAGTCACTCATGCCTGGCATTGATGGAACGCATGTTTGCATCTTTGAAAGTTTGCAATTTGATGGTTCATATGTAGGAGACTTACTGTGTTAATTTTGTATCTTCCAGCTTTACCAAATTCACTGATGAGCTCACTGTTCTCTTGTGGCATCTTTAGGCTTTTCTATCATGTTGAGACTGGTTCAAGCCCCTGTTACACTTAAACAAAAGACATCTCCTGAAGTGTTCTGCACTTTTCTAGATGCTTGTGGTTTTAGCATTATCATGGAGCCTGGTCCTACCAATGAGTTCAGTTTATAGACTGTCTTGCTCTTCTGGATGTGCTGTCTTTGTTCTGCTCCTGTTTGATCCAGCAGTGGAACTTGGCTCCATGGTTTCTTGACTTATCCAACCATCATCTCCACTTACAGCGTGTATGCTGTGGGGAGGTGGGTGGTGTCGGGGTAGTGGAAGACTTACTGAAGATTTGGGAGACATGAGGGGAGTTGAAGACATGCAAATAACAGAATCTTGCACATGAAAAAAAGTATCCCATTATGAAGTTACTCCGCCTTCTGTCTCTTTTCTTTCTCTTCTGTCTTCTCTTTTTATCCCCCAACTTTTTCCATACCCCTAAGTGAATTTCTAATGTAGAACAATCTTTGTTTATACTGCCTCTTGCTAATCCAACTTCTCAAGCACTATTCATAACAATGTGTCTATTCATAACAACTCATCAAAGTATTTCACTCTGAGAAGAACTCTAGTGCCAGCTGTTAAGAAATTGGTTTAACTTTACTACAGTAGCAAGGCATCTTGGAACCAGGATAGGGTTCTGAGGATAGGCTTTGATCAGATGAGGTGTAATCTGACTCACCCAAATAGAGAAACCAAGATCACTTCCAAAGAGTAGTGTAAATATCAGACCTAAATGGTGAGCAGCAGGTTATAAATAAAAGAGGAGGTCAGGGATCTAGAATAAAGAAAATTAACCCAAAGAGCTGTGTTGTAGACTCTTGACTTATTGTGAAGAGAGATTATCTCTTAACTGTTTTTATGTATGCATCACTTAATACAGTGTTGAACACAAGGAATGTTTGACAAACTGAACCCTCAGCCTCGTGCCATTTATGAAATCTGATTTTCTTTGTGTTCCTGGGACTTTGCTGTTCTAATAATGACCAATCTACTATGCCTGAACAAATCAAGCAGTATTGGCTTTATTTCTAAGCAACCCAGATAAAAGACTAGAGATCTCCTGAAGAAAGTTAGAGATACCAAGGGAATATTTCATGCAAAGATAGGCTCGATAAAGGAAGAAATGGTATGGACCTAACAGAAGCAGAAGATATTAAGAAGAAGTCACAAGGATATACAGAAGAACTATACAAAAAAGACCTTCATGACACAAATAACCATGATGGTGTAATCACCCATCTAGAGCCAGGCATCCTGGAATGCAAAGTCAAGTGGGCCTTAGGAAGCATCACTACAAACAAAGATAGTGGAGGCAATAGAATTCCAGTTGAGCTATTTCACATCCTAAAAGATCGTGTTCTTTAAGTGCTATACTCAATATGCCAGCAAATTTGGAAAACTCAGCAGTGGCCACAGGACTGGAAAAGGTCAGTTTTCATTCCAATCCCAAAGAAAGGCAATGCTAAAGAATGTTCAAACTACGGTACAATTGCACTCATCTCACATACTAGGAAAGTAATGCTGAAAATTAGGCTTCACTGTGAACTTCCAGACATTCAAGCTGGATTTAGAAAAGGCAGAGGAACCAGAGATCAAATTGCCAACATCCATTGGATCATTGAAAAAGCAAGAGGATTCCAGAAAAACATCTACTTCTTCTTTATTGACTATGCCAAAGCCTTTGACTATGTTGGTCACAACACATTGTGGAAAATTCTTCGAGAGATGGGAATACCAGATCACCAGACCTGCCTCTTGAGAAATCTGTGCGCAGGTCAGGAAGCAACAGTTAGAACTGGACATGGAACAACAGACTGGTTCAAAATAGGGAAAGGAGTACGTCAAGGCTGTATATTGTCACCCTGCTTATTTAATTTCTGTGCAGAGTACATCATGTGAAATGCCAGCAGGAACTGGAACCAAGATTACTGGGAGAAATATCAATAATCTCAGATATGCACCACCAATAACATCAGATACACCACCCTTATGGCAGAAAGTGAAGAAGAGCTAAAGAGCCTCTTGATGAAACTGAAAGTGGAGAGTGAAAAAGTTGGCTTAAAACTCAACATTCAGAAAACATAGATCATGGTATCTGGTCCCATCACTTCATGGCAAATAGATGGCGAAAACAATGGAAAGAGTGAGAGACTTTAATATTTTGGGCTCCAAAATCACTGCAGATGGTGATGCAGCTGTGAAATTAAAAGACTCTTGCTCCTTGGAAGAAAAGCTATGACCAACCTAGACAGCATATTAAAAAGCAGAGACATCACTTTGCTGACAAAGGTCCATCTAGTCAAAGCTATTGTTTTTCCAGTAGTCATGTATGGATATGAGAGTTGGACCATAAAGAAAGCTGAGCACTGAAGAATTTATGCTTTTGAACTGTGGTGTTGGAGAAGACTCTTGAGAGTCCCTTGGACTGCAAGGACATCAAACCAGTCAATCCTAAAGGAGATCAGTCCTGAATATTCATTGGAAGGACTGATGCTAAAACTGAAACTCCAATACTTTGGCCACGTGATGTAAAGAACTGACTCATTAGAAAAGCCCCTGATGCTGGGAAAGATTGAAGGCAGAAGGAGAAGGGGACTACAGAGGATGAGATAGTTGGATGGCATTACTGACTCGGTGGACATGAGTTTGAGCAAGCTCCAGGAGCTGGCAATGGATGAGGAAGCCTAGTGTGCTGCAGTCCATGGGGTTGCAAAGACTTGGACACGACTGAGTGACTGAACTGAAGTGTATTTCACATGTTCTGTCTTCAAAAAGACCTACACTATTGCTAGTTTGTATCATGACAAAAATGGCAATAAGCAACTGTTAATGCAACCACCATCATTTATCAAATGCCTACTAGATCTAAAGTACAGTCAAGTATTTACCTATGTTTTTTCCTGTATACCTCATATAGAAAACTTGGTATTGCCTAGTATATTCATTGTATAGATGAAGAGCCTGTTGCTCAGAGAAGTTCTCTTTCCTTAGGTCATGATAAGTGGCATGGTGTCTGGCTTCAAAACTCTTGACCTCAGTAATACTGACCTCTGTTTTTTCCTAACTCCTTGCTCTGGCACCAGTCTAAATCTTTGAGTTCTTTACATCCCTTGCTTAATAGATTCATTGTTTCCTCATTTGCTCCTGAGCAGAGTCTGCAATATTTAGTGTGACATAGTTTATTTTTCACAATCCCTGAAGTGACATTTGTTGCTGTTTCCATATATGTACATTGAGTTCCAACCATTTTTAGTTCCTGGGGACATCCCAAGCTCCTCCATGCTTCCAAGATTTTGCACGTTTTCCTTCTTTCTAGAGTGCTCTTCTTCCTCAACTTGCCTGGGCTTTAAAATCAGGAACACAATTGCTAATGAGTCTTTCCTGGAAGATTGCATAATCACTCTGGATTTTGTGTCTTCTATTAGTAACTTGAGACTATATGTCCTACATTTTGGAAAGAGGTTATCTGGGATGAATAGTGGCTTTGACACTCACTGTTTCATCTTTGGAAAGTTGCTTGACTTCTCTAAGCCTCAGGTTCTTTTCTTCATAAAATAGAATAATGAAGGTTATGAGAAACAGGGCCTGACACAAAGTAAGTACTATTATTTTATCACTCTTGTGTGAATTAAATAAAATTAACATATACAACATTCTAACACAATAATTGTTAGCATACTCTGCTTCCTTTAGTGACTTCCTTGTCACCCTTCAAAATTCAGCTCAAATTCACCTTTATAATGCTTTTCTGGAATCATTCTGTACACTCCTCACATGGTTAGCCATTTTTTAAGTTATGCTCACAAATCTTGAATTTTACTTATTATATCCCTTGTAATTATTTGTTTAACTTCGTATCTCTGCCAGTCTGGAGTCCTTGAAGACAAAGACCATTTTATAATCCAGCCAAACATAGCATAAATAGGTGTTCTATATACATCAGTTGACTGAATGAATTACTACATACATTAGTAAACAAAAATGAATCTCAAAGAACTTATGCTGCTGCTGCTGCTAAGTCGCTTCAGTCGTGTCCGACTCTGTGCGACCCCATAGATGGCAGCCCACTAGGCTCCCCCGTCCCTGGGATTCTCCAGGCAAGAACACTGGAGTGGGTTGCCATTTCCTTCTCCAATGCATGTAAGTGAAAAGTGAAAGTGAAGTCACTGAGTCGTGTCCAACTTATAGTTGGAAGTAATACTACCAATAGTACTACTACCACTGTGTAATGTTTATCAAGTATCACTTCCTCCATACTGTCCTAAGCTTTCGGAACTCATTAGCTGATTTAACTCAAAAATAGCTCTGTTAGGTAATTATTGTCCCCATTAAAACTTTTCAAAAACAATGAAACCTTATTGCCGTTTTATAGATAAAGTAACTGAGGATCAGAGAACGTAGTCAAGATCAAACAGCTAGTGGGTAACATGGGGTTTCCCTGGTGGCTTGGTGGTAAAGAATCCACCTGCAATGCAGTAGACTGCTTGTAATGTAGAAGACATGGGTTCAATCCTTGGGCTGGGAAGATCCCCTGGAGAAGGAAATGGCAACTCACTCCAGTATTCTTGCCTGGGAAATCCCACAGACAAGGGAGCCTGGCTGGCTTAGTCCATGAGGTTGCAGAGTCAGACACAACTTAATGATAAAACCACCACCATCACCAGTAAGTAACATACTCAAAATCAAACAGCTAGTAAGAGGTATAGAAAACAATGTCATGTTTCAGTAGAAAACTTGGTATTGCCTACAGGAAAACTTCTAGGTCACCTCGCTCTTGCTTTTCATTGTCTTGGAAATATTGCACATCCTTCTGAATTATCTGATTGTAGCTGCTTATCATCTTTGCTTCATTTTACAACTTTGAATAAATATGCCTTTTTCTTTAAGATTCTCTTTTGAACAGGTTGTAACATCTGCCTGGTTCCTTCACTGAATGAGTTAAATAACATCTTTAACTTTTTTGCTTTTCTGTCTGAATCAGTCATGATTTTAGTTTTTTTCTTAAAATCATCTTTTAACAGGGATTCAACTGGAATGCAACTCCCACTCACAATGACTTCAAAGCCCATTTCTGTACCTCACAGGCCTCCAACTTCTCTGTGCCTGTTTTCAAGTTGCAGAATTCTGAGTTCCACCTCAAGAGAGTCTGATTCTGTAGCATTTTGTTTTAACGAAGACTCCAGTTATGCTATTGCAGGTGCTCTGAAAAGCACTGCTTTGAAAAATTATATAATACTGTTTTTTTTTTTAAAGTGAAAGTGTTAATCGTTCAGTCTTGTTCGACTCTTTGTGACCCCATAGACTGTAGCCCACTGGGCTCCGCTGTCCATGGGATTCTCCAGGCAAAAATACTGGAGTGGGTAGCCTTTTCCTTCTCCAGAGAATCTTCCCAATGTAGGGATTGAACCCAGGTCTCCCACATTGCAGGCGGACTCTTTACCATCTGAGCCACCTGCAGGGTTTTTGTTTTTTTTTTAGGAGGATGAGTAAAAATACACAAAGCAAGCTACAAACTAAGTTTCAAAGAAAGAGAGAAGAGGAGAGAAACTGTCTGAAAGGAACACTAAGCTTTATGAAGAAAGTGGCATTTGATCTGGACCTTAAACTAGGGAAGCTTTTGACAGAAAGATATGAAGACAAGACGTCTTATTTTGAAAGCAGTATGAGCAAAGGCAAGGAGGGAGGAAAATGCATAGCCCTTTTGGGAGAATGACTAGTGATTAGATTTGACTAAACTGAGTA
Organism: Neotragus pygmaeus; assembly: GCA_006410875.1. Lineage (NCBI taxonomy): Eukaryota > Metazoa > Chordata > Mammalia > Artiodactyla > Bovidae > Neotragus > Neotragus pygmaeus. The sequence continues at coordinate 5,076,825 of SJYV01011337.1, forward strand.
AAAATTCAGGGCGGGTATGAACAATAATACTAGAAATGTAAATTTGAGCAGAATGGAGGATTTTGATGCTATGCATTTACTTGAAAGGCAATAAAGAGTAATAAAAAGCTTTGATTGGATATAAAAGGATAACATAATCAACAGCAAGTTAAAGGAATCCTGAAGAAGCATGAGGTTAGATGAAGAGAGAGAGACAATCTAATTAATGGCCAGGAAAAGAAAGATGAGAGATCACAAGGATTTGAACTCTCTTCTGTAATTAATGAATATTTACTGATGGTCTGTCACATGTGAAATATGTTATTAAGCAGTGGGAAGGAAGCTGTCATCCTGGTACTTTGTGTGTAAAGGCTCAAAGAGGGAAGATATCAGAGAGACATCAGAGGTTACAGAAGGTATATGGGCCTAAACTTTGGTGAGTGAAAGAGGAAGGGTGCAGGACATAAATATATGAAAGATTAGAGAGTAGAATTGATAGAATATGGTGTCTACTTGGATACAGAGGGCTAAATAAGAGGGGAGACTCTAGGAAAACGGAAGTTTCTGGGTTGGGTGATTAGGTGCATAGTGACTCCATAAACAGAAAAAAGAGCATGGGGAAGAAGAGGGGATAATGAGTTATGTTTTATTGCATTTGAAGAACCTGAGAACACGTAGTAGGATATTGGGAATGTAGGTCTGGAGCTCAAGAAAGAGAGCTTTAGAGAACTATTATGTAAACAGTTGATAACAAGTGTACCTTGGTGAATTGGGGAAATAGGGAGAAGATGAGATCAGGTCCAAACTGAATGAGGCTGTCACCTAGAGTGGGTGGAAATGAACTAAGCAAAAGGTTGATTGCAAAAATCAGAGCTCAAAATTAAAGCAGGAAAGCCCATATGTTGTCAGGCTGTGCAGAAAGTTGTCTAAACTTGAAAAGGTCAAGGGGCCAAGAGAGTACAAGAGTTTACGGAGAAATGAAAGCAAGATAGATGAATTAAGTTAAAGAGTGTTTTCCCTAGGACTTATTTTAGGATTTATGCTGTATTTGTTTGGAAGAACTACTTTAGGTAAGCAGTGAAACTCCAGGGATTTTAAGACACTTAAGATGCCCACTCAATTCTCATGTGAGGAAAAAGGGAGAGGAACACAGAGCTGTTTCACAGATCATTCGACTCCTCAGGAATCTCCTCAATTGTATGTTGAGTTGGGGAAAACCAATTAGAGATAACTTTCTTTGAAAGCTAGAGGGAGGGCTGAACTCTGGGTCCAGGGTGTTGCAGGGCAGCAGGAGTGTCAGTGAATTAATTCTTTGTGTTTTTATGTTGATATCCAAATTCAAAGAATGATTGGTTTTTACTGTTGTAATGGTTATTACAAACCAAAGAAGGGTGGACCTACCATAAAACATCTAAATTATTGAGGAGACATGTGGTTTTGAACTTTAACTCTATTTGTTGTCCTCTCTCTCTTCCAGATCAATATGTTGAATCTAGACAGTAGTTTTTAGCTGTTGGTTGTAGTTAGTGTTTTCTATGAATTTCTTGTATGGCTTGCAATCAGAATTTATGCAATTAATAATATTTATTCATTTATTTGGCTGCACCAGGTCTTAGTTGCAACACATGGGATCTTTTAAGTTGTGGTATTCAGGAATATTTTAAATTTGGTTAAATGTGGCATGCAGCATTTTTTTTAAGTTGCAGCACACAGGGTCTTTAGATGTGGCATGTGGGATCCAGTTCCCTGACTAGGGATCAAACCTGGGCCCCCTGCGTTAGAAGTGTGGAGTGTTAGCTACTGGATCACCATGGAAGTCCCAAATTTATGCACACAGAGAAATGGCTTGTTTGTTTATTTAAGATAGATGTAGGGCAGAAACACACACCTGGAGAGAAGGAGTGTGAGTGTCCTTTCTAATGAGGAGAAGCTCAGTAAGTCCAAAGCTAAACAGAGATACATATCCAGAGAGGAGTGTGGGTGTCCAGAATGAGGAGTGTAGTAAAGAGGTGACTTAAGTCACTTTTATAGGACAGTCCTTCTGGGTCTTTATTTACCTTTGGCTATTATCTTATTTATTTCTTCACACCTGACTGGTCCTAGGACCCACCCCAACATGTGCATGCCACTTTTTGTTAAGATGGATCCTCCTGTAAAGGCCTGTGGGTGCATCTTCACACTTATTATGGGGTTGGGCTCCCCCCTTTTTTGACCCCCAAGAAGCCTTCCTGTGCATGTGCAGACAGGAAAGTCTTCCTTGATCTCAGAAGTGGGCACCTTATCTCTTTAGCAGAGTTCACCTTTTGCCACTAGCTTTGTCCTCAGAGTGTCTGAGTGACAGCAAAGCTTTTTTTACTCCACTTGACAAACATCAGCTGTCCAGCCCAGGGGCCCATCTATCTGCTACCTCATTCTAACCTATGGTGGCAATCAAGGTTGATTAGGAGATGTGGGAACAAGACTGGAGCAGAGGAGACAGTTGCTGTAATGCAGATCCTAAATCTTCTGTGGGGCTGGAAAGGAGTCCAAGGTGTCTTTCAGTTGCTGGTGGATCATGTTGGCCATGCAGAGAGATAAAGAACTACTGCAGATAATATTCCCTCTGCCAACTAGTTGTTGCCAAATACCCAAGTTCCTATGACCTCACCTTCTATCTATAAATGTTTAGAGGAAAAGTGAATTTCATGTCTACATCAAAAAATAGTTTCTATGCTAAAAATTTTTGACATTTCATTTTAACTTGGTATATATATGATTTTTGTGAAACGCTTGGTTTGTATTTGACTGGAGGAAGAATTCATAGATTAAATTAAATTTCCTTATCTTGATCTTTTTCATCATCGATATTATAGTTTCTAACATGCTTTGAATACATAGTATTAATAGTTAAAGTTTTCCTTACCCCACAATTAATTTCTACTTACTTTTTGGCTGTTCAACACTATGTTAGCATTTTGAGACACTCCACATTTTATTATGGGATATATTTGGAAAATGTTTGAAGACACTTAATTTAACAGTCTTTCAAAAATTATTTCTTACCTCATATTTTCTGGCAAGGAGAATTTAAAAATCTGTGACTAGAACCACATATTTTCTAGAGAAAAAAAAATTCCCAATGGATGATTTCTTTTTTTATTAAAGCTAGACTGGCTTCTTAGTATATTATAAAGTATAACAGAAGTATTTTGAAAAGAGATGATAATTTTTTGTAACTATTACTTACTGGAGGGCAAAAATGTTTTATTTGTATTAAAAGACAAAGAACACAGGCCTCAAGATTAAGTGGCAGATCAGAATGTTTTCTGTTTTTGTAGAATGTAATGTTTTCAGAATATTATTTTCTATAAAAAGAATAATTATAACTGTCATTCTTAATGCTGCTAACTTCTTATACAGAGTGCTTAAAACAGTCACTTCAGTTAGTGATGAACACAGTTTAAAATGTGGGTTGATTATAGTAATACTATCACATGAATGGGCTTCCCTGGTGGTTCAGTGGTAAAGAATTGCTGCCAACGCAGGAGATGCAGGTTTGATCCCTGGGTCAGGAAGATCACTTGGAGAAGGAAATAACAACCTACCCCAGTGTTCTTGCTTGGGAAATTCCATGGACAGAGGAGCCTGACAGGTTACAATCTACAGAGTCTCAAAGAGTTGGACATGACTTAGTGACTAAACAACAACAATCACATGAACAAAAATCATAATGACATTAGGAGATCAATTTGATTGTGACATATAAGGGAGATATTATGTTTGTATATTAAAAAAGTACTGTCATGAAAATTGCTTATTTTTTAACTTTAGTTACTTTTAGGATAGTTTATATGACCAGTGCATATGAGCATATGACCAATGAAGTAGTTGAATTATATCACTACAAAATTTGATTCTTTTGGAACTGAATATATTTGGCAGAGGGTAGAGCTAGGGTAGGAGATGTTTATACTAAGGTATATTTCTAAATTCTAAAATTATATTTGAAAACTATGAAAACTACTTATGAATAATTTATCAACTTATTTAAAAAAACATGATTGTTCATAGCATAAGGATAAGGAACATATTGATTTTTATCATACCAATATATGGGTTATTCATATTTCAAAACAGCAAGCATGAATTTTACTATGTTGATAAGCAGTAATACTCTAATGTTATCTTCTTAAGATCTATATGCGTTGTTAACAAAATGTATGGGATATAGAACTTAAAGACACAACTTCATAAATGTCCCATTTTTTCCCTCAAAATGATACTAGACAGAGCCACTCTAAAGAGAGTGTAGTGAGAGAATACTGAGAAGGTAACATAACAATCTGTGTAAGAATGGGATGAGGTTGGTTAGTTGTAATTTGCTTATCTTTAATGAATGAGGGCCATTTATAATGTTTAAGGGTCATTTTTATATTTCTTTTTATATCGTTTGTCAACATCTTTTCAGGGGGGATGGCTGCAGGTCTTTTTTTTTTTCTTAATTTCTAGAAGCTTCATATATATTAAGGAGATTAGCTCTTTATCTGTGATTTGAGTACTAGATATTTTTCCCCTGGTTTGTAATTTGTATTTCAACTTTGCTCATGTTATTGTCATTAGTTTTTGCCTTATAGTAGTTTTTTAGTTTTAGTTAGATTTATTAATATGTTATGATTTCTAGATTTTGAGTCATAGAGAGGCCTTCCCATCCCAAGGTAAGAAAAAAATTCACTTATATTTTCTTAGAGTAGATTTATTTGTGTTCACAGTTTATGTATTTGACCCATTTGAATTTATCCTAGTATACAATATGAGATACAGATTTAAATTTATTTTTTCCACATTATCTATTTATTAAAAAGTCCATTTTATGCTACTGATTTGAGATGACATGTATTTGGGTCTGTTTCTGGACTTTCTATTTAGTTCCATTAGTATCTCTAGTCCTATGGCTTATCCCAGAATATTTCATTATTGAGGTCTGCTAGTATTTTTTTATATATATTGGAAGATTTTTTTCCCTTTTCAAAAGAGTTTTTTGGGTGATTCTTGGTTACTTATTTTTCCATATAAACTTTAGAATCAGCTTGTCCTATTCCAGAAAATAGTTTCTTTTGATTTTCATTGACATTGCAATACATTTAAAAATTAAAAAATTTTGAGAATTGACATACATTGACTTTTCCTATTTAAGAACATGAACATGGTCTGTCATTTCATTGTTTGAGTATACATTTGGGTCCTATAGGAATGTTTTAAAAGTTTTCTCATATAAGTTTTTCATGTTCCTCATTAAATTTATTCCAAGGCACTTGATATTTTTTGCNTGACTTTTCCTATTTAAGAACATGGTCTGTCATTTCATTGTTTGAGTATACATTTGGGTCCTATAGGAATGTTTTAAAAGTTTTCTCATATAAGTTTTTCATGTTCCTCATTAAATTTATTCCAAGGCACTTGATATTTTTTGCTGCAGTTACAAGTGGAGGCTTTTCTTTTATTTTATAAGTGGGTATTGTGTGTGTGTACACATATCTATATATATCACAGATTTTCACAAATTAATTTTATATCCTCCTTCCATACTTAATTTTCTATTGTTTATATTTTTCAGTTGATCTTCTTGGAGTTTTCTAATTACTTAATCATAACATACAAATAATTACAACTTATTAACCTTTTTCTCCCAGTGGTTACTGTCTTTACTTTCTCTCTTTCTCCACTACCTTTGACTGATACCTCTAGTAGCACTGTATTTAGCAGAGAAAGAGTCGCCACCCCTCTTGTCTTCCTCTTGGCTTGAGCAGGAATTCTCCAGTGTTTCCCCATTAAAGTTGACACTGGCTTTGAATCTTTATAAATTTCTAGTCAGATGATAGCACTTTACTCTATTTGGAAAACAGAAAATTTGGTCCATTAGTAAGGTCTATGACAAAGACTTTTACTGTGTGGGATCACAATAAACTGTGGAAAATTCTTCAAGAAATGGAAATACCAGACCACCTGACCTGCCTCTTGAGANTGGATAGATGATGGATAGACAGATGATTGATGGCAGATAAGTGAATGGGTGGGTGGATGGGTGAATGACAAGATGGATGAATAGATGAGTGGATGGGTGAATGGATGGAGGATGGATCAGTAGGTGGATGGATGGTTGGTTGGATATAGATGGATGATTGGTTCAGTGGATGGTTGGTTGGATGGGTGGATAGAGGGGTGGTTGTTTGAGTGGATGGTTGGTTGAGTGGATGGATGGATGGAGGAGGTGGATGGATGGAAATGGATGGATGGGTGGATGAGTAGATGGATAAATTGGTGGGAGTGGGTGGATGGCTGGTTGGATGAAGGAAATGGGTGGACGGCTGCCTGGGTGAGTGGGTTTGGTGGGTGAGTAAGTGGAAGGAAGGCAGGCAAGCCAGGGTTCTGGCTTCCTCACATGGAGCACAGACTGTTTTGAAGCAGCGGTGGCCAGGTAGCAGACTGTGGCCGCTGGCCTCTCCCTGGCAGCCAGTCAGCCTCAAGTCCCATCAGTTCCCCTGGCCAGGCCCCCTCCCCCGTCACTGCAGACTGGGCGCCCCCTTCACCTGGGCTAGGCTTCCGCCCTCTGGCTCATCTCCCGCTGCCAGGAGCTCTGTTCCCTCGTAGTCCACCCACTCGCACCTTATTTCAGAAATGTGAGTCTGCCGCATGCTTGCAACCTGCCCTGGACGCAGTGCCTTGGGCAGCTTCGTGGGTCTTGCAGGAGCCTTGCCTCCCCCTAGGCCCCCTGCCCCGCCATGGACCCCTGTGCCTTTGCCCTCGATGGGCTGCTTCCCAGCATGCACGAGCCCTGGATATCCGGGGACCCCTCCTTGACCTCCGTCAGGTTTACTGTGTGCAGAGTGCTGGCCCCGTGAGCTGGCTTCCTGTCCTCGCACAGAAGTGGAAGCCGAGGTGTGGTCGTTCAGAGCAGCCCCAGCCCCAGTGGCCCAGCCTCTTCTCGGCACCTGCTCCCAGCCCCTCGGGGAGAAGGCCGCCGGCCGTGCCCGCTCTCTGCGCCGAGGGCCCCACCCCGGGGTGGTGGACGCCCAGCCTCGGCCCTGCGGGGCTCACGGCACTTCCCGCGGCTGGGTCTCCTCCCTGCCACTACGGCCTGGGCCCTCTGTAGAGCCGTCTTTTTTACATGTATCTCCGCTTTTTTTGGATTTCCTTCCCGTTTAGGTCGCCACAGAGCCCTGAGGGGAGTTCCCTGAGGTGTGCAGGAGGTTCTCATTCGCTACCTGTACACAGTATCGGTCCTGTATGTCCGTCAGTCCCAGGGGCCCAGCTCATTTCAGCCCCGTTTCCCCGCCGGTGTCCATGTTTGGTCTCTCTGTCTGCCTCTCTATTTCTGCTTTGTCGATCAGTTCATCCGTACCATTTTCCTAGATTCCACATATATGCGTTAATATGTTTTTCTCTTTCTTCTTCACTCTGTATAGATTCTAGGTGCGTCCATGTTGCTACAAATGGCCTGACTGCCTTCTTTTCTTGAGGGAGTGATGCTCCGTTGGATCTATGTCCCGCGTCTTTATGCATTCCTCCGTAGTGCCCGTCTGACGCCCAGTTCTGATGTGTTACGCTCTGCAGGGTCTCTTTCTTCCTTTGTGTCTTCGGGAAGCATTGCTGAGGGGCATGCCCACCTCACAGGCAAGGTTTCCTCTAGGGGTGATGAATATTCTGGAACTAGACAGAGCTGGTGGTTGCATAGCACGACAAATGCTCTAACCGCCACTGAAGTGGTGGCTTCACAACGGTTAGTTCCCCACTTTAAACACTGCACTTTGGTGGTTTTGAATAGAAAATAAGCCGGCTTTTTCTAAAGATGAGTTTAGTCCGAATGACAGGCAAGCAGGACTGGCCCCAGGCAGGAAAGCAAAGGCAAGAGGCCAGGGCCGCGTCCAGGGGCACAGGGTGAGCCCCCAAGACCCTGGCCTGTAGGAAGGCATGGCCTGGAAGCCCTGCAGCCTCTGCCCCCGAAGGTGCGTTTCATGCTCAGCAGCCCCAGGGTGTCTGAACACGCTGTGGTGGCTGCCAGCTGGCAAACACGGCTTTGCTGATTCCAGCCCAACTGTGTGAATCAAGGTCAAAGTGGAGGCTGGCGTGGTGGCCGGAAGCCGGGCCTGGCAGATGGCGCCGTCATGCCCCTGCTCCCTGGCCTGGAGTCGGCCCTGTGGAGCCCAGGCTGTCTGTGGACGCGCGAGGGCTGGAGGCTAAGTGGGAGGTGAGGAGCCCCACGGAAGGTTGGAGCTTCCGAAGCTGGGTTCCGGCTGGCGGCTGGGAGGGTCTTCGGTCCTGTTCCTGGGATGGGGCCTCTTCTGCTCACCGGTCTTTTTTGCCAAGCCTCTCAGGCTCTTGGACGGGCAGGCGGGGGTCCCCCGGCAGCACGACGTGGGGATGTGACTGGCTGGGGTCAGGGTCCTGAGGTGGGTACCGCGGAGGTCGGGGAGCTCGGCTCCACCTTTCTGCATCACGTCGTCTCCACTCAGGCCGTGCAGAGATGTTTTACCTCTTCCCTGACCTCCTCCCGTCCTGGCGCTCAGACTCCCTGACCTCCTCCCATCCTGGTGCTTAGAGCGTCTTTTTTCTGATGGGGACACCAAGTCAGAGAGGCCTGTAACCCATCACTCCTCCCCTGGAAGGACAGTGGGGGCACCCGTGCGTCCTGCCAGGCGTGGCATGGGGGGGGGGCATCTGTGACCTGCCCCAGCATTCTTTCCATGGCCTCCCTTCCCTGACGAGGGAGAGCGTGGGTGAACATGTGAGGCTGTCTTCGGAAGCCAGGGAGCGNAAGATTGAAGGCAGGAGGAGAAGGGGATGACAGAAGATGAGATGGTTGGATGGCATCACCAACTCGATGAACCTGAGTTTGAAGAAACTCCAGGAGTTGGTGAAGGACAGGTAAGCCTGGTGTGCTACAGTCCATGGTGTCACAAAGAGTCAGACATGACTGAGCGACTGAATAACAACATTGAAGTCCCAATATCCTACTAACAATAATTCACAAAGGGAGAACAGAGGAAATGGGAGGGAGGAAATTAGCAAAGAAATAATGAAAAAAGTACAGATAAAGTCAAAGGAACCCTTGAGTATCTAGCACAATCAATGAAAATAGAAACATTCTAAGGCACACCACTGTGAACTTTCAGAATGCTAGAGACAATGGGAAGATTCTAGAAGGAAAAATAGGTCAGATACAGAGGAATGGGAACTCGAAAGGTATTAGATATTTCAACGGCAATGCTGGAGTTAAAAGACAATGAAACGATTCTCTCAAAAAGCAAAGGGAAAATGATCTGCAACTTATCCAAATGATCAGTCAAGGATGAGACTAGAAAAGAGACATTTTCAGACAGTCAAGCCCTCTAAAAATTTATCTTCCCTGCGCCCCTTCTGAGTAAGTGACTGGAGTCTGCGCTTTAGCAATGTTAGAGAATAAACAGCAAGTCATGTGTTTGGGCATTAGAAGATAACGCTGATGGCATTTGATAGATGTGTAGAAGCACATGGGTAAAATTCAGTTCAGATTAGATACATCTTTTTAAATGTGAAAAAACAAAGCATTTAACTCCAGAAAAAGCAAGAGATTTTCAAGAAAAGCATTACCCTGGTAACTTACTTGATTCAGCAACACCCTGTATTGATCAGTATATTTTTAAGATGACATAAACCTTATTTGCTGACTCGAATGAGAGTTGTGATATGTCTATGTTAGAAGGAAAGTTGGAGGCAAAGTGAGTGGTGGTGTGGATAGGAGCTAAAAATCCTCAAATATATGACAAGAAGTCAAAAACTGAAGACTAAAACTGAAAATCAAGAGACCTTGGTATAAGTTTATCATTTAGGAAATGTAGAACACCTAGCAGGTTGTGTGGAAATGGGGTGAAGCTAGGTGGTGGAGAAGCTGGTTAGGGGACTGATAGAACTCTTGGGTATTTTTTATTTAAAGCCTTTAAGAACCACTTGAACTTTCACTTAAATGTATTACTTTCAGTAAAAATAAAAATTCAAACAAAGGAAGAAAATTTCATAAAATAAGAGAAACAAAAAGAATACAAGACATAGAATCTCATCCACCCAGAGATAACCACTCTTAATATCCTGAAATAGTTTCTTCTTGAAAAATTCTGAAAAAGAAAGTACAAAAAACCTTACGCAAAAGTCTTAATATACTAAAACTACCAATTAAAGGAAAGCCTGTACGTGGACATAGTCATTATTGACTAACTCAACTTTTCTGATCAAAATGTTTGGTGCCATTTTGGTTTTATCTTCACTAACAGAGCAGAATAGAGAACTGAGGCAGTCTCCCCCAAAATACTTTTGCTTTAGTTATCTTGTTATTTCAGAAAGAAACAGCACTTTAGTCTCAGTTTTCCAAACAATTGACTCTAATTAGAAGTTTAGGAATTTTTGGAAACAGAAATTTATCAGGAAAATTTGTCTGAAAAGAATTTCAGTATTATTTGTTTTTCTTTTTTTTTTTTCAGTGTGGATGGATAATTTCATTTCTCCAAACTGTTTCTTGGAACTGTTTCAGTGAACAAAAATATAAAAAGTGCAATCCAGCTTTACAACCTCATATTCAAAATGCAGAAAAACTTCAGGGTAATAAAGACAGAATTTGGGGGAACTGTCCTTGAAAAAAGAGTATTGGTAAAACAAAGTTAAGAATAGCAATTAAAGATCTAAATGTAAACAGTGAAATGGATATTTTTGAAGAAATTAAGCTGCTTTAAAACTTTGAGGAAAACTAGTTGATGTATTCTTTGACCTCCTGAAGGTCATTGAGTTTTAATTAGTTTAAAAGCTTAAAAATTCAACTAGTATTTACTGAATTCTTTTCATATCTCAGGCCTTGTCATTGATGTATTCACTTACATGCTGTCTATAAACAATTCTGCAGATTTGATGATGCATCAGTAGAGGCTTAACGCGAAGAAGTATGGGGGGATTAGAGGATACTGGATTTCTGCGTGTTTAGATGGAGTTGGCTCCTGCTGTGGGTGTTAGAGAATATGCATATCAACGATAATCGTGGTGTGTTTATCAGGAAAGGGCAGAGCAACTGTCATGTCACTGCAGCCAAGCACATGATAGAGTCTGGAGGAGTAGTCTTCATGCAGATTCCTGAGATGATAGGTGTCCTCTGTACTGGCAGGGCTGATCGCACAGGTGTGCACAACCAGCCTGCCTGTGGATAGTTATGAAATACCCGTGTGCGTATGGAGCAAAAAATGTCGTCAAGGACTATGCACATTGTGAAACAACTGTGACGGGTCACATTGTAGTCAAAGGGCCTTGGTGCCTGGGTATGTCCCAAGAGTCTTAGAGAGAAAAGGGGAAATGTGGGGGCCTGCAAGATCTTCCCTGTTTGACTACAGGGCAGGTTTCTGTCTTTTCTACGTCAGTCTGCAGTCCGTTTAGCAAGACACTTCAGAGGTGTCTATGAATTATCATCTCGATTATACAGATGAAGAAATTGAGTCTCAGTGAGGCTCTAAATATTTGTGATTTTTTTTGGTGTGCAAATTATAACAACCAGAACGTAGTTCTTTATTATTTTGTTTTAGTCAAAACAATTCTATCGTGTTGATCCAGGACACTTGGAAGTTTCTGAGGCCATATTTAGCAAAAGAGAAGAGCTGCTGTTTATTGGCAAACTTCATGCACTGGGCAACTTGGAATTCTCAGCCAGCTCCCCCCAGAATTCCAAATCCTACTTCCCTGCCCTGACAGCAGAGGGACTCCACACGGAGGTGGTGTTTTTCTTGGATTCCAGAGGAGGCGGCTTCCAAAGCACTGGCCTTTTCCACAAACGCCCCCTACCCAGTTTGGAACGCACCTGCAGCCCCAAACGGAAACGGCGAGGAACGCGACGTGGCAGGAAAATCAGCAATTGCCCTTTCACCTCCTTTCGGATCGTCAGACCATGCGCTTCATTCACGCAGAATCTGGACAACTAAAGCAGAACGTAAGTTTATAATCTGAGAAGAATGTTGGTTATGTGGCGAGCCCAGGTACTGACCGCTGCGAGAACGGACTCAGACCGTAGCCCCACTTGCTAGTTCTGTTACTTGCTTTGGAAAGACGCAGAACCGAACTCTGTTCCAAGCAAGGTGTGCTCTTCCAGAATCCCATCGCAGCCCGCCTCGCATGCTCCCGCTTTTGAGCTCTTTCCGGGACCCAAGTTCCATCTCCCAAAGGTTGGCCCCGCCGCCCGCCTCGGGGCCCCGCCCACTTTGGCCGGGGGTCGGAGCCGCGGGGAGCCGTAGCCGTAGCCCCAGCGCCGCGGCCCCTTTAAGGAGACGCTCTGCGGTAACCCGAGCCCGCAGTCCGGGCGGCCGCGGCGGCCGCAGTAGCCTCCGCTGCTGTTCCAGCGGCCCGGAGCCCAAGGCTCCCCTGGCTCCCGCAGAGCATCTCGCGGGACGGCTCTTGCCGGCGCCAGTCCTCGGGCCGGGCCGGATGACCAGGCTCCTGTAACCACCCGCAGCCCTCTCCCGGCCCGGCTCACTGCCGCCCGCGCGCGAGTCGCCCCGGGACCCGGCACAGGTGACGCGGTTTGGAGAGGGTTCGGAAAGAGGGCGGGCTCGCTTTGCCCAGCGGCTCTCCGCGTCGCCGAGCGCAGCCCGCGGGAGGGGCTCCGCGGCTTCCCGCCCCCGGCCTAGTGAGGCCGAGGGCTCAGGCACCCGGAGGCTGGGTGGGAGTCCCCCGCGCGGGAGGCGGCCGGGGGTTCCAGGGAGGGCTCCAGCAGGTGTGTGCGACCGGCGCAGCAGCATCCCGGCGCGGCGGGCTCCCACGCCGCTCTGGGCACAGATGGTGTCCCCAGGCCCCCGGCCCCCGCGTCTCCCGGACGCCCTGCGTTCCAGTCGTGTTTCCCGGGCGGTGTGATTTGGGCTGCTTGGGGCTGTCTGGCGGTGCCTTGGGGGTCTCAGCTCAAAGGGGCGGGTGTTTGGNTGTCCCCAGGCCCCCGGCCCCCGCGTCTCCCGGACGCCCTGCGTTCCAGTCGTGTTTCCCGGGCGGTGTGATTTGGGCTGCTTGGGGCTGTCTGGCGGTGCCTTGGGGGTCTCAGCTCAAAGGGGCGGGTGTTTGGGCATCCATACACGATCAGGTGCATCAAGTAGGTAAGTCTCCCCGGTCTCTCACCTCTCCGTTAGAAAATAAAACAAGCAGCTTTCATTTACCCTTGCAGTTCTCAAGTGGGTCCCATTTTTAGCCAGCGAGTGCTGAAGAGTCTAGTGGGAGAGGGACTGGGCTCAAAGTCAGGGAGAAATTGGTTTCTATTTCCAGCTCTACCATTATATCGCGGAGCAAGTTTATTAAACTAAATGCCTCGGTTTACTCAGCCATGAAATGGGACCCGTAATGCTGGCATTTGTCTATGGCCCTTCTTGAAGGCACATAAGGGTCGCTGTTGCTGGCCAGTGTTTTCTTAGTTTTACACATTTAAGTGTGAATGTGGTACACATTTTTATAAAATTATCCTTAAAGAGTGATCTTTGATAATGTTTAAATGAATCTGATTCCAATTNCCTTCTTGAAGGCACTTAAGGGTCGCTGTTGCTGGCCAGTGTTTTCTTAGTTTTACACATTTAAGTGTGAATGTGGTACACATTTTTATAAAATTATCCTTAAAGAGTGATCTTTGATAATGTTTAAATGAATCTGATTCCAATTTGGGGACAAGTTGGAAGAGTCTGTGAGGATGTTATGAGTCGGTGTGTGAAGTAGGGAGAAAAAAACCGTCACTGTAATAAAATCTTCACCCAGTCATAAATGGAGCTGAGAAAAATGGATCTTAGATGGTGTATTATAAGTGAGATACTGCTGTGTGAGCCCAGCAGGGTATAGTTTGGAATGCAACCTCATCTTTATGTAGCCAGTTAAGATAATATATTACAGAATCCCAGTCCCTTTTTAAATGAACTGTGTGAAGTAGAGAATTTTCTCCTTGTTTATCTGTCCTTAAATTGGTGAAACTATATTAGAAAAGCAGGCTCTTGCAACACTAGAAAATTTGAAAGATTCCTTTGAGGAAGCATGGATTTTAGTTTATTTGCATCCTCCCTCCTGTACTATTAGGTGATTCTGAGGTTAGTATATTTTGAGCTTGCTTTATTTCGCCTTACCCCTGCAGCTCCTTTTTGCCACATTACCTCCCTCCAGAGTTTGAATCCTTATTGTGTGATCTTGCACAAGTTTCACCTAAAGGCAGATGCCGCAAACCAAGCTGCTCAGTCAGTAGTGATTTTTTACACTATTTAACTTTCTGTTCTTGTTCCTTTCACCCTTAGCCTTCTTTATCTTGCTGGAAAGAAAAATGACTCTTCGCAACTCAAGCTGTATGCTTAGAGGTCCCTAGGAATGGCAGGGATCAAGGGGCTGAAACTTTATAGTAAATTCCTGAAAAGCAAGTCTTCCACGTAGACCCTAGAATGTGGATTCAAGAGTTTGGCCTGTCTTTTCCTTAATTTTCTAAAATCTCCATCCGAGAGAGATTCATTTGATGAGCAAGAAAAACAGAGGCCTTGGGCAGGGAGCCATCAGAAATCTAATTCAGGACTAGATTGATTCAGAGCTTCTTCAGCTAGGAGTAGGGGAGGAGGAAGAAACGACTCAGGAGGGGCTGGAGGGCCCTCTCTCCCAAAAACTAGAGAGATGGTAAGGGGGCTCTGGATTGCTGAAGAGAAATGGGAAAGGGCCAGGTCACAGAGAGGCGGTTGTGGGGCAGCAAGGAGAATTCTGGAATGTGCCCTAGATGTGACTTACCCTTTCCCCCTTTCACTTTGTGAGTGTTTCTTGCCCTTCCAAGCCTAGCACAGCTGTCCTGCAGTTCTCAGGCCTGTTCATTCCCTCCCTTGGTGCTCAAACTGATGTCCCACGTGTATGATCCTCCCTCAAAGCTGGCCTTCCATGTGGGAAAGGGAACCAAGCAGTTTGCTTCACAAGAAACCTTCAGACCTCAGTGTCTCCCCGTGCCCTTTTTCTCAAATGAATGTCCTGTATCCTACAGATGAAGGACTCATGTGGCTTTGTTATCTCTTGGAAGGCTAAAAAGTAGGATACCTAGTTTGATTGAGAAAAGTAGACTGGATGATCTACAGGAGGATTACAGAGAATGAGTTTTTCTGTCGAGGAAGATAATGCGTGAATTGTCTCTGTGAGAACTGTGGGCACTTGGACAAGGGAGGGCAAGACCAGGGTGGCGTTGTGCTGGACAGCTTGTGCCCTCGCCTTTGAGAGAGGAAAGGAGGCCCACGCTCCCACGGTCACCTGGTGATGCTTTCTCTCCTTCCATTTGCTTTGTGAGAGGAAGAAGATAGCAACATGGAGGTGGGTTAGCCATCTGTTCTCAAGGATGGGAGACAGACTTTAATACAACAGGAGGGGTGAGCTGTAGTCACCTGGCATTGGCATCGGGAGCTGTATGTATTACACCAGGGAACATATTACAGCAGGAAAGTGAGGTTACTTTTGTAAGAAAATCTAAGGTTATTTCAAGAGTGACTTTGGTGATGTTTTTTTCCTCATTGGAGATGAAAGGTAGCATACAAAGAAATGGAGTCCTGCTGCTCTGGGTTTGTTATTCATAGTGAAACAGTTGGAGATACTGCTTGCAGATCTCAGACCTGAAAAGAGGGCCTAGAATACCAAATGTGTGTGTGAACATTGGTCTGATCAAGGAGAAGGCAGTCCTGGCTACATGAGAAGGAGCTTGTGAGTCACTGTAAAAGGCCAAGGTTTGTGCAAACAGCCGATGAAGAAGACAGCTGGCAGTCTGTTCAGAGCTTGGGGCCGGCATGGAGAAAGCAGTCGCAGCGGGCCCAGCAGCAAGGGGGGTGGGGTCTGACTAGATGGACAAAGGCTTGTTTCAGGCATTTTTGGATTACAACACAGTACGAGATGAGCAGTACAATTTCCACATTGACTTAGGACATGAGTGAGTATATGTGTATGTGAAACAGGTTTCATGAAACAATATGTACCCTTACTGAGTATTGCTTCTATTTTCGTGTCTATTTCTACTCTATTTCTGTTTCTATTCTGTGTTCTGAAAAAATCATCAACTATTAATGGATCACAGTCCACTATTTGGAAACCATTTGTCTAATGGATGGAAGAACAGGACTTCCCAGGTGTCACTAGTGGTAAAGAATCTGCCTGCTAGTGCAGGAGATGTGAGAGACATGGGTTTGATCCTTGGGCCGGGAAGATCTCATGGAGTAGGAAATGGCAACCCTCTCCAGTATTCTTGCCTGGAAAATTCCATGGAGTCAGTCAGTCAGGCACAACTGAGCAACTGAGCACACGTTTCTGTTTCTCTTCTGTGTTCTGAAAAACTCATTTTAATGGATCACAGTCCACTATTTGGAAACCATTTGTCTAATGGATGGAAAAGCAGGTTGCAGTGGAGCGGGCAGGGCATTGGGCTTGGAGATACTGGAGGAGGTAGGGATGTATAGACGTGCTTGGGAGATCTCTGGACCAGGAGGATACAAGGGGAATATGGGAGCTCATCTCTATCTGATAGACACCAGACTCACGTTAATGGAGGGCAGCTGGATGGGAAGATGCAAAAATAGAACTTGACACCAGTTCTGTCTGCTTCAAAGCAAAACAACTGGTTTTAAGGGAAAAGGAAGTGTGGAAGGAGTAAACTTGGATTTGAAAGCAGTGTCTTTAAATCAGTATGTTTCTCTCCTTAGGTTAAATAAGAAAGCAGATGGACTCAGAACAAGTTGGCTGATGGACTAGGTCACTTTCATCAGCTGGATAGGGAGCAAAGAGCCTCCCAGTGTGTAGTGGGTGGGTGGTTAGGCGGCTTTGGGAAGTTCTTACAGAAGCACTGGATAGATGTGTTGTTTCAAAACCCCATTTGCTGATCAAACTCCTTAGGAAGTGACTGCTTGCCTCACAGTGAGTTGGGGAAGTATTCTCATTGCATTTTATAAAAGGGTTAGATTATAAGACTTCTTTTGACATCTATTTCAAGATCTACAATCAAACTGGGATCATCTTCACAGTCTTTGAGACTGCCAAAAAAGCTTTTGGAGAAATAGGTGAGCCATCACCTTGGAGCTATTTCCACTAGCTGTGCCCTGGTGTTTAATCAAGGGCAGAGGTGATCTGCATGCCTTTGATTTCCTTTTTATAATAATTAACATCTGACTCCAGCATCTAACACCCTTACCAGTGGACAAATACAAAGCCATCTGACCTAGTTGGATTCTTCCTTTGACCCGCCTCTGCCTTGTCTGGTTTTCTTGCTTTGTTGTTTAGTTGCTAAGTCATGTTTGATTTTTTTGCGACCCTATGGACTGTAGCCCACCAGGCTCCTCTGTCTGTGGGATTTCCCAGGCAAGAATACTGGTGTAGAGTGGGTTGCTGTTTCCTTCTCCAGGGGATTCTTCCTGACCCAAGGATCAAACTCATTGATCTCCTGCATTGGCCAGTGGATTCTCTACCACTGAGCCACCAGGGAAGACCCTTTCCTCCCTTAGTTGATGTTTTCAGTGTCTGACTTCAGCTCTCCTCAGCTTTCTGCTATCGTCTAATGCTTTCAACCTTGGTTTCTCTGACATCATCTGTGAGGTCCAGACATATAGTCTCCACCTGACTGTTCCCATGGAGCCCAGGCTTGGAGTTCACATTGGATCCAGGCCTGGGCTATGTTAGTGTTCACTGTGTCCTGCCATGGCCACTTTAGAAGTAACTGGTACATCAGTAGATTTATACTTACTTGGCTTTGATTTAACTTTAAAATTTGGGGGACATAGAGAAACTATCTTCATCAGGTTAATTTATTTAGCTTTCTCCAAATAGGCTTTAAAAAAACCTTTAAAAAGTACAGTTTGAAGGTATAGAAAACTCTTGTTTGGCAGGTATTTATTTAGTGGAAGAGGAGGAAGAAGGAATTTTCATTTGATAAAAAATTTAGAACCAATTAAAAACACCTCTTTACAAAGTGTTTCATTTTTAGGGACATATTTCCTCATACTCATGTTACTCAGTTAACATGTTTTTCCCTAATACATGTGAAAATATTGAACCAATTATGAATTTAAATGCTCTATAATTTGTTAACATGCTATTTTGTTGTTGTTGTTTACTGTCTTTTTTGACTCCATGGACTGTAGCCCACCAGGTTCCTCGGTCCATGGGATTTCCCAGGGAAGAATACTGGAGTGGATTGTCACTTCCTTCTCTAGGGGATCTTCCTGACACAGGGATCGAACCCACTGTCTCCTGCATTGGCAGGTGGCTTCTTTACCACTGAGCTACCTGTGGGAAGCCCACAGGCTGTTTAAAGGACTTATAAATGCTACAGCTGTGTTCTGATGGAGAAAGATTCCTTGCCTTTTTGTATTTGACCACCTGTATGGGTATTACTGAACAGATCAATTTCTTATATACTTTGTGCAGAAATCCAGGGCAAGATAAAGTCTACAGGGAGGAAGACCCCGTTGCAGGAAGGTGAGGCCTGGCTGCTTGCAGCAAAGGGAGCGTTTTGGGAGTGTCCCAGTTTAATATCTCCCAACAAACCCTTAAGATGTTAGGCATTTTGAGAATTTGAGAGTGCATTGTAGCCTCAAGTCTCTAAATGTTTTCTTCAGTGTTTTTAATTTTTAAATCACAAGAGTGATACTTGCACATTATAAAAAAATTATAGTCAGTGTTCCAGAGAGTGAAAGTTCATTTCTTTCCCCCGCCCTCAGCTCCTACCCCACCCGCCTTTCACCGCCAGCCTCAACCAGTTATCAGTTTGCAGGGTGTAACTCTTCAGGCCTTCTTTCTGTACAAATAACAGAATGTGCCCAGCTATGTATTTATAAAAATGTATCATTTCACAGCAGCTTACCATTCTTTTACACTTTGTAGTATGTGACGGACATTCTTCTTTATCCTCCTGTTCATTTCAGTGTCTGTATAACTTGGGATAGTGTGTCTGTGCGTATATATTTAAGCATGTCCCTATCATTGGACCTTGAGGTTACTTCTGATAATTAATGCTAAAGTAAACTCTTATATGTGCATCCCTTCACACGCATGTGAGTTTGTTCTGAGGATAAAAGATAAAATCATAAGTATACTGCTTGTTTCATAATTCAGGTAACATAATGCTATCAAAATGTACATATTCTGCCATTTAATTCCCCCAATATTTATTTAACAGTAAAAGCACAACACTAGACACTATAGGGTTTTTAAAGTGGGGGCGATGCACAGCACTTGCTTACAAGAGCTCGCTCTCTCTAGAGTGGGGGGATTAGGCATACACACTGATTATTATGTCTTTAATTATATCTCACCCTGTTCCAGAAATGATTAGGGAAGGCTTACAAAGATGCACACAATATGACAAGATAAAGTAAACTTAGGATAAGTAAGAAAAATAAGTGGAAGGAAAATAAGATGGAGGTATGAGTGAGGCTGGCAAGTGTACTTTGAAGTGCTGTTCTATTCTTCCTGAAAGTTCTGGCCATCAGATTTCCAGCAACCAAAGAGAAGAGGCCAACAATCCAGAATAAGCTCTAAGGTGTCCAGAAGAGAAACCAGATTGGTGAAGTCCATCTATTCTTGATTCGAGGAGGTAAAATAAATTTCTCCTTTGGATTTGCATTAAGAAAATGCAGCATTTGCAGTGGCCAGCCTGCTCAACCACATTCCTGGTATCTTACAATAAAACCTAGTGACCTTACTTTATGATATATTTCATATCATGTTCCTCAGTTTTGGCCAGGGGTGTTGTGCCTTGGCACTGCCAATGAAAGGTCATTAGGGTGAGGTATAAGTTCATGGGTTTAATCCAGATATAGCTTTAAGAGGATACAATGTCCAATGAAAAGAGCCATCCAATATTGTTCTTGGACAGTTTTTTTTTTTTTTTTTCTGCAAAGTAGTTCAGTTCAGTTCATTTGCTCAGTCGTGTCTGACTCTTTGCGACCCCATGAATTGCAGCACGCCAGGCCTCCCTGTTCATCACCATCTCTCGGAGTTCACTCAGACTTGTGTCCATCGAGTCCATGATACCATCCAGCCATCTCATCCTCGGTCGTCCCCTTCTCCTCCTGCCTGCAATCCCTCCCAGCATCAGAGTCTTTTCCAGTGAGTCAACTCTTTGCATGAGGTGGCCAAAGTACTGGAGTTTCAGCTTTAGCATCATTCCTTCCAAAGAAATCCCAGGGCTGATCTCCTTCAGAATGGACTGGTTGGATCTCCTTGCAGTCCAAGGGACTCGCAAGAGTCTTCTCCAGCACCACAGTTCTAAAGCATCAATTCTTCGGCGCTCAGCCTTCTTCACAGTCCAACTCTCACATCCATACATGACCACAGGAAAAACCATAACCTTGACAAGACGGATCTTAGTCAGCAAAGTAATGTCTCTGCTTTTGAATATACTATAATCTTAGTGGAATTTCTAAATTTAGTGGAATTTTAGTAGAACTCATTTACCCAAGAATACTAGGCTTCCAAGTTACAAAGCAAGAAGTGAGATGTTTTCGATGACATGAATGTATTTGAACCATAACAAAGATGAAGAAAAAGTTTTTCTTTAAAACAAAAAAGAGCAAAACTCTGCACTTGGTTCGTGCAGGAAGGATGGTAATGTGCTCACTGATCAGCTCCACAAATTAGGAAGATCAGAGCTACAGTTCCAAGAAGACTTGAGAGCATCACCAAGCTTAACATTAAAAGGTTGTAGGATGAGTGTTTCTGGCAGTAGAGAACTACAAGCTGGGGTAGCTTGATCCTGTTTTGTAAAGCTGGGGAAAGTTCAACTTTCCTGACCAACCAGGATCTGAGATTCCGTAACCTCATTCACTTAAGCCTGGTCTCATGAACACTGACCCAGAACAGTTCTTTGTTACCAAGTCTATGGGCCAAGCTTAGGTATTTTATAGGACTTAACTCTGTATTTAAACATGAGCTTAACTCTGTATTTAAACTTGAATTCACCTGAAGCCACATCAGATTTGTTTTACACATCATCAACTCTCTGAACTGTGAAATGGTTCAAAGAAACACGTCAATGCATTTAGATTTTTTGACTACCTAAAAGTGTCAGATCAGATACTGAGTCAGGTAAGTACCATGTTTATTGGAAAAAAGTGCAGTTGGAAGCAATTTGAGGCAGTGGCAGTGTTATGGAAGGAAGTAAGAAGAGAAACCACTCTCAAAGTACCTTGGGTAGGGATTTGAGTGGCTCTTGGTAACAGGACAAAGGTCTACTTAGAGAATTTAGCAATTCCTTGGCTGTCTTCTCATTGAAGCCACCAAATTCCCTAATCAGGTCATGCTGCTGCTGCTGCTGCTAAGTCGCTTCAGTCGTGTCCGACTCTGTGCGATTCCATAGACAGCAGCCCACCAGGCTCACCCATCCCTGAGATTCTCCAGGCAACAGTACTGGTTAAGGGAAGGGGGAAATGATCACAT
Source organism: Neotragus pygmaeus (assembly GCA_006410875.1). Classification (NCBI taxonomy): domain Eukaryota; kingdom Metazoa; phylum Chordata; class Mammalia; order Artiodactyla; family Bovidae; genus Neotragus; species Neotragus pygmaeus. The sequence goes on from SJYV01011337.1 coordinate 5,098,239, forward strand.
TGCTTAAGATACAGAATATCCTATCCCTGTGTGACTTGGTGCCATCAGATGTATCGATTTCCAGTTAGGAAAGAGTGGTAGTAATAAATGATATACTTTATTGAGTGGTGTTTTGATCTATTGCTGAATAGCAAGCCACTCCCAAACCTAAGACAGTTTCTTCTGATTCTGGTTGGTGGTTGAGCAGTTACTCTGTTGGTTATAGGTTCATTACTGTGTCTGCATTCAGCTGGAGGGTCAGTTGGGCTGGAAGGTCCAGGGTGGACCTACCAGCATGGCTGGTAGTTGGTATTGCATGTTGGCTGTCAGCTGGGCAGCCTCAGTTCTCCATGTGGCCTCTAATCTTCCAATAGGCCAGACAGGTTTCTTTACATGGCAGTCTCTGGGCAACTCTCCAAGACAGTGAGAAGCAGATGCTATAAGGTCTTTGGAGGCCTCCCTAGACTCTGAAACCCTCTCCTCTACTGTATCTGTCATCAGGTGGCAAGGCCAACCCACATTCACAGGAGACAGAGACAAGGATGATATACCTGTGAATGGTAGGATGGTAATGCCACATTACAGAAGAATTTATGGTCATTAAATGACTTGCTGCAAGTGGCGGCATGTGCCAAACACTGTGCTAGGTGTGTTTAACTCATTTCATTTACCTCACATAACTGTCTTGCACCTTTGGCACCTTATCTCCATTTTATAGATCTTGCAGGTCATAGTCTTCTTGCCCAAGACCACTTGATGAATACCAGGACTAGGATTTGATTCTAGTTCTCTTTCTCTCAGTTCAGTTCAGTCACTCAGTCGTGTCTAACTCTTTGCAAGCCCATGGACTGCAGCATGCCAGGCTTCCCTGTCCATCACCAACTCCAGGAGCTTGCCCAAACTCATGTCCATCAAGTCGGTGATGCCATCCAACCGTCTCATCCTGTGTCATCCCCTTCTCTTCCTGCCTTCAATCTTTCCTAGCATCAGGGTCTTTTCAAATGAGTCAGCTCTTTGTATCAGGTGGCCAACGTATTGCTGTTTCAGCTTCAGCATCAGTCCTTTCAATGAGTATTCAGGACTGATTTCCTTTAGGATGGACTGGTTGGATCTCCTTGCTGTCCATGGGACTTTCAAGAGTCTTCTCTAACACCACAGTTCAAAAGCATCAATTCTTTGGCGCTCAGCTTTCGTTATGGTCCAAATCTCACATCCATACACGAATACTGGAAAAACCATAGCTTTGACTATATAGACCTTTGTTGGCAAAGTAATGTCTCTGCTTTTTAATATGCTATCTAGGTTGGACATAGCTTATCTTCCAAAGAGCAAGTGTCTTTAAATTTCATGGCTTCAGTCACCATCTGCAGTGATTTTGGAGCCTCCCAAAATAAAGTCTGACACTGTTTCCACTGTTTCCCAATCTATTTGCCATGAAGTGATGGGAACAGATGCCATGATCTTAGTTTTCTGAATGTTGAGTTTTAAGCCAACTTTTTCACTCTTTCACTTTCATCAAGAGGCTCTTCAGTTCCTCTTCACTGTCTGCCAGAAGGGTGGCATCATCTGCATATTTGAGGTTACTGATATTTCTCCCAGCAGTCTTGATTCCAGCTTGTACTTCATCTAACCCAGCATTTTGCATGATGTACTCTGCACAGAAGTTAAATAAGCAGGGTGACAATATTTAGCCTTGACGTACTCCTTTCCCAATTTGGAACCAGTCTGTTGTTGCATGTCCAGTTCTAACTGTTGCTTCTTAACCTGTATACAGATTTCTTAGGAGGCAGGTGGAGTGATCTGGTATTCCCATCTCTTTAATTTGGCTTAAGACCTAAACAGGTGGGAGAAATTTGCCCAATTTGTCCAATTGTTTGAGGTTCTTCAACACCTCAAATCCATTTAATACAATCTCCTTTTTTCCTGTGGAGAGCAGGCAAGAGAGAAATAGAAGACAGGCAGGCAGGCAAAGCCCTGCCACAGTCCCTTTCTTGCATCCTGAGCCCTTCCTCTGGGGTAATCAGGTGGACAATTTGGAGGTGAGAAGGCCCTCCCTTGTCTCCTTAGATTCTGAAGTTCTAGGTTGCTTGGCAGGTGTCCTAGTGATTTCTTTACTTTTCTTTTCTTTTTTTTTTAAAGAACAAAACACAATTGGAAAACTTGCTTTGTCCAGCTTTTCTTGGATTTCCTAGTGTTGGCAGGAAGCCAGTAGTTGTCCCAAGCCAAGAGGCTCCTGCTGTGATCCCTCCAGGAAAGGAAGAGTGGAAATCTGAAAATGAGCACATCAGAAGCTGGGAGAGATCGGATGCAGAACCGCCTCCTCTCCAAGAGTCCCCCAGGTTATGTGGTCCCACCTGGTCCCTGCATCAGCCACAGAGCCTCTCATTCACACAGACCCCTTCTAAGGCTCAGGGAGTGCATTGTGTTTGAAATGTTGAGTTCCTTAAAGATGGGCCCTCAAATTCCAACCCCTCACTTTTTGCTTGTGTCAGATACTATGTTAGTGTGATCTTCTAATTGTTTCTGTCTTCTGGCTTAAGGCATTCTGGTTTATCCATAATCTAGTGGCTGTGGTTAGAACTTATAAGTTTAAAAGGCAGACTTCTTTATGAAAGTTTTTGAGTGGAGTAAGATGCCAGGAAGCAACATTTATCAAATAATTGTGCCATCTATGCTCAGCCTTAAGACCCTGGAAAATAAACTCTTGAATTCCCCTAGGAAAGTATTCTTCAGTGGGTTGGAAGCTGGAAAAGAAGACCTTTTTTGTATTACAGCCTCACTTCTTGTTAGGCATTATAAAAACAAGTCCCAAGCCAGGAGTCAATGTAAAATGAAATAAAAATGTTTAAATAAGAACAACAGAAAAGTTGCCATGACATAGATTATCCTGAATGTTTTGCCTGGGAGTGGGTGACTCTTATAGCCAGTTTTGGGGAACAATTTAGCCTTCTTCTGGCCCTAACACTCTGTGATTTTAATTATTACATAGAATCTTGGTGGTATTAAAGGTCAGTTAGATATGTATGGATACTTACCCTTACATATTTCATTCTTTGTTTTCATTAAACAATCTATATTCAAAAAACAAAAACCTGTTTCAGGGGATTAACCATAGCCAAGCTCTGTAACAGCAGAATAAAACAGTTTCTCTTTAACTTGAATTCTATTATATGTTCTAGGAAGAGAAAGGGTTGAAAGTATAGGAAAAACGTAAAGGATACCCTTATTCAAAGTTTAGGGTCTTAACTGATAGGGAAGAACTATGGAGCAATCTTTTCCATAGTAATGAGCAATTCTTTCTTAAATCTTAAGTAACGTTGTATCCTCAAGAAAAGGAGTGTAACTTATAGGGTTCTTTAGCCTTCTGGTTTAGTCTTCATTTCTTTTCACTTGCTTCAGTTTAAAAAGTGGTACCATGATTATTGGAGAATTTATAGAAATTAGGTTGACATTTATGCAGCTGGGGTTTTAGACTTTTCCAGTGCTAATGGTTCTTANTATTCAGGACTGATTTCCTTTAGGATGGACTGGTTGGATCTCCTTGCTGTCCATGGGACTTTCAAGAGTCTTCTCTAACACCACAGTTCAAAAGCATCAATTCTTTGGCGCTCAGCTTTCGTTATGGTCCAAATCTCACATCCATACACGAATACTGGAAAAACCATAGCTTTGACTATATAGACCTTTGTTGGCAAAGTAATGTCTCTGCTTTTTAATATGCTATCTAGGTTGGACATAGCTTATCTTCCAAAGAGCAAGTGTCTTTAAATTTCATGGCTTTAGTCACCATCTGCAGTGATTTTGGAGCCTCCCAAAATAAAGTCTGACACTGTTTCCACTGTTTCCCAATCTATTTGCCATGAAGTGATGGGAACAGATGCCATGATCTTAGTTTTCTGAATGTTGAGTTTTAAGCCAACTTTTTCACTCTTTCACTTTCATCAAGAGGCTCTTCAGTTCCTCTTCACTGTCTGCCAGAAGGGTGGCATCATCTGCATATTTGAGGTTACTGATATTTCTCCCAGCAGTCTTGATTCCAGCTTGTACTTCATCTAACCCAGCGTTTTGCATGATGTACTCTGCACAGAAGTTAAATAAGCAGGGTGACAATATTTAGCCTTGACGTACTCCTTTCCCAATTTGGAACCAGTCTGTTGTTGCATGTCCAGTTCTAACTGTTGCTTCTTAACCTGTATACAGATTTCTTAGGAGGCAGGTGGAGTGATCTGGTATTCCCATCTCTTTAATTTGGCTTAAGACCTAAACAGGTGGGAGAAATTTGCCCAATTTGTCCAATTGTTTGAGGTTCTTCAACACCTCAAATCCATTTAATACAATCTCCTTTTTTCCTGTGGAGAGCAGGCAAGAGAGAAATAGAAGACAGGCAGGCAGGCAAAGCCCTGCCACAGTCCCTTTCTTGCATCCTGAGCCCTTCCTCTGGGGTAATCAGGTGGACAATTTGGAGGTGAGAAGGCCCTCCCTTGTCTCCTTAGATTCTGAAGTTCTAGGTTGCTTGGCAGGTGTCCTAGTGATTTCTTTACTTTTCTTTTCTTTTTTTTTTAAAGAACAAAACACAATTGGAAAACTTGCTTTGTCCAGCTTTTCTTGGATTTCCTAGTGTTGGCAGGAAGCCAGTAGTTGTCCCAAGCCAAGAGGCTCCTGCTGTGATCCCTCCAGGAAAGGAAGAGTGGAAATCTGAAAATGAGCACATCAGAAGCTGGGAGAGATCGGATGCAGAACCGCCTCCTCTCCAAGAGTCCCCCAGGTTATGTGGTCCCACCTGGTCCCTGCATCAGCCACAGAGCCTCTCATTCACACAGACCCCTTCTAAGGCTCAGGGAGTGCATTGTGTTTGAAATGTTGAGTTCCTTAAAGATGGGCCCTCAAATTCCAACCCCTCACTTTTTGCTTGTGTCAGATACTATGTTAGTGTGATCTTCTAATTGTTTCTGTCTTCTGGCTTAAGGCATTCTGGTTTATCCATAATCTAGTGGCTGTGGTTAGAACTTATAAGTTTAAAAGGCAGACTTCTTTATGAAAGTTTTTGAGTGGAGTAAGATGCCAGGAAGCAACATTTATCAAATAATTGTGCCATCTATGCTCAGCCTTAAGACCCTGGAAAATAAACTCTTGAATTCCCCTAGGAAAGTATTCTTCAGTGGGTTGGAAGCTGGAAAAGAAGACCTTTTTTGTATTACAGCCTCACTTCTTGTTAGGCATTATAAAAACAAGTCCCAAGCCAGGAGTCAATGTAAAATGAAATAAAAATGTTTAAATAAGAACAACAGAAAAGTTGCCATGACATAGATTATCCTGAATGTTTTGCCTGGGAGTGGGTGACTCTTATAGCCAGTTTTGGGGAACAATTTAGCCTTCTTCTGGCCCTAACACTCTGTGATTTTAATTATTACATAGAATCTTGGTGGTATTAAAGGTCAGTTAGATATGTATGGATACTTACCCTTACATATTTCATTCTTTGTTTTCATTAAACAATCTATATTCAAAAAACAAAAACCTGTTTCAGGGGATTAACCATAGCCAAGCTCTGTAACAGCAGAATAAAACAGTTTCTCTTTAACTTGAATTCTATTATATGTTCTAGGAAGAGAAAGGGTTGAAAGTATAGGAAAAACGTAAAGGATACCCTTATTCAAAGTTTAGGGTCTTAACTGATAGGGAAGAACTATGGAGCAATCTTTTCCATAGTAATGAGCAATTCTTTCTTAAATCTTAAGTAACGTTGTATCCTCAAGAAAAGGAGTGTAACTTATAGGGTTCTTTAGCCTTCTGGTTTAGTCTTCATTTCTTTTCACTTGCTTCAGTTTAAAAAGTGGTACCATGATTATTGGAGAATTTATAGAAATTAGGTTGACATTTATGCAGCTGGGGTTTTAGACTTTTCCAGTGCTAATGGTTCTTAAACTTGATGCCTAGAAGAAAAAAAAAAAAAGGTGGATTCTCCTAGCTTTTTAAAATATAGCTCTTAATGCAGAATTAACAATAATAACAAAACAATAACAAAAGCAGTGACTGCAGTTAGCCAAAAGCTATGTACACATTTGATGCTCAAATTTTTACATGAATGAAAAGTCAAAAGTGGGTAGTAGATAATTTATTCTTTACTAAGTGGTTTTAATGTTTCTGGTTAATTATTGACATTTCGTGAGCACTGAGAAAGATGATTTCAATGTTCTAGCCATATGAAAATGCAAATCAAACCAGAATGGGTGGGGAGCAGGTGTTTTTTTGGTAGGATTTTTATTTGTTTGGTCTGGTGAATATCTCACTTTTTATAGTCATGTGTTCATTTACAAATGGCTTACACTTTGTTAACAGAGACTTTTAAAACACTTTTACATGTTAGGGCTACTGGTAGATAAATTGATAAATAAATACTTCTGTAATTGGAAAGAATATGAAAACACAGTGGAGATTACAGTTAAATATACTCTTGAAAACTTGAGAACACGTGTCACACCTTGGTTGGAATAGACACCAAATATCATACTGTTGTGGTCTGAGTGTCTGTGGCTCCCCCACCAAAATTCTTGTGTTGAAATCCTAACCATCAAAGTGGTGGTAATAGTAGGTGGAGTCTTTGGGGGTAATTAGGTCATGATGGTTGATCCCTCATGAATGGGATTAGTGCTCGTATAAAAGAGATACCACAGAGCTTCCTCGCCTCTTCCATCACGTGAACTCTGGGCCCTCCTCCAATCATGCTGGTACCCTGATATCCCACTTCTCGCCCCCAGAACTGTGGGCAATAAACATATGGTATTTTAGAGTCTCTCAGTCTGTAGTATTTTGTGATAGCAGCACAAATAGACTAAGGCACATGCTCAGTATTAGTTTGTTCTATAGCATTGGTACTCTTATTTTGGATGTTCAGAGGTGAGGATCCTTTTGCAGTCAGTATGTGTCCATGCTTTAACACTAAGGTTGTCAGTTTAGAAAATTCTTATTTCCAGTGTTCTGATTGTACTGGCGAAATGAGGGATGTGTAACTTTGCATTTTGCAATGCAAAGCACATGTAAGAATATGAATGTCTGTTGTTATCATTATTATATTTCATAGACATTTGTTGAATGTGTCCTGTCTGGCAAGGCACTGTGTTAGATAAGAGGACACCATGGTGAGGGGAAAACTTTCGTGTCTCCCACCCTCATGGGGCTCATATTCCACCGGGAGAGATGTTCATTTAAATTGCATCTGTAAAAGAGAGGGAGGTGATGCCATGCAAGCAGACGAGGGGGGATTGCTCCAGCAAGGCTTCCCTGAGGAAGTGAGGATTGACCTGAGCGTTATGTGGCGTGGAGGGGCAGGGTGGGAGTGGGGAGATAGGTTATTCAGAGGCCTTGAGGATGGAGGGAACTTGGCAGGTTTAAGGGACAGAAAGAAGGCCACGTCAGCTGAGGAGGGAAGCAAGTGCGGGTAAGTGCCTCTTGAAGCTGGGGAGAGCAGAGTCCTCATCAGAGGACTGGGCACCCAGTGAATGTTTTAGGTTGGGGGTAGGTGAGGAAGTGATATGAGCAGAGACAGCTTTTAAAACCAGTTCCCTTGGTGTCCTCCAATCTATCTTCTACCCTAAGGAGACCAATTTGGAGACAGTTCAGAAAAGTGGTGATAGCAGGTTGAGAAAAATGGGTGTTTTTGAAAGTTATTTAGGAAGGGAAAGGATCTGGTGGCTTAGTACAATGGTGTGCAAAGCAAGTTATCATGAATGATTCCTAGGTTTCTGGCTGTCAAATGGGAATGTATGGTAGTACCATTTACAGAAGAAATGAAGAACCTAGAAGAGGAGCAAGTTTGGATATCAGGCCATGAGCGCGGTTTGAAATACTCTGTGGTACTAACAGCCAGGCAGTCGGTTATACATGTCAGGAGCTCAGAGGGCGACCTAGGGTGGAGTTTAAACTTGAGATTTTTCTGCATATAAGTGATAACCAAAGCCGCAGGTATAGGTAAAATCAAGTAGAAGAGAGTCAGGGGATTCTATTACTTAGCTTCTGGGCAGAAGAAATGTGATGTTGTAAAAACATAGGGAAGAAAAAAGTCTTTCAAGGAGAAGGTGGTCCATAGTGTCTAATGTTGTCAGGAGGCACAAAGGCCACATGTAGAAGTCGTTACTGAGGTTAGCAAGAACTATTTCAGGGGAGTAACGAGGGTGGGAACAAGAATGAAGAGTAAGAGAGTTGAGAAATGATGACGATGTTTACAAACCTTTCTAGAACTTTGTCCTTAAGGTAGAGGGAAGGAGAAAGGTTAAGAGATTACACTGGAAAAGAGGAGAATGAAGAAGAGGTGGGGGTTTATTGATTTTTTTTTTTTCCTGGGAACTTGAGCCTGTTTAAAAAACAATAGTGGGGGCTTTTTTTCCCTGGGCGTCTAGGTGTTAAGCCTCTGCCTGCCAATGCAGGGGAAACGAGTTCAATCCCTGGTCCAGGGAGATCCCACATGCTGTGGAGCAGCTAAACCCATGTGCTGCAACTATTGAACCCCATGCATCTAGACCCTATGTTCTACAACAAGAAGCCACTGCAATGAGAAGCCCGTGCACCACAGCTAGAGAGGAGTCCCTGCTCACCACAACTAGAGAAAGCTGCTGGGCAGCAAGGAAGACCCAGTGCAGCCAAAAATAAGTAACTAGCTAAATAGAATAAAATCTTTTTAAAAAAACCAATAGTTGAAGAGAGAATAGAGGATAATGGGAAGCAAAAGTTTCCCAGGAAGACCAGAGAGGATGGCCCCACTTGCACAGGTTAGAGAGGTGGTCTTGAGAAGGGAGGACAGGTGGGTAGTTTGAATGGTTGACGTTTGGCCAAAAAGTTTGTTCAGGTTTCTCCATAAGATGCTATGGGAAAACCTGAACAAACTTTTTGGCCAACCCAGTGTGACCGCATACTTTTTGTATGTTGTCTTCTATTCTTCTGTGAAGTAGGATGGGTATTTGTTGAAAATGGGGCTGTATGGCTGGAGGTTTGAAAAGAGAAGGGGTGGTTTGGAAAATTAATTGTAGAGCATAAAAGGATCGGTTGGCAAGGGCAATGCATCGGAAGTGCAGAGCAGGGTTGAGAGCTGTTTGATCTCTGTAATTTCACACTCACCAGCCTCAGTCTTCTCTGTTATGTGACTCTTTCCAACAGTGCTCTGATTGTTTGGGGCTTGTCACTGTGTAAATTGTTGGACATATCCACTGTTGGAGTTTTGCCGGCTCTTGGCAATAGAAAGGGAATGTGGGATGTTAGAAAGACTTATTGAAATGATGGGCTGTAGGATCTAAGCCGATTAAAGAGGGACATAAAAAGAGGAAAGGGCTAGTGGATTGAGGAAAAGCTGAGAGGTCAATGACCTTGAGAATGTTGTCACACTAAGCACACTTGAAGGAAAGTTCAACAAAGAATTCTTGAAATATTATTTTGGAGGCAGAAAAGTGATGGATAAGAAATGACAAACAAATGATTGAAGTCCCATTCCAAATGAAGATTAAGAGACCTACTCTATGTCACAGGGAACTCTGCTCAATGTTATGTGGCAGCCTGGATTGCAGGGGAGTTTGGGGGAGAATCGATACATGTGTACGTATGGCTGAGCTGCTATTGTACACCTGAAACTATCATGACATTGTCAATCAGCTGTACTCCAACACAAAATAAGAGGTTGAAAGGTAAGATTAAGGGGTTGAGTTGTTAAGGAAACTGGGTCTTCTACATAGGAAGTCAGTAAGGATGATGGCAGGATTTCCCAGGTGGCTGAGTGGTGAAGAACCCACCTGCCAATGCAGGAGGCTCAAGAAACATGGGTTCAGTCCTTAGGTCGGGAAGATCCCCTAGAGCAGGAAATGGCAACCCACTCCAGTGTTCTTGCCTGGAAAATCCCATGGACAGAGGAGCCTGGCAGGCTGCAAACTGTAGGGTTGCAGAGAGTCAGACTGAATGACTAAGCACGCATGCACACAGGATGAAGGCAGGGCTTGAGGACGTAAGTGAACCAGGACCAAAGTGTTTGAATGAGGGGAAATGTTCAGGAGGTTGGAATATGCTATCATTGTGGAGTGGGAGAGGGTGCGAATAGAAGGACCTAACACCCTGGTTGTCTGTGGGAGGTGAGGGAAGAGAGGAGAGAGGGTTGAAGTGAACCATGTGGAGCAAAGAGGATGTGGGGCCACTCCTGACCCTGATGGATGAGGGCCTGGACTAGCTGAAAGGATGTAGAAGAAGAGGGCGTCTTCAGAGCAGGCAGAGCAGAGGCCACAGAGAGAGCACTGTTTTCTGGGTGTAGGCCTTCACTTCCAGGGGGCTAGTGGAAGCATGTGGGAGGTGGAGGGGTGATGGGCTGGGTCAGGTGACCAGAAGGAACATTGGATTGGAGCATGACAGTGGATAGTCCAATGGTGGAGGCTAGATTTCTACAGTGGGGCCACCTGCGTTTTGAGTGTTGACTAAGGTAAAGGGGATGAGTTAGGGAAAAGGGCCCGGTGGTGAGAGCCTGGTCTTATTTTCCTTGGCTGGAGTGATGACAGACCCAGGAGATGGACAATAGTGGAAGCATAAATAGTACTCTAGTGTGCACCACATGCCAAGTACCTAAGCACCGAGTGTTCTGTGGTTTATTCCCCATGTCAGATTAATACTGTCCTTATCTCCACTTTCCAGAGACATGGAAATGCAGGTAAGGCAAGGCAAGTGACTTGTCCCAGGTCACACAGCTAACAAGTGGTGGAAGTGAGGCTCAGACTCAAGTCTGTGACAGAACCTGTGTACTTCCCACTGGGTAGTACATACTTGATATTTTCTTATGCATGTAATTTTGATTTTGTAAAACATAAGTGATAGACTGTTGAGAAGCTAATACAAAATTAACCTCTTAGATGCCAATTCAGTCCTAGAATTCCAGAATCTTACATTTAAGTTTTCTAAAATTTAGGCTTGTGAACCAACCTTGTGGTCCTTTTACCACTTCCATGATGATACGTGTGTGTGTGTTGAGTCATGTCTGACTCCTTGTGACCCCTTGGACTACAGCCCTCCTCTGTCCATGAAATTTTCCAGGGAAGATACTGGAGTGGGTTGCCGTTTCCTTCTCCAGGGGACCTTCCCAATCCAGGGATTGAACCCACGTCTCTTGCATCTCCTGCATTGCACTTACCACTGTGCCGCCTGATGGATGCTTGGGTACTTCTAAATTATTAGAAGATGCTTCCTCCAGTTAAGATGAGCTCTTCCCCTTTTGTAATTTTTGCACGTTTGGGTCATCTGGAGTAGCACAGAGTAAGTTCTCTCTTTTACTTTTCTATGTGACACTTCTTTAGATGTTCGCAGAATGCCCTTCAGTCCTCTATAAGTAATCTTGTTCCTAAGCTGACATCTCTCAGCCCTTCAACTCTTTATGATATGATATGTTTTCTAAAAATCACATCTTAGTTACACTGCTCTAAAGGTACTTTGATATGTGGTTAATTCAGAGTAAAGTAGGGCTGATATATCTTGATCTAACTCTCTGATATAAATCGTTCTAAAGTTTGTTTTTGTTATTAGTGTCTTCATTACATTATTATTTCTCATTGGTTTGTGCAAATTAAAATGGTAAGATGTCCTCCATGTGTATTTGTGTGTGTTATGTCACTATTATGCTAAGTCCTATACTTGGGTATTACCTTTTAAAAGTTTATTCCTGTTTTTCTGATTGGGATTATTATTTCAGCTTCTGAAGATAATTTTGAAACCTGAATCTGTTAACTAATTATATTAGTTATCTTTCCCAGCTCTGTGTGATAAGCAGAGTGAGTAAACTTATAAATATTTATAAAAATATTTCTGAAAGAGATTAAAAAGAGAGAACCTTGTGTGATAGCAGGAGATATTTCTCAAGTCTCCTTCAGATCACTGATCTTCATGCTGGTTCTAGTTTTGCAACTAACTCTGGAATTATTTAATTTTGTTAACCAGCCACAATTTTTGTGTTGTTCATAAGGCTCTCAAGAGAAATTTTCAGAACTTCCCTGGAATCACGTTGCTATTCATTTGGTATTCTTCAATCTACCAGGACTTGGCAGTTAACTGTGGGAGTAAGAGATAAGGAGACCGGGATGACAGAGCTGCTCTAGATTGAAGGTGGGGAGGTGTCGTGGTTGATAATGTCCTTCTCTGAGATCTGGAACCCTGGGGGAAGGGCTGGAATGGGTTTAAGTTCTACTTGGGCCATGTAGAATCTGGGGGTCTCCAGGATGCTCCTATGGAGCCATTGAGAGGGTAGCTGACCATCCAGGACTGGTTCCTTGGGAGATAGTGTGGTTTGGTTGTACACAGTGTAAGCCATGTTGAAAGTGTGGGACATACACCCCTGCAGAATCCATAGTGTGCAGAGAAGAGCTTCTGGGTTGGGGTGAGGGGAGGTGGTAAACATTGCCATCATCAGAAGTTCACCCTTGAGAGCCTACATTTTTTGGTGAATTGGGAAGAAACCTCATCTATTGCAAGACAGGGAGACCAGGAGATTTGAGAGCAATCAGTGTTTGGAATCACTGTGGGCAATAGGAAAGGGAACTTACTGGAAATGGGAAAAGGACTGCTAAGCATGTGTAGAACGTTCTTCCCAGCTTCCTCCTTCCTTGCTGCCCTTAAAGACAACCATGCAAGGCCTTTCCCCCTGGTTTTAAGGACTTTTCCTGCTATCAGTACAGCAGTGGTTTTATCTGGAAGTTGTATCAGAGAATGAAGGAGTGTGGTATGTATGTGTATTAGAGATTGGAGGTGACATTGGTGATTCCAACATACTCCCTAAGGAATTCTTTATGTTACAATGGGATAATGAATATGGGGAACTGAGAGTAGCAGTTGCCTTCCCAGGTGGGTAGTTCTAGAGTCAGCTGGTGTAACTGAATCTTTATGGGCTTCAGCCTTAAAGTGTCTTGCTGGGATTTTAGTAGAAGAGAAGATATGCTCTTGGTTTACCCTGAGTACCACTGGATATCTCCTCACTGTTTACATATATCTGCTGGGTATTTATTCCCTGGAAAGCAGAGAGTGCCCCCTTAGCACCATGAATTTACCACTTTGTGTGGGGATGATCAGTCTGTTGCTTACCTGCTGGCCCATGAGCATGTCTCCCATTTTGTATTTGGAGTCGCATCACAGTGCCTGGCTCAGAGTGGACTCATGACAGGTGTTGGGTGAACTGTTGGCCGAAGGCCTGAATCAGCCTGGCCGAGATGTTTCTAGTGGTCCTGCCTCTGGGAGTCCTCTTCCTGGAATTCTCCTTACAAGCTGATGGTTGAGAGGCCTTCTCCAAACCTTTTCATGGTTTTCTCTACCAAGAAACCAACTTGAATTAAAATTTATGGAACGATCTTAGGGGAAAAAGTACAAAGATCTTTGTATCCAGGAAGCCTCTGGAAGAGTTTCTTTGGTGTCCATAATTCCTGTGAAGCAACATGGGCTAATTAAAGTTCATGTCTAGACACACCTCTTGTAAATTGCCCCAGAAATATTTCCCACTTCTGTCCTTGTTTCTCTGTTCTGGGGTTAGCCTGTTGCTCTGTTCTAGGATAGCTCTGTTTACCAGCTGTTCTGGGGATAGCCTGTTGCACTGTTCTAGGATAGCTCTGTTCTACCAGCTATTTGCCACAGGTAAAGGTGTAGGAACCATGTCTAATACTTTTCTGCTTTTACTGTGTGTTCCTTTACTGAATAACCACTAAACTCTAAAAGGTCTTTAATTTGTGTCAGTGATGAGAATTATTTGGTTTTATCCATTTTTACCATTTTCTTGCCAGATTCAGTGAATGAACAGAGGCAGTTGCTTCCTACCGGAAATGTTGGTTTCCTGGGGATTTTTTTTTTAATTCCTTAAATTAGTCCTTGACTTGGCATGACTGATGAAGCAAGCAACTGATTAATAAGAAGCAAAGCTGGGAGTTGAACAATTTAATTAGCTTCTGTCTTTGAGCCTTTAATGGAAACCATAACTTGATTATGTGGAGCTTTTTAGTTTTAAAAGTGGAACATTTTTTTGCAAAGGGAGAGTCTCAACATGTTCCTTAAAAACCCTAGTTAACCAAATGTCTGTTGAAAATATATGATATCCAGTATAGCAAAATAGCAAAAACTTAATAAAAAGCAACTTTTTTTTTAAGGAATGAGGAATTTTTTTTCATAGTGAATTGTTTGATTTTTTAAATGTTACTTAAATTAACAATTCATAAAATGGATAATGTTACATGCCACCTTCTATGTTTTATAACTTTTAGCAAACACTCATGAAATAAATGCTCACTGTATACATTAAATTTTAACTGAAGTAAGTAAGCAGCTCTTGCCTAGCCACTCTCCAGAACCTCCAGGGAACAAACACACAAAACCCTTAAGGACAAATCTTCACATTTAAGATTAGAGTTTCAGCTGGCTTCTTGTTTCTGGTTTCATTGTCTTTGTTTTTCTGCCTACCACATAGAAGAAAAGCTATGACCAACCTGGACAACATATTAAAAGGCAGAGACATTACTTTGCTGACAAAGGTTCGTCTAGTCAAAGCTATGGTTTTTCCGGTAGTCATGTATGGATGTGAGAGTTGGACTATAAAGAAAGCTGAGCACTGAACAATTGATGCTTTTGAACTGTGGTGTTGGAGAAGACCCTTGAGAGTCCCTTGGGCTGCAAGGAGATCAAACCAGTCAATCCTAAAGGAGATCAGTCCTGAATATTCATTGGAAGGACTGATGCTGAAGCTGAAACTCCAATACTTTGGCCACGTGATGTAAAGAACTGACTCATTGGAAAAGCCCCTGATGCTGGGAAAGATTGAAGGCAGAAGGAGAAGGGGACTACAGAGGATGAGATGGTTGGATGGCATCACTGACTCGGTGGACATGAGTTTGAGCAAGCTCCAGGAGCTGGCAATAGATGGGGAAGCCTAGTGTGCTGCAGTCCATGGGGTTGCAAAGACTTGGACACGACTGAGTGACTGAACTGAAGTGTATTTCACATATTCTGTCTTCAAAAAGACCTACACTATTGCTAGTTTGTATCATGACAAAAATGGCAATAAGCAACTGTTAATGCAACCACCATCATTTATCAACTGACTCATTGGAAAAGACCCTGATGTTGGGAAAGATTGAAGAAGAGGATGACAGAAGATGAGATGGTTGGATGGCATCACTGACTTGATGGACATGAGTTTGAGCAAGCTCTGGGAGTTGGTGATGGACAGGGAGCCTGGTGTGCTGCAGTCTATGGGGCTGCAAAGAGTCAGATGCAACTGAGTGACTGAACTGATCTGCCCACATGAGATCCATATCCTTATTTGCTTGAATCTTAGAAAAACATTTTCCTTTTCATATCTCACTTAGCAAATTATGATGACATTAATTCATGTATGCAACTTACTTTTATGTATTATTTGATTAACATTAAAATGAGGCTAAAAGACCAAGATAAATTAAAATTAAAAACTTCAATACCCAATAAACATTTCTTGAATTAAAAAAATTAAATGAGGAATGAAGTTAATGGAATTTCACAGAGAAGAATTGTGATATCAATATTTTTACTGTGCACACAGGCCAGAAAAAAAGAATGAGGAAGGAATTCATTACAGACACATGAATTCAGTCAGAAGGGGCCCTGTGGGAGACTGATTCTTATTATGATATCCTGGTTGGAAGGGAATGAAGTAGGGTTATTGCCAGTGTAGTCAATGACTTGATTTTTCTCTAGTGAATTGGCTTCAGTAGGTGACTTTATTTCTTTACATTATGCAGCTGGAAATGCGTATTGATTCATTTCCTTTTCATTTGAGGGTCAGCTCTATCAAAGATGGAGTCATAGAAATGCTGTGTTTGCTGAATATGAGCAAATGATTTAGTGTCTTTTTTTTGGTCTGAATGTTCCTAAGATTTTTAGAAGCCAAAGAAAGTTGAGTTCAATGAGATAGAAAATATACTTTGAATGCGTATATATGCATATTACTATTCTTTCAGTAATTCTGTCCCTAAAACCTGGAGCATTTTAATACAAATCTTTTATTTTAGAGATAAAAAAACCATAGAGGATTTTTGGTTCAAGGATATGTGTGGTTGAAAAATATTTTTTTTTAGGTTAAATACTAATTTAAGCAAAAACAATGGTATGGTTATTTTCCAAGGCAGTATTATTCTTCTTAAGACTTTAAATGTTTGTCCCATGGTACAGTTATTTTTTATTAGATGATTGTATTTTGTTTTACTATTGCAGATAATGTTCTATTCTTATTTTTGGTATAATTTTTTCTTAGAAATTATCTAACCAACTTTCTCATTTTATAGATGAGGTAACTGAGGCATAGAGAAATCAGGTGATTTGTTTTTGGTTTAATTGAAAATATTACTAAAATATTTTTAGTGATGCTCAACATCACTCATTATCAGAGAAATGCAAATCAAAACCACAATGAGGTACCATTTCACACCAGTCAGAACAGCAGCGATCCAAAAGTCTACAAGCAATAAATGCTGGAGAGGATGTGGAGAAAAGGGAACTCTCTTATACTCTTGGTGGGAATGCAAACTAGTACAGCCACTATGGAGAACAGTGTGGAGATTCCTTAAAAAATTGCAAATAGAACTGCCTTATGACCCAGCAATCCCACTGCTGGGCATATACACCAAGGAAACCAGAATTGAAAGAGACACGTGTATCCCAATGTTCATCGCAGCACTGTTTATAATAGCCAGGACATGGAAACAACCTAGATGTCCATCAGCAGATGAATGGATAAGAAAGCAGTGGTACATATACACAATGGAGTATTACTCAACCATTAAAAAGAGTACATTTGAAGCAGTTCTAATGAGATGAATGAAACTGGAGCCTATTATACAGAGTGAAGTAAGCCAGAAAGAAAAACACCAGTACAGTATACTAACACATATATATGGAATTTATAAAGATGGTAATGCTAACGCTGTATGCGAGACAACAAAAGAGACACAGATGTATAGAACAGACTTTTAGACTCTGTGGGAGAGGGAGAGGGTGGGATGATTTGGGAGAATGGCATTGAAACGTGTACTATCAGGTAAGAAATGAATCGCCAGTCTATGTTCGATACAGGATACAGGATGCTTGGGGCTGGTGCACGGGGATGATCCAGAGAGATATTGGGTGGGAGGTGGGAGGGGGGTTCAGGATTGGGAACTCATGTACACCCGTGGCTGATTCATGTCAATGTATGGCAAAACCAATACAGTATTGTAAAGCAAAATAGAGTAAAAATAAAAATTAAAAAGTAAAATAAAAACAGGTTACATTAAAAAAATATTACTAAAATAATATCTTCAATTACAGTATTTGAAACTCCCTCATAATGTTAAACTCTAGACTTAGATAATTTTGAGTAAAATGGTGTTAAATTTGTTTCCTGACATTTATAATATTAAGATCTTTAAGACAATAGATTTTTCCCTCTTTTAGGTACAAATATGAGATACCAGGACAGATAGCTGGTAAAGGTTTGATTTCATACAGTTTCCTTGTACTCTTATGTTTGTGCTAAAGTAAATTGCAAAAAAATACAACCACATACTCTTTTAAAATTAAAAATTAATTTGGGTGTGTTACAGGCAATTTAAAGGAATTTATAGCCATCATTTCTTTTAACAGGTTGAAGAAATATGGATACCAACACCACACTGGTCCTCAGCACTTGTTTTGCCAGCTTTTTCACCTTTCAGATTATTTTCCACGTTGTAAGTTATTGGTTTTCAGCAAAGATTTCTCCAGGTTTTAATAATCTCAACTTCAAAAAGAAGATTGAATGGAATTCAAGGTAAAGCGTATATGAAAATGTAATTGACTTAAAAAACCTAGTCTTATGAAACAAAATTACACATTTAAAATATTTCCAAAATTTCTTTTTCACTTAGTATTTAACAAAATCTTAGGTCAAATTTTTTGTTTGACATTAGAAGTAAAAGGAAAGAAAAGTGGATAGATCTTATATAAGAAACAGTTTTAAATTCTTATTCTGAAAGATGTTAGGGAAAGTTGAACTCACTAGGGAAGTGGTAAGTAGGCTGTGGCTAACAGTGCTGGAAGGCACTGTTTTGCATTCTCCTCTGAAATATTTATGATAACAAATACATGTTCTCTGGAAACGGTAACGAAAGTAATAGTAGTTGGGGTTGTGAATAGCCTAAATATAGTATTGGCTGGTTTAGCTCAACCTAGGGCATTAAACACTACACATCAGAGAACCTGGTGTACAGTTAGAACATCTGTGTCTCTCTTTTAATGAACTTTTCATTATAATTCAGAGCCCTCCAAAATCTATTCTTTTGTTATGTAATTTTAAAGTAAAATTTGCTTAAACATTTTTTTTAACAAAAATAAGAGGAAAACAAGTAAGACATCAAAGGATGTAGAAATCTACCAGTTTTAGTTAGTTGGTTTGCAAATTGTTTGTGTATATGCAACTTGTTAATCTCTCGAAGAGTTTCAAGTGGTAAACAACTTTGATGACTAGTTCACTTGCTTCAGAGCATTTCAGATGCCCAAGACCTCTGTGCGTTTGCAAACCTCAGTGAATTAGAGCAGCTATGGGATACTTCTTATTGTTATTTAGTTGAAGTTAATGCTAACTAGAAAATGAATTCAGCAGATCTCCAACATTGCTATAATTATTTTTCATTGAAATTTCCTTTTAGAATTAAAAACTTTTGCCAAAGTCTATTTATTTGAGAGTGGCCTTACAGGACCCGAAATGCCCCATCTTTGTTTGAGCCAAATTGTTTTGCAGGCACGCACTTTTATAACTCAAACTGGGAATAAGGCTAGTTGTTTTTCTATGCATCTTACACTGCTTGGTCTCGTTCATACATGTTACAGCTCTTCTCCCCAAAAGTTAGAACTGTTTCTCCACATATTTTTGAAAAATAAGAGGTATGATTCTTTTGTCTAAAGAATAGAACTGAAATGTTGTTCAAATGTAGGATACAAATGACACCATTATTTTGTAAAATCATTTCTAATGTGAAGATAGAATGGAAAAGAAAAGGATAAGAGATGGGGGGAGGGGACAAAAGATAGTGGGAAAGAAAAGGAAAGGGACATATTGGAGGACATACATTTTCTGCGATTAAATTTTGAACTATTTTCATTTTCTCTTCAACATGATTAGGGTGAATAAACGCATTTGAATCTTGGGGAGCTGTAAGCCAAAGAAATAGGGAGGTTTCAGATAGATTGAAGCAAAGATAAAAATGAAATAAAATGATGAAATGGAAAAATACTTAGCATTATTCAGTCTTATCACTGCCAATCTATGAGACATGGGATCACCATTTAGGAAACTGAGTTCCTATTTGAAAAAAATCTGGAATTATCTAAGATGCATTATGCTATTCAAATGGTATCCTCTTTCTTCACATTTACTCCTCCCACTCCACCTTATTGTACATGGGACTCAAGCTGTAAGGTGGAGAATGCAAAGAAAGAAAAGCAGTTGGTTTTTGAGTACATGTATATATACATGTATATATATGTGTGTGTGTATATATATCTTGAAAGACTTCACAAGTGGCACTAGTAGTAAAGAACCTGCCTGTCAATGCAGGAGACATAAGGCACATGGGTTCAATCCCTGGGTTGAGAAGATCCCCTGGAGGAGGGCATGGTAACAAAGTCTAGTATTCTTGCCTGGATAATGCCATGGACAGAGGAGCCTGGTGGGGTAGGCAGAAAAACTCTCCATAAAATTCATATCTGAGAGATAACAGTTTAATTAATTATAAGTGAGAAAATCTTATACATAATTGTTACTTTTTTGCAAAGTTGCATACTTATTGATATTATTTATCTTATATAATTAAATGAATTCATTATTTCCATTTGCTTTCCTATGACATGGAAAGTCCTGTTATGCTGAAATATTCCTAATTTTTAAATGTTCTTTTTTAAAATATAACTCTTTTGTCTGATGGAGCTATATCATTTCTATTGGTCATACTCATACTACTTGTGAGTGATTACATCAGTAACTTTAAATTACTATTCTAAAATGGTCATTATTTCCTTAAACAAAAAACCCACAAACATTTCTTTTTAAATTTCTTTGAAAATTTTAAATATTTTATTTATTTTTTTTAAGACCTTGAGGAATCTACATTCTGCTTTGCCAGGAATCTGGTTTTAAAGAATGAAATATGAAATTCTTACTAATAGAAGTTTCTGAATGTATAGGCTTTTAATACAGAATAGCATATAAGCATAGGGTGTTTGTTTCTTCTGTTCATTATAGTGGGAGTTATTTGATCCAAGTACCATGTAACTTTTCTCTCATGAATTATATGTTATCTCCATCAGTTGAGGGCTTGCAGTTCTTCTCTTTTACCATGAAACATCTCAGCAAAGAAGGGAATTTGAGGCCTGAGTATCAGGAACAAAAATTTAGATGTTTTTTCCAAAAGGGAACTTTGATAGATAATTACCAAGCAGTACCATGGGTTAGTAAGAAGTTATGCTTTTTCCTTTAGTAGAATTTTTGAATGTCAACAGAAAACTGGTTGTATGATTATTTAGATGGAGTGCTTTACTTGACATCGAGGAACTTACAGTTTTATCTTGCTATGTTCAAGTGGAATACAAATGTACTTGATGTGAAAATTCCAGACTTCTAAACCAGGTTAATGGGATTTATTATCACATTTCAAAATGATATTTTGGTATTACAGAGGGCTCAGTACCTTTAACTTAGACTCTTCAAGCATTTAAAATATAATTTGATTAATTTGATATTCTTGCTAAAGATCACATAATTTATTAGATCAACTATATTGATTTTTCAAATTGCATGAATTTTTTCGTATCAACTTTTATATTGGTTGATATATTTCACTTTGAAAGATTTGTGGTTGTACTGTAGAGAGATTCATTGCACACCATTAATTTCTACTCCTGACGCCTGTGCTGAACTCAGTCGTCCAACTTCTTATGACCCCGTGGACTGTAGCCCACCAGACTCCTCTGTCAGTGGGATTTTCCAGGCAAAAATACTGGGGTGGATCTCTGTTTTCTACTCCTGGGGATCTTCCCAACCCAGGGATCCAACCACATCTCTTCTGTCTCCTGCATTGACAGGTGGATTCTTTACCACTGCAATTAATTTCTAAAAACTGTACTATTCCTCTCATCTTTTATTCTAATGAAGAGAAGAGAAATTTCACTACTCATAAATGTTTTTGTTTTGTAAGTAAGTGTATAGTGTCCTGTATACAGTTCTGTAAGTAGGATATCTTGGAGCTTGGTTAAGTCATTAAATGTTTAACAAGATACGTTCAAAGAAACTGATGTTTTTCAGCTAAAAGCAATTCCTTCTATAAAGAAAATTTGGTCTGGATCCTGTGAACATTTTGTTTTCATTTGGGCATTTCTTTTAAAAAGATTCTTCTGAATGAATTCATAGCCCTCCATTTTCATAACAGTGATAAAGAGACACTAGTAATCAATACTTACCGTAGCTATCTCACAGATTGCTTAAAAGAATCAAGTATAATAATGTGTGTATTAAAACTGAAATCTCCAAGGGAATACATTTTCACTTCACAATCCATTCCAATTCTGATCCATGGATGTGGAGTTCATTAAGGCTAGTAGATTTGAAAGTCCTTCAGGTCTGATTGGAGCAGGAAACTATTCTCTCAGTGATGGTGCTGGGGATGAAGCAGGGTGCAGGGTTGTGCGCTTACCAATTGCCACCTGTTTGCACAAGACTGTCAACGTATCATTAGCTATTCTTCCCCTTTAGACCCTTTAACCAATATGTGGTTCATCAATAGTCTAGCAGGAAATTGTAGACCTAGGCATCCTTCTTGTTATCGATTCCAAAGTAAAGTTATGGCC
Source organism: Neotragus pygmaeus (assembly GCA_006410875.1). Lineage (NCBI taxonomy): Eukaryota > Metazoa > Chordata > Mammalia > Artiodactyla > Bovidae > Neotragus > Neotragus pygmaeus. Next base: position 5,120,097 of record SJYV01011337.1, read on the forward strand.
CTTGGATTTCTAAATAGCCATTTTGTATTATACTCTCAGATGTACTGCAATCCTATATTTAAATGCTTCCAGATTTAACTTCTTCAGAGTGTTAAATGTCTTGCCAGAATTAGTTAAAATTTATTGCACAGAATCTAAAATCTTTATGTGTATTTCATCTCATTTCAGGGTGGTATCTACTTGTCATTCTTTGGTGGTTGGGGTTGTTGGCTTGTATATTTTCTTGTTTGACGAGGCTGGTATTGCTGATCCACTTTGGTAAGCTGTTTCTTTCTAATATCGTCAATTTGATTTATGTTTTGATATTAATTATTAATAAGAACATCTCTTTACTGTAAAACAGAAAGCGTACTGATGGTGTATGGTTTATTTAAATGCTTGTGTTCAGACTTGTTTCAGCAAGGTGCATTAGAATGATTTATTTTAGATTTGAATACAAATAATGAGGGCCATTTTGCATTAGTATTGCAATTGCTATCCAAAACAGAATATGATAATTATGTAAACATGTATACTGTGTGAGTGAAATCAAGTTATTATAACCACTGTTTTGAGCAAAAATGAGTTGTTATTGAGATAGAATAGTCAACTTGGATAAACAGCACTTCGTCTTCAAATTTATGTTTGACCCATCCTTCAATTTCAAAGATAGGAAAATGAGAATTATAGATGTCCCTGTGAAATGAGTTTAATACCACATGAAATGATTTAAAGCATGAATAGTAACTGTGTTCAGCCATAATAGGATTATTTGTAAAGTGTTCTTTTTGGAGAATTTAAATATCTTTCCAATGGCAGAAATTTTACAAACTGTAATTCCTGGCACTATATGAGAAGCTTTAGTTCAGCTTAGTTTGAGAGACTGTGTTTTGAGAGTACACTGGACAAGGATGTGATAGTCATGGCTCTGAGGGATGTGGGGCGATTTAACCAGGTCTTTTGATTGTTTCTATTTGACTGAAGATGTTGTTTTTTACTCATAAATATGAATCTATGCTAGTCAGAATTATACCAGTTTGGGTAAATTTTCATTGAGAAGATCTTTTTCAAAGTGAATTAATTTAGTGAATTTAATTCTTTGACCAGGTTTTAATGCAGTCTACCTGAATAATTGCTACTTTTTCCCATCACGATTGTCAATAGAACCAGTTCTTTTGGGAAGTAAATTTTATAACACAGATTTGATTCATTGACCAATTTGTCCTGAACAAATTTTTACCTATTATACATTTTGATACTTTAGCATTTTTTGGTACTGTAGTTTATTCCAGATCTAATTTTCCTGGATCATATTTAGAAATGAAAATTTGTAAAGAAGACATAACTTCTACTAAATATTTCCATTTGTAGTTTAGCTGTTATCAGTTTTACTTAATGTTCACTTTACCAGTAATTCATCTTATAAGTCAGATAAAGGACTGATAATTTGTATTTGTTCCTTGGAACCTAGGTTAGGGCAAAAGGGTTGAAACAACAGGATTAAATTGTCCTGTTCTGACCATTTTCTAATGTATGCATGCCCAGTTGCTCAGTCGTGTCTGACTCTTTGTGACTCCATGGACTATAGCCTGCCAGGCTCCTCTGTTTGTGAAATTTTTTCAGGCAAGAATATTGGAGTTGGTTGCCGTTTTCTCCTCCAAGGGATCTTCCCAACCCAAGGATTGAACCCACGAATCTTGCACTGGCAGGTGGATTCTTTGCCACTAGCATCACCTGAGAAGCCTTTCTAATATGTGCTAATAGGGAAATCTCTCCAGTCCTCAGAAAAGTGAGAATGCTAACATATTCAACATATTGCCTCTATATCAGGCAGGCTAGATTATTTCTTGAGCCTGTTTGAGCCTCTGATTCAAAATAGGAATCAAAACAACAGCCAGCATCTGGAACTACATTTTAGTCCTTTCAAAAACAAACCATACAAGAACATACTTATAAAATGTTATTTTCATAAAACTTTTGGCTAATAAATATAAGAAATTATGATTATTGAAATTAGAAGTATTATCATAGCTAACATTAATACCTTGTACAAATGATTGATAGGTTACTGTTTGCTGCCTATAGAAAGCATTTATATTTAAATCTCAATAGAAAAATTAGTAGCTGTCATCTATAACCATGTGCTAAAAAAAGAAACCTATTGTTTTTTTTTTAATTTATAGGGGCGCTACATCTCTTGGGACAGTGAATATTGCTATTGCTTCAGGCTATCTCATTTCTGGTATGTGATATGTTGTTCATATCTGTCTGTTTCTTTTTAAACTGCTTATGGAATTATGCAAAGAATACAGAGTCAATGCTTTAGGTTTGGTTATTTGAGAAGTAGCTTTTAGGACCCATACTGAGGGAAAAAATGTCTGCTCCGATGATAGGATATGAAACATTTTTCATGGTGGCTCTGTAGTTCTCAAAGTTTAGAGCTGTAGAGTGAAGCCTCAGTTAAACCTGGAGTGTTTTTTTTTAACTAGTGATTGTCCCTGTTTGGACTAAAGTTGCTCAGGTGCAATCACCATGCAGCTAATGAAGTCTGAGCCTGAGAGTCCTCATCTCACAGGCACTTGAGACGTGCTTCCATGGTCATGGTTTTGTATTGTTTGGGTAAAATCTGCAAAAGTAAACTATTTTAGTTGTAATCAGTTAATATCATGGAGTCTTTCTGCTTCACATTTCCGTCTGTCATATTTCATCTCATGTTGGATGAGATTGGAGTAATGGTCTTAGAAAATGTTCTGCCATCAAGAAGAGAATTGTAACCAAAAAATTAGATTAAACCCAAACACAGTAATTTATTAAAGGAAAAGATATATTTGGGATAGAAATAATGAATAGGCTATTGGATTATTTGATGGCCCACTTAAAAGAAGAGTGAATCATGTGGACACACTGGGAAAATGCTCATTTGGCACAAAATTCTGTCATTGACAAGGTTAACACAAAATTTATAATATGCTTCATACACTGGTTAATGACTATTGTCAATTCAGAGAGTAGTTATAACCCAGGAAATCTGTACAAAAGGAACTTGAAAAAGGTTTACTCAAATAAGGTAATAATTCAAAAAACTTAAGAATAAGGATTATGAACTAAAACAAAATTTTTATACCAAGCTAGATGAAAAGTGAATTATTTTATTCTCTCTATAGAAAATATTATGAAACCATTATCTTAATATAAGTTGGTGATCAAAGAGTATATAGCTGAAATATAGGGAAAATGCATTTAGAGATGTATAAAGGGCAGTAAATTACTAACACTTTTAAATTTTCTTGGTTTCCACATTTATGGTACTTTTTTTCTCTCCTGAAAATTTATAATTTGATAATTTATTTTATCTTATGTATATAGTCACACCTAGTTTTGTGTTAGTAATTTTTATTTTTATAAAAGAAGCTCTCCATGGTATAAGCTTCAAACCCTTAAAACCTGGTTTCTATCCATGATAACCATTTGTTTCCATGTCTAAATTTCATGTTTAACCATTTGGTAAAGAAAATAGTTGTGTTCAAATTTTGAGACATTTGTGTTTTGTTAGAGGAAACAATTTTCTGAATCACAGTACTGATTTAGAATTTAAAGAAAATCAATGCCTTGAGCTCTTTTTAAAGATCTCTTTTTAATAGCTATAGTTCTTGTCCTTTTTTTTTCCTATTCTGAATTAATATTTAATCACATTCTTTGTTAATTTTTAAATTTTTTTGCTGAATTTGTGTTATAAATAAGTTGGTCATTTTATACCTTCCGGGAACANTTTTTTTTCCTATTCTGAATTAATATTTAATCACATTCTTTGTTAATTTTTAAATTTTTTTGCTGAATTTGTGTTATAAATAAGTTGGTCATTTTATACCTTCCGGGAACATCTTAATCTCTGAGTTATATACTGATAAAAATCAGTAATTTAAGCTTGTTTTACAATTATTTTTATTCAATAATATTTTTGTTTCCCTGGAAACAAGTTATTCATTTATACTTTTAACAAATACATTATATAACTATATGCCAGGCACCGTTATGGATGCCCCACTTGGTGCTTATCCTAGAGGAGTCGCAGCAGTGTGAAGGAGATAGCCTCTGGAGGCACCAGCTTTATGGTAAAAGGGTAGTTGATCTCCCGATGTATGAGACAAGTGCTGAGGGCTCAGAGTGCATTGTGGTGAACTGTCAGGAGAAAGAGTTAAATACATTTGAAAAATGATGAAGCTTTCTTCCTATGTAATATATTACTTTTCCTTCTTACAGATTTGTTGATTCTCATTTGGTATTGGAAAGTGATTGGTGATAAGTATTTTGTAATTCACCATTGTACAGCGCTGTATGCATACCACTTTGTACTGGTGAGTGCTAGGATTTTCAGCAGTCTGACAAACAGATAACACTGGGAGTAATGACTCAAGGATGAAAATAAATCTAAACATACAATTCTTAATTTATAAAGGTCAACTCCATATGCATTCAGGGATCACTCTTGCAATGTTATCTTGTATATCAACAAAAATAATACCTTTACTTGTGTATTTTATTAGTGAGTATATCTCTGGATTCATAAATTTTGAGAAAGGCAAATGATCCCAATTTCTTGAATGTTCACTGAAAACCTTTAGGATCATGTGGCTCTTAATGTTTGTCTGTCTTTCTAGATGCTTTTATGTTTTAACAGCCAAAGCTACATATAGATTCTAATATAACCAACTAAATGTTTCTTTTCTATTTAATCTCATGTATAATTCCATGTAAATGCGTGAAGTGAAGTGAAAGTCGCTCAGTGATGTCCAACTCTTTGTGACACCATGGACTAAACAGTCCATGGAATTCTCCAGGCCAGAATACTGGAATGGGTAGCCTTTCCCTTCTCCAGGGGATCTTCCCAACCCCTCTGGATCTTCCCAGAGATTGAGCCCAGGTCTCCTGCATTGCAGATGGATTCTTTACCAGCTGAGCCACAAGGGAAGCCCAAGAATACTGGAGTAGGTAGCCTATCCCTTCTCCAGCAGATCGACCCAGGAATTGAACCGGGGTCTCCTGCATTGCAGGCAGATTCTTTACCAACTGGGCTATCAGGGAAGCCCTATAAATACATAATTGCACTTAAGTGGCCTACAGAGTGGGGTGGGAGTGAGGGGGGGAAGTATTGCTCAGAGACTTCAAGACTGAGCTAATAGAGGATCAGCAAATCTAATGTAATGTCCAGCACTAATGTACATTTTTATTTCTAAGATTATTTTTCTACATTATACATTTGTAAATTAGCAATTTTATATCCTTTGCATCTCCTCAGTCAATTATTTTTTAGCCTAGATATACCACCAAACCCAAGATAGGTATTAGGAAATAATAGACATATGTAAACTAAAATAGTATAAATTTTGTGTAATACATGTGGTATACACTTCCATGTTTTCTCTGTTTTAAGACATAAATGTAACCATTGGCTTTTTTTTTTTTCTTATTTGGTGTTACTAAAATATGCATATTAGTGGACATTTGCAACTGTTTTGAGGTCTTTTTAAAAAAACTCATACAAATGTATGTTAATAACATTCTTCCATTTTTCTTTATATTGTCCCACACAAAGATAGCTGATAAATAAGACATCAATTCATCATTCTGCAAGAATAAGATATAGCAAAGCATCTCTTTATATCACTCATTTGAAGTCATGAATCTAAGTAATTAATGTAAAAGTTTTAAAAACTATGCTGGTTTTAATGTTGTTTATAATGCTTATATATCCCAATAGGTATCCACAATTGGTTTATTTTCTGAAACAATAGGTTTTTTTTTTTTACTGGCATTTCCTAATGTTTATTTCCTTGTCTTCCTTTTTAGATTTTAATAGATTATAAGCAATTATAACATATAGGCTTCTACTTTTTAAAGGTCTTAGACAGTTGGAATATACGCACTTTGCTTCCTAAACACTTTTGCTAAAAAGACATAAAAACTGACTACCTAATATTGGTTAATTCAGGGAAGAATGTATGTGGATACCTGTTTGAGTTTAATATCATGCAGCAGGTTAGAAGTATGGTTTCTGGACATAAGTCACAAATAATCATTGTGCTATGAGAAGAACATAGACTGGTGAAGGATAACAGGTCACTTACATGCATTTGTAAATGTGACTAGTATGAAGTATTGTTCTCTCTTGACCACTGAAGTCACAAGCTTGGCAAGTGGCTGACTCTACATAGGTTGGCAAGTTGAATATTTCATTATGTGGGATGCATGCTGTGTTCTTTTTGAACTTTTATGCCTTTATAAAAATGTCAGTGACCTAAATGCTGGATTTTTAAAAAAGAAATTAACTATTGCCTTTTTTAGTAAAGTTGATAAGATTAACAGCAATATTTTTCAAGAGATAGTTGCTTTTTTGATATGCCTTCCTATGTTCTATTGAAATAAATTTATAAATTTATTTCATTCTATGAAATAAATGAATGGTATGAAATAAATTTATCTAATTAAAGTGAAGCTATTCATAGGGAAAGAAAATAGAAACAAAATTGATGAATTAACACATGTTTATAGAGATCCTATGTCATTTATAGATCTTACATTTACTATTTGAGTATAAGGAAAATTTTCCATGTGGTGAATTCTCAGATCACTTGCTTACATTTTTAAGTAAAGCTAACGAAATACCAACAGCAAGTACTACTATTCTTATTTCATATAAACTTTTATGAAATTGTTACCCCTTATGCAATGAGAATTGATACTTGGAAAGTACTTTGACTTGATACTTCTGAAGCTATTTAAGCTGTTTATTTTCTAATTGGAACTAAATAAAAAAGTGAAGAATGGAGGCTAATTACCTATAGGTTTTAAGTGTATGCCCTGCTGAATAGTTATGTAAGTAACAACTTTACTTTATCTGATATAATAAAAGTCAGATTGTCATGAATTTAGTGTATTGTAGGTTGTAAAAAGGTTTATCGTTTAAGAGGTTTTCTTTCTTCTGCTTACATAGGCAGGTAAAAAATTTCTATAGTTTTTTTCCTGATATTTAACTTTCATCCCTTGGGCAGGATACTCATAATCAGGGAAAATATGGCAGGTTAATCTCTTATCATAAAGGAAGTGACACATTTATGCTTTAATATCCTATTTTTAGGGATAAACCACCCTCTTTGTACTCCATTTCTGACTTCTTGGGTAGCCTTACTTTTCTTGTGTTCCTTGTGAATCACTGCCTCCCCTCAAGAAAACCAATGAGTTATAATATATTTGGAAAACTTTCAAACTTGATACGAAATGACTGAGTCTATGCATACTTTGCCACCTCTTCTGCATCATTCCACTACCTTAGGATCTAATCATTAAACCATTCTACTGCAATTTAGGAAGAACATTTGGTTTCAGATGCCATTTGTTACATTTATTTCATGGTTGTGTCATACTTCAAGGGTGCAGAGTTTTGGTTTTTGTTTACTATTTTACTCCAGTATCTATATTTTAAAAACATATTGCCAACAATTACATATGAAGTGGTTTTAAAAAATGAGATTTAGTGTTTAAGATAAGATAAAGTTGTAATTTACATTAGGAGACAAGAAGTAGAAAAATACTGATCTTATATTTAGTCTAAAGAAAAATTTCCACAATGCCATGGAATAAATGCTATGACTCACTAACATTTTATAATTAACAGTGTTTAAAAAAAAACTATTGTTTTTTTAAGATTATTTTAATAATGTTCCCTATTCTCAATTCTTTCTTTTCCAGCTGAGCCACAAGGGAAGCCATTCTCAATTATGGAGTTCCCTGGTGGCTCAGAAGGTAAAGAATCTGCCCATTGCTTGCACTGTGGGAGTCCTGGGTTTGATCCCTAGGTCAGGAAGATCCCCTGGAGAAGGAAATGGCCCTACTCCAGTGTTCTTGCCTGGAGAATTCCATGGGCAGAGGAGCCCGATGGGCTACTGTCCATGGGGTAGCAAAGAATGGGATACAACTGAGCGACTAAGCACATCAAATGACTGAAGCAAAGTTAGGAGGAGGAACTAATAATGTGTCAGATGATGTATTTTATATTTAAATGTTTCAGGCTGGAATAATAAGCTGAAACAAATAAATGGAACTTAATAGCGAGTGACTGAACTGAACTGAATAGTGATGAATGTCAAGGTTTGCATTTGAGTTTGACAGTGTATAAAAAGAGGGAAATAACCTGGAAGTAGCAGATGACCACAATTGTAGGTGCACCAATAGCATATCCATCTGCTAAAATAGGAAGTTTTTAAATGTGTACTCTATTAGGGGAGGTTTGATATCCAGTTCAAACAAATTACAGTTTCCTGATTAGACCATACCCAAAGCCTCTGGAGTCTTTGAAATTGCCTTTGTCCAGAGGTGAGCTGCAAGATAGCTGTAGAGGAGAGATTAGATTAGGTAACTATTGTCCCAGAATAAACAACTGAAGAACCCAGAGAGGTCAGCATAGAAGAGATAAGTTGTAGGACATCTATGTGGTTTTGAAATGTCCTTAGAAATGTGAAACGACTATTCAGTGGAAGAGGAATTAGACTTACTCTGGTTTAACTCAGACGTTGGAACTAGGACCAAAGGGGATGGTATTGAGAGGTAGGGGAGACTTCTCTTTTACGAAAGAGACATCCCCAATGAATAGAAAATTTTAACAGCCTTTTAAAGTGATTCTTCTCCATAAGGTATCTTCGATCAGATAGGTATAAAAATGAATCTAATAAGCAGAAGCTTTAGGTAGGAGCTTGTAATAAATTATCTTTAAAATTCTATTCTAATCTGAGATTCTGCGATTCAGTTGTTTTGATGAAATTATTGGATTTATTCCTAATACGGAGAGCTAAGCACTGGGCAAGTAAGGATAAGCTACATTTTGTCACCAAGTTCTTAAGTAAGGAAGGGGTGCAAGCAGCTGGTCTGCAAATCCATTCACTTCCTTGGAAGAAAGGGAGGGGGAGAAAGAAGGCAAGTGACCCAGGTCTAGTCTCCTCTCAACTGGACCTTTAAGTAAATAGGGTATGTACTGTTAGAAGAAGGTGATCTTAACTCTGAAATGCCCTTAGCCTATTTATTCCTGGCTAAGGATGTGCTGTAGTAAAGAGAAGCCAGGCTCTGTGAGGCCTGGCTCCTTGGAGAATGTCATATAGGCTCTACAATACTTTTAGAGGCATAACATGAGGACGTTTTATAAGATAGACTCCTATTGCTGTGTGAGGAACTTTGAAAACCTCACCTAGTAGAGCCTTCACTTATTTGGGCCAGAACTGCTTGTTCAACACAGAAAGGACCTGGCTTGCTAACTGCCCTTCATATCCCAAACCTCTCTCTGCTTCCTCTGCATTAATCTGATAGATAGCCTCTCTGCTTGTAGCAATTAGTAAAGCTTAACTCTTGGTAAGATCACTGTTTCCCAGGAGCCTGATTTGGCAACCTAGTCCAGTGTGTTACCTCAAACCTTCAACTCTGCCTTGTAAGTAAATCATTAAAAAGTTTAAATGATTAAAGTGAAGCAAACAGTAATTGAATACATGGTAGAATTTGTTCCCAAATCTCATTTCTATATTGATGGTGCTTTAAAAGGGCTTTCTTAGATCATGGAAATGACCTAAGATTCTGCGTCAGTTCAAAAATAGCCTAGACAAAGTACCTCCTAATTGCTACAGTAGAACATAGTCAGTTTTATACAAAGCCCAGTTGGGATGCCCATAATGACCTCACACCAATTATACAGCCCTAGTGGTGGGAAAATGTGTCCATCCCACTCCACACCATTGATAGTGGCACAATATTTAGCATCATGCTAGCTGTAATAGGTGCATAATAATTTTATTTATCTTTCTCCCTCACCTTCTAAATTCCTGACCCTAGCAGTTCTTGGCTATTGGAAAATTAAATTTCTCGTGATAAGAAAATCTAGATTTTCATAATCACTGGCTGAAAGAAGAATTTTCTTTAAGCTCTAGAAGGGATCAGACAAATCGTATTTTGTTTTCTCTCACAGAGTCATGCAGAGTCCATGGCCCGTATGAATTCTATTATAGACAAAGCGCCTTAAAGGTAGACGCCAGAAGTAGAAATGCCATATTGACCTAAATAGCAAAGAGAGTTTACTCAGTTGTGAGTTTGCTGTAATTTATTACAGTAAAGTATCAAAATGTATAGTTTATTAGATCTGGATTAAATCTGTCCTCTTAATAGCATCTTATATTTTAGTAGGTTTTGTTGATGGGGTAGGGATAAGGTAACAAGGAATTATATGTAACCTGAACCTTATCTAATGGCTTCCTCTGCCTGTGGAAGCCTCTGCCACACGTGATGCTCACTCTCATGGGTGGATTGTATTAAGCAGGTTACAAGTTATTGATGTACAGGATCAGAAAATATGGAAGCCAGGCTACTGAAGCATAGCTCACTGGCTCACAATGGTTTTGAACTAAGGAGTTGGGGGGGGGTAAGGAATAAGAATATGATAGCTACCTAATTAAATACCATAAGTCACAAGATTTAAATATAGGAAACTATTTTTAAAAATTCAAGGGACTTCCCTGGACCTTATCAACTTTGTATTTTACTTTTCACAGAATTGTTGCNCACGGCTCATTGTACAATTGTATTTACCTTCATTGTCTTCTGGGCATCACTCACATGCTCCATTACTGCCCAGAGAACATTTCAGTTCATGTAAACAAAAGGGGTTGCTTTTTCATGTTCTTCTCATGGAACAGCAATAAGCTCTTTCAGAATTAAGGAAACCAGCAGTTTCCAGGTAAAGTTCTGAAAGGCTCTGCCCCTAAAGTAGTTGTAATTTATAAACTATTGGGGAAATGAGATGAGAGGCTGATGAAACAAACTCTTCCCAACTGATTTCACATTTCAATTTGATCAATAAAGCATTTAACAAAATTTGAGTTTGGCATGGCAAAGGGAGATACTGAGCAAAGCAGCAACAGAGAAGATCTTCATGATACATACCTCCAGACCCCCAGCCTCACACCTTTAGCATAATCAAAATGGAATGACTTCTACTTTTATTTAACAGGGAAATTTCATGAACATAAAAATATGCCAAGTTTCCTGGAAGTCACATTGCAACTTACCTCTGCTGCTGCTGCTAAGTCGTTTCAGTTGTGTCCAACTCTGTGCAACTCCATAGATGGCAGCCCACCTGGCTCCCCCATCCCTGGGATTCTCCAGGCAAGAACACTGGAGTGGGTTGCNGAGATACTGAGCAAAGCAGCAACAGAGAAGATCTTCATGATACATACCTCCAGACCCCCAGCCTCACACCTTTAGCATAATCAAAATGGAATGACTTCTACTTTTATTTAACAGGGAAATTTCATGAACATAAAAATATGCCAAGTTTCCTGGAAGTCACATTGCAACTTACCTCTGCTGCTGCTGCTAAGTCGCTTCAGTTGTGTCCAACTCTGTGCAACTCCATAGATGGCAGCCCACCTGGCTCCCCCATCCCTGGGATTCTCCAGGCAAGAACACTGGAGTGGGTTGCCATTTCCTTCTCCAATGCATGAAAGTGAAAAGTGAATGTGAAGTCACTCGGTCATGTCTGACTCTTAGCAACCCCAGGAACTGCAGCCTACCAGGCTCCTTTGTCCATGGGACTTTACAGGCAAGAGTACTGGAGTGGGGTACCATTGCCTTCTCCGAACTTACCTCTAAAAAACTACACTTTATTAGGCTTTGTCATGGTGTCAAAAAAGAATATCCACAAAGATCTGTAAAAGCTCTTAAAACACTCCTTCCTTTCCCAACAATGATCTGTATAATAACAGCTTTTCTTCACACACTGACACAGAAATAACATAACACAACAGAATGAATGCAGAAACAGAAATGAGAAACTGTGTGTCTTCATTAAGCCAGATGTTAAGGGGATATGCAAAAATGCAAAAAAACCCACTCTTATCCTTAGATGTTTCTGTTTAGGAAAATATAGTCATTTTTGGTTTAAAAAAATAGGGTTTTTGTGTTAACATTTCATGGGTTTGTCCATTATTTTGAGATGATTATAAATATTTTTATAGCTTGTGTTTCAAGCTCTAATAAAGCTCTGATATGCTAAATATCACTATCAATAAATGTTGCCCATATAAACAAAGCTCTTTGGGGTGTTCAGGAATTTTTAAGAATGTAAAGCAGCTCCAAGAGCAAAGTTTGAGAACAGTCGATGTCTAAGTTCTTGTCCAACTTTTTATAATGAGAGTTGGCAATGCTGGTCTACAAAGATCTTTTTGTCAGTTCCAATTACAGAAAAGTCAAGATGTTTAAGGAATCTTTGAGGAGTCCTGGAAGGGTTTCCACACCAGCCTGCTAGTCAAGTTCCAAGTTTAGTCCCTTGACTGAAAGCTTTTCCATGGTCTCAGCCAAGTCTGTCCAATGGGGCAGAGGCTTAGTCTTACTAACCCTTCTCCCAAGCAGCCCCTTTTCCTTTTAAGGAAGGAATCTCTATGCCTAGGTGATTGTATCAGGGAGGGGCATGCACACTTCAGTTCCCAAGGACACACTTCCTGTGAGGTCCATCTTTTCACACAGGTTTTCTCTAACTCCACCTTCAGATAAGGGCTATTTCAAGAGCAGACACAAAGCAAGTCCCAGCCTCCTGCTCTATTCTGTAGGAACTAGTGAAGAAATGAAACTATGGAAGGATTTCCCTCTGAGAAACACTGTGCATCTCTGTGGATTCCTTGAGGTGATGAGCTGGAGCTGGAGGATGTGCTAGCAGGAGGCCCCATGCACCCTATCGCCAGATCCTGCAGGGTCCACCCCATCTGTTTGCTCATATATACCTTATATGATATATATATACCTATATTTGAAAATATGTCCCCCAGAGGGATGTTTAATGGACATTAGTTTCTTTTCAGATCCTGATCTTCTTCTACCAATTTTTTCTTTTTCTTCTTCTGTCCTGGGTAGTCGTGTAGACTTGAAGACCCATTGGCTGACGTGGTCACAGAGAAAAAAAGAATGAAGGCTCCTACCTCTGAGTGAGGGCAGGTGACAGATGAATGGAGCTCCTGGGGATTGTGTGTAAAGGGATACACCTGCTGAAGGTGGTTAACAAGAGATGTATTTCTATACAGGGAACTGCCATAAATCAGAAAGAGATAAAAGCATTTAAAAACAACAAAGCAGGCCATATTTTTTGAGTAATTGAGCCCAGTTTTAGAAAACAAGAAATGTCTGTGTCTTTCCTTGTCTTTCAACCATTACTTTCTGTTTGGTTAAGCTATACAAACACCAGGACTCTGATGTAAAAGACTTTTCTTTTGTGCATTGCACATAAATGTCTTTAATCTTTTGAATTAGGAATTTATTGGTTGGGTCTTCTAGGGTAAATTCAATGAAGTTCTGAAATGTTTTCCTCCAAAAAGAAAGAGAGGGAGGAGGCAGAGAAGGGTCAGGGAGGCTCAAACCTTAACCCTCACCCCCAAGAAAAATGTTTTACTGGCACAAGAGAGTAGGGGAGAATCCAGCTGGTCTTTAGCCAGATGAAATCTGGGACCCAGAGGCATGTGCCTTGGGTCAGACCAGGGTAAAGGGACTGCAGTGCAGGTGACCAGTTGCAAATGAAGGTCTTTCCTTGGGATTTCAACAGCAATAAGCAAACAAGCTCATGAGACAAGGGTTAAGCCTCAGGGCTGTGCTCTGCCCATTGGCTTGGTCCTTCATTCTTCTGACCCTTTCTACAATGCCTCGGTCAAGGCCACATCACAGTCTGGCAGTTCCCCATGGTTGGCCCATGACTTGGGGTTCAGCCAATTCCCCTCCCTTCCATGGGCTCCCGAAGACTGATAGGAGGAGCCCCATGAGCAGCTGGGAGACAGAGTGAGCAGAGGCTGCTGTTTCTGTGTTCTTTTCTGTCCCCCTCCTGCCATAACCACTCCCTGCCTGATCCCAGCATCGGCTCTTCTAGCCCCACAAAAAGATTTCATGTGGAATGAAGGTCTCTAGAAGGCAGTTGAACCCATTAAAGTTTTGCTTGGCTGTTTTCACATGAGGGGTAAAGTTATAATGAAATTTAACTGAATGAAATTGAATGAAATTTTAATACCTGAAAAGGTCTTTATCTTAAGACTCTCAGAACTTGCATTTTCCCCTCCCCCTGGAGTTTTCAAAACATAACTCTCTGTGAGATGTCACCTAAAGGACTGCTGGGAACTGGGTGTATGGGTTTGCCAGAGCTGCGGTAACAAACACCACAGACTGAGCAGCTTAAACAGTAGCAATGTGAGGTCTCTCATTTTTAGTGGGCAAAACTGAGAAGTCTGAGATCAAGGTGTGGGCACAATTACTTCCTTCCACATCTGTGAATTTGTTTGTCCTCCCTCCCAGCACCTGGTGGTTTGCTGGCCCTGTTTGGGGCTCCCTGGCTTGTCAACATATCACCTCCATCTCTGCCTTCCTGTTCACATGGCATTTCCCCTCCTGCCCTGATGGATTGGGCAGCCCATCTGCTCCAATGTGACTTCATCTTAAACTCAATGTACCTGCAATTACCCTATTTCCATCAAAAAATCACATTCTGAGGTTCAGGGTGCTGGAAATTCAAAGCATAAATGTGGTGGGAACCCAGTTCAGTCCTTCAGCCCACAACATGTGGTGGGGAGTCAGTGTATGTGTGCTCAAACTTCCTCCCCACACAACTGCAGACACAGGTTGATCATATAGTATGTTGTGATGGTGAATGTCATATTGGAGGAAAGTGGGGTGACCAGCTATCCTGGTTTGCCAAGACCGAGAGGATCCTGGGAGGTGAAACTTTTGGTCCTAAAAACCACAAAAGTCCAGGACAAACAAGGATGAGTTGATCACCCGAGGGAAATTGTAACAAAAACACCCACAGAAAATCATCAATTCATGCCAAGTTCACAATTCTACTATCAAACTGAGACTCTCGACTGAAGAAAGATTCAAAGGTTGTTAGGATTTGGAATCATCTTAGGGATCTGTCTGAGGGGCTTGGAGGGGTGGAATGCCTGTCTGTGACCCCACCCCACATACACAGAACACTGCCCAGGCCTGACCTTCAGCAGCTTCTTAAGGAAACCAATGGATGGAAATATTCTTTATAGAGAAGTTGAAGAAAGAGTGACAAACAGCGTTTTTCAAACACAAGATTCATAATTTAGAAAAAAAATGGATTATATTGAAAGACAGTTAAAGATATAAATATAGATATACATATAAAGAGGGATAAAGTGAAAGCAAAGTCTCTCAGTCATGTCCAACTCTTTGCGACCCCATGGACTGTAGCCTACCAGGTTCCTTCACCCATGGAATTTTCCAGGCAAGAATACTGGAGTGGATTGCCATTTCCTTCTCCAGGGCATCTTCCTGACCCAGGGATTGAACCTGGGCCTCCCACACTGCAGGCAGAGACTTAACCATCTGAGCCACCTGGGAAGCCCTATAAAGCTATAAAAAATATTTGTGGGGAGCACATATAGACATTGTTGTTGTTGTTTAGTCACTAAGTCATGTCCAACTCTTTGTGACCCCATAGACTGTAGCCCACTAGTCTCTTCTGTCCATGGGATTTCTGAGGCAAGCATACTGGAGCAGGTTTCTGTTTCCCTCTTCAGGGGGTCTTTCTGAACTAGGGATCGAACCCTTGTCTTCTGTGTCTCCTGGATTGGCCGGCAGATTCTTTACCACTGAGCCACCTGGGAAGCCCTCATATAGACAGAAACTCGTTTAAAAAGTTATTTCAGGTTATATATCAAGTTAGAGAATCATATAGGACTTGAAAGAGTTGTATGAAAAGAAACAGGCTTCCCAGGTGGTGCTAGTGTTTAAGAACCCGCCTGCCAACACAGGAGATCTAAGAGATGAGGGCTTGATTCCTGGAATGGGAATATCCCGTGGAGGAGAGCGGTAACCCACTCCAGTATTCTTGTCTGGAGAATCCCATGGACAGAGGAGCCTGGTGGGCTACAGTCCATAGGGTTGTAAAGAGTCAGACACGACTAAAGTGACTTAGCAGGCGTGTACATGCATGTAAAGAAAACCTTTTTTAGTTATATGGAAAGTGAAAGTGAAGTCGCTCAGTCGTGTCCGACTTTTTATGACCTGTGGACTGTAGCCCACCAAGCTCCTCCATCCATGGGATTCTCCAGGCAAGAATACTGGAGTGGGTTGCCATTTCCTTCTCCAAGTTACATGGAGAGGGACATAAAAATCTATATAGCAACATTTAGAAAATTGTATTGAAAATATTACAAACTGAAAGTAGACAGTTGTGGAAAGAGCTGTGTAAGGACCAGCTGCCTCAAAGCTAAAGGGATTCCCAGGAGAAAACTCTAGAAGATGGTATAAATGTTGCATCACAGAAGAAAAGGAAAGAGTGCGTTTACTCCAAGCTTGTTCAGAACACTGGATCTCATTTACCCTAGTTTGAACCCTACAGCCAGAAAATCTGGGTCTGAACCATCTGCAGTGACCTCCCTCCCTCAAGGCTCAGACCCAAGGGCCCCTCCAGTACTGAGGATAGATGAGTGTGGAACCCCTCACTGGCCTTGAACCACTCCCCACCCAGGTGTAACTGTCACCTCCCACTTCCATCCAGGCTGTGCCTCCAGGGGTGACCAGAAGTTTCCCGAAAACTGAGCCTGTAACTCTAAGTCTTACAGTTTCGAATTATTTGGCAGATGCTCCCTGGAAGCTGGAGCGTGGAGTGAGGACAGTTCAGTTCAGTCACTCAGTCATGTCCAACTCTTTGCGACCCCATGGACAGCAGCAGGCCAGGCTTCCCTGTCCATCACCAACTCCCGGAGCTTGCTCTAACTCATGTCCATCACATCGGTGATGACACCCAACATCTCATCTTCTGTCGTCCCCTTTTCTTGCCTTCCATCTTTCCCAGCAAAATGGTCTTTTCTAAGGAGTCAGTTCCTCGCATCAGGTGGCCAAAGTGCTGGAGTTTCAGCTTTAGCATCAGTCCTTCCAATGGACACCCACGACTGATCTCCTTTAGAATGGACTGGTTGGATCTCCTTGCAGTCCAAGGGACTCTCAAGAATCTTCTCCAACACCACAGTTCAAAAGCACCAATTCTTTGGTGCTCAGCTTTCTTTATGGTCCAACTCTCACATCCATACATGACCACTGGAAAAACCATAGCTTTGACTAGATGGACCTTTGTTGGCAAAGTAATGTGTCTGCTTTTTAATATGCTGTCTAGGTTGGTCATAGCTTTCCTTCCAAGGAGCAAGCATCTTTTAATTTCATGGCTGCAGGTACCACCTGCAGTGATTCTGGAACCCAAGAAAATAAAGCCTGTCACTGTTTCCATCGTTTCTCGATCTATTTGTCAGGAAGTGATGGGACTGGACACCATGATCTTAGTTTTGGAAGAGGAGATGGAGGAATAGGTGTCACTAGGCGGTGGCTGCTGGGGGCCACCGGGAGCCTGGAGAGGAGCCTGGGGTCTGTGCCTCACATCTCCCCTCCCAAAGCCTCACCCCCAGACCCTCGTCACTGTCAGGGGGCAGTCCCGGGAGCTTCCCAGCCAACAGATGAGGGAGAAAAGCCCAGGGTGAAGGCACAGGGAAAAGCAAACTACATAGCCCTGGGAGACGAGGCCATTCCGGGTGCCCCTCCCCACGCCTGCAGCTCCCAGACTTAAGCATCTGGGGCCACCTTCTCGTCCTTCTGGCTCCCCTCACCCCCTCCTCCCCAAACCCAGCATCACCCTCGCCCGCCCACCCACAGCCTGAGCCCTCAACTCCCGCCTGTCAGCTGGAGTTCTCCCCGTGGGGGCCCCTCACCTCCTGGCTCCCCTCCTGCCCCAGCCTCCTAGGTGCTGCATGTGGTATCCACCCTTCTCTGAGAAATCCTAGTGCTTCTCAGATACCACCTCCTCCACAAAGCCTTCTGTGATCCCAGTCCTACCCCACGAACACACACACACTCCCCCACCATCACCACCACAAACAACCTGTGCACGCATGTACCAGGCCACACACCTCACACATCCCACACACATACAACACATAACACTACACACACACACACCTCATACCACCCTCCATCACACAGACACATATACCCATTACATACCCTCACATACATATCCCACACGTACAGTGCACACACCACCCGCCACACACACCCCACCAGCCACCTCCTGTTTCTTGTGTTTTGCTTAGAGGTCTGTCGTTGGTCACCACGTGACTTTGTGACAGTTATTTCTCTGTCCTCCCAACTTTGTCTTACTCGGGCCTTGAGCAAGTTCTTTGCCACATTAAATTTTCTTCCCTCAAAACAAATCAGGGTCACATGCATGGTGGCCTCAGTGAACATGAGGTGAATTCAACCTGCTACAATAACACTGGAGTTAATCTAACAGGTTGGAGAAATGCAGAGTGGCGGGAACCCCAGGCCACAGGGAAGGCAAGCTGGGCATGAGCTCCACCTGAAGGATGGGGCACCCATGGGCCCATACCCCAACTTCAGGACTGCCACACAGGAAGTCCGTGTGCGTCTATGGACACTAAGGCCCCTCTGATGGCCGCCTCCCTGGGTCTGAGGATGCAGGGCCCAGACATCAGGCCAGGGCTGGGCCTGGAGTTGAGGGGCTTTGTGCTTCAGCCTGCAAGTTAATAATGGATCATCAGGTGTGTTTATGTGGAAAAACCGTCACATTCTGCAAATGAGCCAGGTACATGGCATCTTCCTCATCGGGAATTCCGCACACAGCTGGATGCACTCGCAAATTCACAATTCAGAATTAATTGGTTTTTAGGCCATGCATTTAGGTCAGATCAACCAGACACTCCATTTCCTGTGGTGAAAAGAAATTAAGTCAATTCCCACC